>JAHHUM010000644.1:0-192500 GCA_036173005.1 Crenichthys baileyi
CATAAACATTACTTATACTCACAGGATTTTTACAATATGAATATATGATCTCTCTCTCAGCTGTTAATTAGATTGAAAAACCTAATTAAAGGGGGGATATATGTGGAAGCATAAAGCTGGGTTTTCTAGATCAAAAGTGTGACCATTATTGTTTCTACCATTACAAAGATGAATTTTTTGAAGGATATTTAAAAAACATGCAAGCGCCTGTCTGTCTGGACAGGGAGAATTTAAGGGTTTGTTATTGCAGAAAAATATTGTAATATGCTGACTTTGCTGGGGTCAACTTGACATGGAGTCCGCATCCAGATAAGTAGGGAAAAATTATTACAAAATGGTCACGTCCGCCCTTTGAAAGTTTGTAAATGTTGGCTGAATGTGGTTTCCCCCCCCGGAAAAAGTGGACCAAAAAATGTTTTGGGAGCCAAGTGTATTACGTAAAAGGGTTCCCCAAAACCCACACCAATGCTTTGTATCTCTATAAAAAAAAAAACCCCGGTAAAGACTGAAGGGAGGGGGACTTCTTGAATTTTTTGGATGGAGATAAACTTGTGCGCTTTTTTTTTTTTTTTTTTAAGAAATAAAGTCCCCTCCGTGGGAGCTGTTTGAGAGAGAATACTCTGAGTTCTGTGTTCTATCATCTTCGCTTTGGATACGACCCGCCTGCTCCCAAACTATCAGGATGTTTTCCCCAAAAATGCAGTTAAAAGCCTTCAGCTGATTCAAAATGCTGCAGCAAAGTTCTTTTTGATGAAAATTAAAAAGAGAGATCATATTTCCCCTAATTTAGCTTCCCTTCATTGGCTCCCTGTTAAAACCAGAATAGAATTTAAAAATTCTCCTCCTCACATAAAAAAGCCCTTAATGATTTAGCTCCATCATACATCAGAGATCTGATTGTTCCATATGTTCCCTAACAGAGCACTTCGTTCTCAGACTGCAGGTTTACTGGTGGTTCCTAGAGTCTCTAGAAGTAGAATGGGAGGCAGATCCTTTAGTTATCAGGCTCCTCTCCTGTGGAACCAGCTAAGTTTTATCCATGAGGCGGACCCCTGTCTACTTTTAAGGCTAGGCTTAAAAACTTCCTTTTTAATAAAGCTTATAGTTAGAGTGGCTTATTTTATCAGGGGGGGCCTTCCTCCCTCCCTTTTGGATGGAGTTAAGGGGGAGTGGGTTTTAGCCTAAACCCGGGCTCAGTTATGGTTTTGAGGTGCAAACACGCCCCCATTTCTGCTACCTGTAACCCCCCATCTGACAAGAAAGGTATCCCAATCCTTGTGGTTTTTTTAGTATAAAATGACCATCAGTGGGACCCTTTGTGGGTAATTTTGAGAGGGACATTGTTGTAAATAAGGCTACATAAATAAAAAACTAAAACTATCTGTTTAGTTATGCTGCTATAGGCTTAGGCTGCTGGAGGACATAATGACTACTTTCCCCTCTTCGCTACATTCTCACACTACTCTCCAATTTTGCATTATTTTCTGTTATTTCAGCTTTTAATTTGTTCTCTCTCTTTTCTCTTACTAGAAGCTACACCTGGCCTGACTCTGTGTCTACCTGTAACACCTTTCTGGAGAGGGGCATCGTCCGAGCTTCTGCTGGCAACAAATAAAACTCACCCCCTTACCGATGATCCCCATGGCCCTGTCTTTCAGTGTTTAAAACCCTTCTTTTCTAGACATGGGATCGACTGAGCTTTTACTGCAAAACTAACTCTATGTGCTCTCTTCAGACTCTAAAATTGAAAACTGGCTCAGAGTTTATCTGTTCTTTTTTCTAGGTTTTAAAACTAAAAGGAGCTACATCCATTAACATTTCTTTTCCTTCCCATAGAAAGTACTCCTGGATCACATGCTTCTTTGTTCTCTTTGTGTCTCTGCTCTGTTCTCTCTAACCCCCAGTCAGTCGTGGCAGATGGCCGCTCACACTGAGCCTGGTTCTGGTTCTGCTGGAGGTTTCTTCCTGTTAAAAGGGAGTTTTTCCTCTCCACTGTCGCTACATGCATGCTCAGTATGAGGGATTGCTGCAAAGTCAACGCCAGTGACTGTCCACTGTCTCTACATGCTCATCCAGGAGGAGTGAATGCTGCAAGTCACTGACTGGATGCAATCTGCTGGGTTTCCTTAGATAGAAAAAGTTTTTATCCAATTTGAATAAATAACTCAATCTGACTGCACTGTTCAATGATTAGGATTAATTGGAATGTATGTACCTGACTTTTGTGAAGTGCCTTGAGACGTGTTCAGAATTGGCGCTATATAAATAAACTGAATTGAATTGAAAAGCAATGCTCAGAAGCAGTACTTGTTGCTGGGATTGCTAGCAACCTCTTGGCAACTGGCACTAGCCTCCTGACCTCTCCTGCCTGAAGTCGAGAGACTGGAAGCGTGTCAGCTTCCAGTCAGTCATGTATTGTAGAACCAACCGGTGGCCCCATGACTCTGTCTCACCACTGTCCTCCATCTCCTGCTCTTTAACACAACTTGCAAAGAAGTTATGGACCTCAGTAATTCTGACAAAGTTTAATCCTCTGCCATTTAAACACTTGGAGGATTTAAACAGAAATTTAAATCCCTTCAGGATGTAAACATTAACACGTTTGCATAATTCAAAACAGTATATATTGAAACCCCTGCAAAATTCAAACACTTGAATTTAAAAACAATGTGAATGCAGACGGCACAAAGGAAATATCACATAATCACATAATAAATCACATAATGATACATGCAGTGATAAATGATAATGATAAATGCAACATCATTCTTACAGGGCATAGAAGATCTCAGGAAGACGGTCACCGTGCTTGACTTCAGACATGGACCAGTTTTAAACTTATATAATAATTTACTTATACATTTTTTATCTTGGACAACATCAGACTCAGTTCTTTTCTTGTCTTCAGGTGTGTTCAGAACAGCAAAGTCTTTTGGTCCATTTGTTTGGTCCAGACCAAAAGCAGACCTTATTTTTTTTTGTTTGGTGCAGTTTGCTTTCACATTGTTCTTTTTGCCATTGAACTATAGCTTGTAAACAAAGCCAGGCATGTGAGGGTCTTTGAGGCCTTAAACAGACTGATGATGCTGCTGCACACTGAGTTGTCCTCCTCATCCAGGTGGTCAAATACGTGTTTTTGGCCAACACAGGAGAGTTGGATGTGATCCTTGAATGCTGCTATCACATCTGAGGCGTTATCTGTCACAAAGACTGTGTCCTTGTTCAGGATCCCAGATTCCTGTTAGGTCACATTTGTTTTACAAAAACAAATATAAAAACTTAACAAATAGAAGCCCAGACATAAAATCATCTTAAAACAGAATGATTAACAATCATGTAATTTCCTTAATCTATCAAGTGAAGAAAAATGTCACTGCTATTAAGGGAGGGCAACACGGACAGCAGCAAATTAGCAGCTGCCTGCCACAGACTGATGTACATGGTTACTGTTGAATTGAACTCCATAATATGTGGTTCCATTAGTGCCAAAAACATGTTCATGTGTCTATGTAAGGCGTGTATGCAGCATGCGTTAGACCATGTTGTTGAACCTGTCGTCCTCCCCTGTTGTCACCTGATGCCGTCTGTGTCACATTAGAGGTTTTGGAGGCAGGACCAGAGCGCAGACCATGACCAGGAAGCTGCATAGTGAGTTGTTAGGAGTTTAATGAAGTAGATGAAAAGCAGACTTACAGGTAGGCAGAGTACTGAGCATAAACATAATTATCCTCAGAAACCAGATCCAGGAAGCTAAACGGAAAACTAAGCAACAGATAAAGAACTGGGAAGAACTCAGGGAAGTTAACAGGAGGAACCAGCAGGAAACAATGAAAACCGACAAGCTTATATACAGAGGGAGGTGGAGAATGGACCAATGAAACTGGGAAGCAGGTAATCAGAGGAACATGAAACAGCTGTGGAACAAGCTGGAGGAAAACTGAGGGCAATGGGACTAATAATACTAATGAGGAACTGAGCAGCAAGAAAATTTGACTAAATAACAAAACCAAGAGAAAACAGATCTAAAGGAATATATAAACAAAGACATGAAACACAAAAATCTAGGAGGTAACACCAAACTGAAATCTACAGATCTGGGAGAACAGAAAAACACCTAACTGACAAAAGTAAACAAACACAAAACACTAAATGACAGATCGTGGCAGTCTGGCTCCATTTGCCAGTGTCATTACTTTTTGTCCTCATACAGAATTGTTGGCATTTTTATCTTTATTTTGTGTTGGATTTTATATTAGTAATAACTCTCATCACCTCTGACTGTTCAGACCAATTTCCTCCAAGCTAACCCTTGCTTCATGATTACTGCTCAACAACACTGCTGTCGAGATAAAACTATGGACACACTACTCCCGGTTCACGAGACCAGAGTTATTTCAAAATAAGACTCCTTTGTTTTTGCTGCAACTTTGAGCTTCAATGCAATTAAAATGAGCACCAAATGAGTGTAATTTTTGAATTTATCACCTTTTAATATTTACACCTTGTGATGATGCTGAATTATTCAGGGTAAAAAGGTCAATGTTGAAATCATGCTTTCATGTATTTAGTTTTAAAACCATTATTTTTTGTGGCCCTAAAAACAGAAAAGGGGAGTTTGAACAATCATATTAAGAACCCATCATACTTTGTAAAAATGTTATTAAAAAGAAATTACAAAGTGTGAACACCCAGCTTTCCCATAATTTGCAATGCTCTGTTTATTTAGAAATTTTAAAACAAACCTTTTTTGCAGCACTAGCAACCTTATTTTGTGATTTTTATTAAAAGCAGGAATACAAGAAAATGGGATGAATTCCTAAATAACAGCTTCTTATAAGAGAAATCCATAGAAGAGGTAAGTACAGATGAGTGAGTAGCTCTGCAGGAAAGGAACACCACAGTAACAAGCCATCAATTAGTAAGATAACACATAACCACCTAAACTCTGAACTCATGATGAACTCTCTTAAATTAATCCATCTTCCTATGTTTAATATATGCAAATATATTAAACATAGGAAGATATAAAAAACATAAAAACAAATATAAAAACATAGGAAGATATAAAAAACATATTATGCAACTTCAAAAATACAAGAAGTGAAATCAAGATTTCCTCCTACACCACAATCTGTGGGGCCTTTGACGCAGCATGATTCCATTAAGTTAAACATCATGAAGTCGCTGCCGTGCAGCGTCCAAAGCTTCCAACAAAATGTCTATTCCAAAGCACAAACTTGGGCGAAGAGGATCAATTTTTCCATTCAGATGTGAGAAGATTTGATTTTTCAGACTCTTAGGTGTCTCTGGTACATCTACTGACCCATCAACATCAAAGGTCGTTGGTCCCTCCCAATCGATCCCGTAGTCCTCAAGATTGGCCTAGATCCCAGAACAATACAGTAAAACAGCAAAAGTAATAAGAAAATAAATGGATCAACATTATAACCAACAGGCAATTACTGATAATGGCTTGAAAATACAGATTTGTTTTTATCAGTGCCTAACATTTCCAATCAGTAAAATTTTTATGTCGATCCATAACTCATGATACCTGTTCACTGCCAGGATCGGAGACCAGATATGCCTCCCTCAACTGGCCCTCCATAGTTGGTGAGGTGAACATCCATGCTCTGTTGATAGGGGGTGGCGGTCCCAAGCTTGCTTAAAAAGCTGTAAATGTCTGTTTAGTCTGGGAAGCATCACAAAATGCAAGCAGATCTGGTCCATCTCACCCTCAACACTGAAAGCTGTTGTTTCACCAAGATAGTTTAACGCTGAACAGTAGAAGATGGTGACGGCACCCCGATCTGTATTTGTTCGTTATGGACTCTTCGTCCTATAATGAAACTCCTTCCACCTGTGCCAAGACACATAAAATGAAAGTTTAAATGCATGATCCATTCACAAAAACAATAAAATGATTTCTGATTTCTGTCACAACAAACAGGTAGGCCCAAATACATCACACCTCTGGCAGATTAAGGTTTAAAGTAATCTTAAAATGAGTACCACCATACTTCTTCTGAAGTGTTGTTTTGGAGTGGCCCAGACAGAGTCCCAACTTGAATCAAAGAGAAAATATGTGAACAAAGATGCGTTTGCGATGATGACAATGAGGTCTTCGAAACCCAAAGACTTGAAGCTTATCACCAATGATAAAAAGTAAAACATGAAAAAGCTTCTCAGCAATTATAAGGATGATCTGACTGCTGTTATGCACATAAAAACTAATCCATTTATAATTTTGAAGGATATAAATAATTAGATTTTTGTCTGAATAACTTTTCAACACTGAAAATCCTATTAGATTTTTTCCATGATCCCTATGGAATTCTCTGCATTATAAGCTAATTTCTTGGTTGAACGAAGAATCATTTCAAATCTCTATCTGGTAGGGGTATGAATAGTTTTGACCTTAACTGTTAAAGTCAATACATCTGAATTCTTCAGTTGGTTTTTACAATGAAATGGTCTGATCTTTGTACCTACCAGAGCATGTTCAGGCATGAAGCGTGCTACTGCAACAATCTCTCCTCCTTTGTCACTGCAAACCCTTTTAGGTACTCCAAACTGGTCCACAGTGCCAAGAAAGGCATTAAGAACAGCCGCGCCTCAATCATTATCTCTGGCTGAAGGACACGTGATCTTTCTGCTGTAACCATCAATTCTACCATGTATCATAATTTTCCACCTAAAAATGTAAACAAGCTTAAGTAGTTAATATTGACTTATTTTAAATGCTGACTTGTAATATTGACCTAATTAACTTATGATTGCCACCAATCAGGGTGGCAATCAGTCCTGCAGCTGCACCAAGTGACCTCTACCATGAAGAAGATCAACATCAACAAAGCTGCAGATCCAGACATGGTTTCAGGTCCGACGCTAAAATCATGTGCTCACCAACTTGCAGGAGTTTTTCTGGACATCTTCAGGCTCTCCCTGCAGCTTTCCATGGCCCCTGCCTGTCTGAAGTCCTACTGAGCCTTTGTCCAAAAATACCAACCATCACCTGCCTTAATTGAGTCAGCTGAAGATGGCGGCTGTGTTTGGCCTTGCCACTCTTGTCTCTCGTTGGAGCAATCTTACATTGCTGCTCATCGTTGTTTGCAATGCTGTTTTTACTATTTTTTCCTATAATGTGTCTGCTGCTCGAATTTATGATCAGGGCACACTGCTATACATTAAGGGTTCAATGGACAGCTACTGTGACAGCTGGGACAACTTCAGGAAAGTTTTTCCACCTCCCCTTGTGTGTTCCGCACCTGAGTGCTTGCTACAGTGTACAACTCACGGGACTCTTCGCCCCAAGAAACGGAGGAGGGGAACCAGGGCCGGCATCCGGGTGAAGCGGAGAAGATACCGGAGGCTAGCTTCTTGGCTGTGGAAAGACTCCCGATGCCTGCGACCAGTTCCTCTCCTGTCATTTGCCGCCGTCTGTGGCCCTGGTTCCGTGGCTCAGCGTTGTTGTGCTCGCCTGGTGTCCATCGTCTGTCCTCCGTTCTGCTGGTGGTGCCGCTGTCCCGGCATTGATGCCGGTCTCACTTGGTTTTGGATTTGCAACCCTGCGTGGAAGACGTACAGGTGCGCACAGGTGTTTAATTCAAGTGCCGCTTCAGTCAGCTGTGGAATGTGCAGTTCAACCTTCACCGATCCGGTTTGCCCTGCTTAACGCTCGCTCAATTAAAAACAAATCGTTTATTCTCAACGATTTGTTTGTGTCATGTGTCTGACTGAGACGTGGCAGCAAAGTATGGATTATTGTCATTTGAAGGAAATTTGTCCGGTTGGCTGCTCCGTCATTGGAACTCCACGTTTTTCCGGACGCGGCGGAGGACTCGCGGCTGTGTATCGTGACAAATTAACTTGCAAGCAGATGATTTCTGACTCCTTTACTTCAATTGAACTGCAGATGATGAAGGTCTGTTTTTTGAAAACCTTTTACTGTATCTTAATCTACCGCCCTCCTGGAATTGCCGGAGCCTTTTTAAGTGAATTTAACGATCTGCTGTCATCCATCATCAAACTGGAGTAGGTAGGAATATTGGGAGATTTTAACCTTCATATTGATGATGCATCCTGTAACAGGGCTGCTGATCTCATCACTATTTCTGAGACTTTTAACTTTAGGCAACATGTTTCTGGTCCCACACATATAAAGGGCCACACATTAGACCTTGTTTTTTCCCTGGGTTTAAATATAAATGATGTATGTGTGGAGGATGTACATGTGAGCGACCACAGCTGCATATATTTTAATCTGTTGTTGTTTTTGGATCCTTTGCCACCTAAATTGAAAATGCAAATATGGATTATCAACCAGGACACTCCTGAAAGTTTCTCTGCCCTGTTTGATGCAAACATGCCTCACAGTGATGTGGACTCACTTGTTTTGTCCTTTAACAATCAGTGTAATTCTATTTTAGACATTGTGGCACCTTTAAAACAAAGTAGGGCCCAATCTTCAAATTGTTGCCCTTGGAAGAACGAAAATATTCGTAATTTTAGAAGATATTGTCGCAAGTTAGAACGGTTATGGAAGGCATCCAAGCTTGAGGTTCACAGGTTATATCTTAAAGACTCTATTTTCTTATTAAATGACATGTTGAAAAATGCCAGAACAGAGTATTTTGCAAAGCTTATAGTTTCAGAAAAGAAAAATCGTAAAGTCTTGTTTGACACTATTAAGAAAATTGTCTCTTCTGGTATTCCTCATGCACCAGTCTATACAAAGTCTGAGTGCACTAACTTTTTGAATTATTTTGTGAATAAGGTCACTGCCATCGGGTCAAGTATTTCTCCATCATGTTCTCAGTATTATTCTTGCAATTTGCTTACTTCTGACACCTGGTCTTCTTTTGCCCCTGTTACCTTACAGGACATCAGTGCGTTGCTTGATCGTATGAAACCGACCTCAAGCCCCCTCGATATCCTTCCCACTTCATTGTTTATTAGTGTGTTTGACTCTATTGGCCTCTGTATAGTGGAGGTGATAAATACTTCTCTTCAAACTGGCTCAGTTCCCAGCTCCTTTAAACAAGCTGTTGTTGAGCCAATTTTAAAGATATCTCATTTGGACCCATCTCTTCCAAACAGTTACAGACAAATGTCCAAATTGCTTTTTGTGTCAAAGACTTTGGAAAAAATGGTAGCAGAACAACTTAACCATTTCTTGGAAGAAAATAATGTTATGGACACTTTCCAGTCTGGTTTTCGAAAATTGTACTCCACTGAAACTGCGTTACTTAAAGTATCTAGTGACATTTTGATGGCAGCAGACTCTGGAGAGTTCATAGTTTTGGTTTCATTAGATCTCACCTCTGCTTTTGATACTATCGACTACAGTATCGTGATAAACAGGCTTAGGGATCTGTTCGGGATTACTGGTGTTGTTTTAGAATGGTTCGTGTCATATTTATCTGAGAGATCTTTTACTGTTCATATGAATCAAGTGATGTCTGAAACAACAGTTTTGTCTTGTGGGGTACCTCAGGGATCGGTTTTGGGTCCAATTCTCTTTTCACTTTATATATTTCCGCTAGGCCAAATTATAATATGTTACAATGATATTTTTTATCATCTCTATGCTGATGATATTCAGCTATATTTTTCTTTCAAAGCCTCTGAGTTTTATAAATTGCCTAGTTTAAGTAATTGCCTGACAGAAATCAAGCAATGGTTAAACGACAACTTCCTCCAGTTAAATACTGATAAAACCGAAACCCTGATTATTGCTCCTGACCACATAATTTCGGAAATTAGGCGACATATCAGCTTCTTAGGCCCTTCTGTGCAGTCAAGCCTCAGAAATTTAGGTGTCATTTTCCACAGTTCAATGTCCCTCGAGCATCACCCCAACCAGTTGGTTCGGAATTGTTTTTATCAATTCAGATTACTGGTGTCAAAGGCTGAGCTTGAGATGATTATTCATGCTTTTATCTCTTCCCGTTTGGATTATTGTAACGGTCTATTTACTTGTTTTAACAAATCAGCTTTGGATCGCCTTCAAACTGTGCAGAATGCTGCAACAAGACTCTTCACTGGCACCAATAGAAGATCTCATATCACTCCAGTTTTGGCCTCTCTTCATTGGTTGCCACTAAATTTTAGATTTCATTTTAAAATTTTAGTTTTAACCTTTAGGGCCTTACATGGCCAAGCCCCCCAGTATATCTCTGACCTGTTGAAACCATATTCTTCATCCCGAGCTCTTAGATCATCAGGTCAAAGGTTACTGTTGGTCCCTAGCACTCGTTTCAAAACTCGTGGGGATCGGGCTTTTGGGCTGTGGCACCAAGGTTGTGGAATTCCCCTGTCTTTATGCTGTACAGACTCCACTGACTCTTTTAAAAAGCAGCTGAAGACATTTTATACAGACAAGCTTTTAATTAACATGTTATATGGTATTCTACTGTTTGATATTGTTGTGCTTATATTTTATTTTTTGTTTTTTGTTAAAGCACTTTGTGATTTTTATCTGTGCAATATAAATCAATTTTACTTACTTACTTAACGATCACTGTCCAGTCGCCCTGACCCCGGTCATCATGAAGTGCATTGAAAGGATCCTCCTAAAGTACATCAAGGACGCTATCCCAGCTGGCCTGGACCGCCTGCGGTTCACCTACAGGGAGAATTGCTCCACAGAGGATGCTGTCTCGATAGGACTTCACACGGCTCTGACTCATCTGCAGCCTTCAACACGGTCCCTCCTGACATGCTGGTCATGAAGCTCCACAACCTTGGTTTATTTGCACCACTTTGCTCCTGGATCAGCGACTTCATCAACAACAGCCCCAGGTGGTGATGATAGGGAAACTTACATCTTGCCCACTGCAGTTAAAAGCTTTCAGCTGATCCAAAATGCTGCAGCAAGAGTTCTGATGAAAATTAGAAAGAGAGATCATATTTCTCCTATTTTAGCTTCTCTTCATTGGTTCCCTGTTAAATCCAGAATAGAATTTAGATAGAAAAACTTTTCACCAATTTGAATCAATAACTGAATCTGACTGAACTGTTTGATAGTTAGGATTAATTGGAATGTATGTAATTTACTAGAAATCTGTATGATTCGATTGAATTGACTTTGTAAAGTGCCTTGAGATGACATGTGTTGTGAATTAGCGCTATAGAAATTAAACTGAATTGAATTGAATTGATCCTCATCACTGGCACACCGCAGGGTTGTGTTCTCAGCCCTGCCTTCTTCACCCTATTCACACACGACTGCTCTGCTATTCACAAAACCAACATGGTTGTGAAGTTTGCAGACGACACAACTGTGGTGGGTCTCATATCTAACAATGATGAGACCCACTACAGACAGGAGGTCCACAACCTGACTCAGTAAAGCTCCAGGAACAACCTCACCCTGAACACCAGTAGGACCAAAGAGATCATAGTGGATTAGAGGAGGTCCAGGAGGACTGAACAAGCTCCTCTCTATATACAGGGGGAGGTGGTGGAGCGTGTGGACAGCATTAAGTTCCTGGGCATTCACATTTCCTCTGACCTCCCCTGGACCGTGAACACCTCCCACCTGGTAAAGAAGGCCCAACAACGGCTCTTCTTTACCAGGTGGGAGGTGTTCACGGTCCAGGAGAGGTCAGAGAGGTCAGTCCCTTTTAGCTTCCTGAAAGGAAGCTAAAAGGGACTGGACCCTCTACTCAGCTGCTCAGAAACTTTTACAGAACCACAACTGAAAGCATTGTGTGCCTCAGTGTGACAGTGTGGTATGGGAGCTGCACGGCACAGGAGAGAAAGGACTTAGCACGGGTGGTTCAGACAGCACAGGGGATTGTGGGATGTCGTCTACCGGATCTGGACTCGATTTATGCTGCACAAGTCCAGAAAAGAGCCAGACACATTGCTAGAGACCACATCCACTTGGGCAAAGCACTGTTTGTCCCGCTTCCTTCAGGAAAACAATTAAGGAACATCACAGCAAGAACAAATAGACTCAGAAATAGTTTCTTCCCAGAAGCAATTCAATTCAATTCAGTTTTATTTATATAGCGCCAATTCACAACACGTGTCGTCTTCACAAGCAGTGATGGCCGTTGTCCCCCTGCAGGCAGACACTAACCATCCCTGCTGACAATCAAACAAACCATCAGGCCACCTATAGACTGTTTCAGCACAAGCTGCACTTTATATAAATACTAAATACTACATGCAAAGTGTTCCTAAATTCTGCAAGTGGTTTAAATTTTGCTAATATTTATTAATCATGTCTGTGCACTACATGTGTATCTTTGGAGCTGGGTCTCAACAAAATTTTATTATGGCGACATAATGACATAATCTCAGAAGAACATCTCATGCTGAGACTTAGGAACTGCAGAAGATCTCCTCAGAAAGCAGGTAGCTGAAGATTATTTTCATCATTTACTCATCCAGTCCAGTGTAAAGGTAAATATGACTGTTAGAAATAATACTTAAATCATCTTCAAACTCCAGGGTTAATTGTGGAGTACCACAGGGTTCAGTACTTGGGCCAATTCTCTTTACTATATATATGCTTCCAATAGGTCAAATTATCAGGCAGCATAGAATAAATTTTCACTGTTACGCTGATGATACTCAGCTTTACTTATCCATAAATCCTGATGAGCCCAACCAGTTAGATAGACTACAAGCATGTCTTGAAGATATAAAAACTTGGATGAATTTAAATTTTCTGCTTCTAAATTCAGACAAGACAGAAATTGTCGTCTTTGGACCGGAGTCTTTAAAAAAGAAACTGCTTAGTCAATCACTTAACCTGGATGGCATTACATTGAGAAGGAGGGTACTTTCTTGTGCTTAGTTTATAAATATAAATGCTGATAAATACAACAGAGTATTTGGTCATTTTATATTTGCAAAAAAACAAATAATACAAACTGGTGTCAAACCACATCCAGACTACAGAATGTTAAGATTTACAGATGTGTGTTTTTGGCACTTTCTGTTACTCTGTTGTTCTCTGTTGAACTTGAGTAAACTAAGCTCTGTTTACTTCTCCACAACCTAGTATTTGGTATCTGGTAGAAACAATGTTCTTGTTACACCACACATTGGTTTTTGTAACCTAAAATTAGTTCCCACCATACCCCTAACCATAACAGTTTGGGGTCTGCAGCAATTGGACCAGGCTTTGGTCCCCATAAGGCCTATCAGCCTTAGAAGGTTAATTAAAAGGTTCTACATAGGTGACATAAACCAGGACACACACACACCAGCATCTGGCTCTTCATGTCATATCAGATAAGAAAATGCTGTGAAATGAGATCTAGATGATGGGGTTGACCAACAGTCACCAATGTCCTCTTTCTGGGGAAACTGCACCTGAGGTCAGGTTAGAACATTTCTCCAGATCTTAGTGATGTTCTTCATCTATCTGATGAAGACAGTTGCAGAAGTACATTGAGGTTGTACTATGAAACACAAAGTCACTCCATGCAGCTGGTCATGATGTTCTTTTTCAACATACGTTTTGTTTCTTTTTTGAGTCTAAAAATGAAAAACCTGACTTGGTGCCTTTCTCCTAGACTCATACCCTAAAAACTAGGCGCAGACAAAAAATCCATCCATCCATCCATCCATCCATCCATCCATCCATGCATCCATCCATCCATCCATGGGTTAGGATGGATGGATCCCTAACCCTATCCAGCCATGTTTGTGGGCCATATTCATTCCAATTCAAATTCTGTTTATTATTCAAATTAGTTAAAAGGTTTTTCTATCTGAGGAAAGCCAGCAGATTCTCCTCTTCACCCTGGCACGAGCTCTTCTCCGCCTGCTGACGGAGGAATTTGAAGACAGTAATCATCTCCTCACCAGGGCCACTGTTAGGGTTTGTGGTGATAAAGGACCAAAGTGGCAACAGGACATTGGCAGGTTCATGGTGGAATGGATAGCTTTAAATAAGCAGGATGACTTACAGGACTCGAAGGAGACACAGGAACCAGGGAGACAGCAATGACAATGACAACAGACATTACACCAGACGACCCGACATTGAAGGAACAGAAAACTTGGACTTAAATACAACAGAGTTGAACAGAACTTCATGGAAAACAGGTGGGTGTAATTAACAGATACACAAAATGGGAAGATCATTGCAGTAATTAGTTATTCAGTCTGATAAATTTCCAAACAGGATGGAAACACCTAAGGTCTTACCAAGATGGAGATAAATATGACGCAGTATTTCTGCCAAAATGAAGACTATTGCACACCCACTGCTGGCTACTTCCTTGTTGCAGGAGGCTATATCCATTCCAAGCCAGCTATTGATCTGATTAATGATAGGCCGGCGCTGGTAACTGAGCAGCCCGCGCTGGCAAATGAGAAAGAGAGGACTCTCTTGCGTTAGCATTGGAGAGGCTAGTGACTAGCATGCCTAGGCTGGTCACAAAGCTGAAGTTGGCTTGTGAATGCAGCTTCCCATTCAGGAAACAGTTAAAGGGTAATTCCAACTAATTTTTTATTACCTTGCTTGAGCATCTTTAATCTGGTCCAACTCAAAAACTACAGTACTTAGACACTTCAAACCGGGACTAGATTGTTCTACACTAATAGCAGAATCTTATAAACTCAGTGTGGGATTTGTGAAAGATCCATAAAGGACGATTTTAATCCTTTTTTAGCTTATGGACCACATCAGAACTGGTCCTGCTCCAAAAATACAGTTCTGGCATTAAGCACCCCTCTGCATGCAGGGTGGGACCCACTCTGGGGAGAGTGGCAGGTGGGGAGTTTGAGTGGGGGGGTACATCTGTCAAACAGTAACGCAGTTGCCCAAGAAGAGCTCAGGGAGGACAGAAACCTCCCGTGGAGCAGAAGGAAGATTTGTGAAATCTTATAATGAAGCTGCATAAATTCCTCTCTGTTTTTGTCGTCTTTATTGATATAGGTCAAATTCTTTAAACCCATTAATTCCTTACTTGCTGTAAATGTGTCGAACACAGAAGATAATTTAAAGAACACTAAAACCTGATTGTTTTTAGCTGATGTCTATGACTTTTATATTTATTTTGGGTTTAAATGATCAGATTATAAAGGTACTTCTTATCAGCACTATAGTTTATAAACTGTGTTTAGATCAAGAGTTTTGATCGATTACTTTTCAAGTATCAATGATCTTCAATTAAATTAATTAGTTTAATTGAAGCCTGTTAAATGGCTAGTGTATTTATGGAAATCTATATACAACCAGCCTCAATAAATCAGTTTGTAGCCATTTTCACAATCCACCATGCAAGCTAGTGATGAGGCCTGCAGCTGACTAGAACATGTAGAGTTCTAAGGAGGACCTTCTGGAGATGATTCCACATGAATAACCAAAATAAAAACATCACACATGTGAACAAAATAACTTTGTTCATAAGCCACATTATAAATATGTTGGGGTTCTGGGAGTTGGTTTGTTTTATCTGCTATTAATTCTGCGTGGTCACTATAGGTCGTCGGAGCTGCAGTATGGAGGAGCACCGGTGCAGCACATCATCTAATCCACCAGTCCGGTACAAAGGCAACAGGCTGTCAGCACTTGCCATCGTGGTAATACCTGGCCAAGCGCTACGTCCTAGCCTAAGTATTAGTCTAGTCACTGACCTTCTCGTGTACTCCTTCCGACCCAAGCTCTCAAGCCTAGTCTCGATGGTTCAAGTTCCCCAGCCTCCAAGAAGTCCTCATCGAATCAAGCTCCAGCTGACAGCCTCAGGCCTCCTGGAACCACTGGTCTCTGGAACCGAACCGTGCTCACCCCTCGACCAAGCAACATCACCAGCAATCAACCACCAACCCTCAGTGCGACCCCCTCCCACCTCCATAGGACAACTGAATCGGTGACCAAGCTCCTCATACTCACCACCACCCACTTACCTTGTCCTCCGAACTTCTGGACCTCATCCTGACTCCCGGACCCAAGCTTCTAAAAAAAAAACCCTGGCGGATTCCTCTCATCTACTTGTAAGCAAACAAGAACATTTACTATTATTCCCTTCTCTGGAAAATATTTACTCTACTTACCTGTCATCCCTCCTCTCTGCAGTTGGTGTGTTTCCAGTCCAGGTCCATCACAATCATTTCCTGTGAACAATAAACTTAATTAATTATTCTTCTGTCTCCTGAGTGATTCCGCATGTGGGTCAGATCAGTCGTAAAAACCATGACAAAATATTAGCATAGACTGCATAGATTAGCATATAAAATATGTACAAAGTTAATTGTCTAGAAGTATTTAGATCTTAATGGTCTAAATTCCAAATGCTGCACTTTACTCATCAAACCATATCTGGATTAGTAGAGGATTGTGGGAAAGAAACGGCTTAGCAGCGACTAAATCTACCACTGCTATAAAACATGAATTCATCTGGGTTCATTTTTACTGATAATGGTGCCAATAAATAGGAAGAGAGCTGTGGTCTTGTCTTATCTTGGTCAGAAAACAAAAGCTTGGATGATGAACTGAGGTCTTCTAGGACTGTCTGGAGTCGCTTCTGTCATTTTCTTCATGTTTTCTTGACTATTAGCTAAACTTGTTTTGAAACTGTGATGTTTGAGGTCAGAAGGGCGCCCCTTTGATCACAAGCTGTAAAGGTTGAGAAATTGTTTATCAGCAATAAAGCATCTTTAAGGAGTTCCTCAGGGTTCTGTTCTTGGTACTTTTTCATCAACATGTTTCATCTATATAAAATAATGCAGAGCAGCATAGATGTTACACTGGTAGATCTAAAATTTAAATTTAAATGGTACAACCATTCAAGAAGTTCTATTAAACAATAAATTAATTAGATAAAATTCAAAGATTATTTTTCATTTAAACCACTTTTTTTTTTAGAGGATCTCTGAAACTATAGAGATTCTGGCCGAACTTCTGAACTTCTCCTTTCTGAGCAAGCTCCACCTCAGATGTGGTCAGATAATAACTTTGGACCTTGCTAAAGCTTATTGAGAAAGCTCTGAGGTGTCATCAGATGGAGACATTTAAATCTTGATGTTTCACCATGAAATGCAGCTTTCTCTGCCAACTGCAACGGTTAGGGTGTTACAATGCTGATTCTTATCTGGTGTCAGATGCAAAACATCAGCTAGAACTGCATGTAATGTAATGAAGGACCTGGAGAAGGTAAATATTCAGGAGAGATTACAAAGCTCTGCATGTGTTACAAGTTTCATTAAGAGCCACATGGTTGATTTGGGAAAGATTCAGATTAAAGTTCTTGTTCGCCTCATAACATCGTTTCTGGATCTTCACAGAAAAACTCCTCCTCCATGGGAGGATCTAATCTGTATGATATAAACCAAACTCACAGCCAGGAGGTTCAGTCGCTCCAACTTCCTCCTTCTGTCTTCATCATCTTCATCATCAGGTCCAGTTAGACACATCTGGACACGTTCCAGTTTTCAGGTCATAAAAGTAAATAAACAGCAGCTCCTTGTGGTTGTTTTTTACATGTATAACATTCAGCAGGTCGTCTTTTCTGTCTTTATCATCAATCATCATCATCTTGTTGTATTGCCAGAGTGATGGCAGGGACGAAGCAGAGATGGAAGCCTCTGCAGCTCCTCATCATCTTCAGCCTCCTCATCCTCACCAAACCAGTTTGGGTATAAGACTTTATTACATTTATCAAAGTTAGAACAGATAAATGATTCATTCTGACCCAAACCACCCAGCAGAAACAAGAACAAACACTGCAGATGACTCTGAGCTCACGTTCACTAACTGAACGAAGGAACCTGGAACTAAAAGCTCCTGATCTGTCAGCATTTTTATATTAAAATTCACCAAATGATTCAACGCTGCAGCATCCAACTGGTATCTTAGTGTGGTTTTCAGGCAGGTTTTGTGTCTCATTTCCAGCATTTTTCTTCCTTTAGACGATTTCACACAGAGCTAAGAAGGAAAATTGGGGGCAGGTTAAAAGTCCTGCGTTCATTTAAACGAGAGAAGAGGTGAGAAGGTTTGCATGCGTTTCAGATCGACCTGTTACCTCCTGTTATTGAATTAAATCACACCAGACTGATTATAAAAAGACTTTAACCTGTGTTTTAAAATATTTCAGAGATGAGAGATGTTCAGGATAAAGCTGAGCCGTGACATGGCTGCAGAGCTTCACCTCAGAGGAACATCTCATGCTGAGACTCAGGAACTGCTGAAGATCTCAGAAAGCAGGTAGATGAAGATCCAAAGTTTTATTTTCCATAATTTACTCATACAGTCCAGTGTAAAGGTGAATATGACACGTTAGAAATAATATTTATCAGGAGCAGGAGGTGTTATTGCAGTGTTTATGATCTGTAATGTTTTCGCCGTCAGCTGACCCAAATGGTAATCAGAACCACAACCAATGGAAACAGGATGTCTTTTAAAACTCATAAAAAGATAGTTTAACTTAGATTACATGATGTGTGCAATTTATCAGAATTTTTCCCATAGTTTTGTAATAAAAAGCTAGCAAGAAAGAAATCTACATTTCTAATTCTTGGTAAGGAGATGGTTTTGAAATGCAAGGAAAAATTATGAAACGGCACACAACTGGTACCAACATGGGGCCCAACATGGTATCAGGCATCAGTCAGACCCAGAAACTGGTTCTGGGTGTTTTCTGGTTCCTCAGCTGAAAATCTGACCCGGAAAATTATTCTCTGATATTATTTAAAACGTCTTCAGCTCAGAGTGAGAAAAAAAGCCTCCAGATTTAGAGCAACATCTAATGAAGAGAGGAACAACATGAAGACAGCTGTTAACTTTTAGTCATAACAACGACAGAAAAGCAGAAATTCAACTTTAACAGGTTTTAATCTGTTTCTGTTATTTTTCTTAGAGGCAGAATGGCCGGTTTTTACTGTATATGTCTAGTAGTATAAATATTACATTTGAACTATTTTCAAAATGATAGAAATCAGCCTTTAGCAGATTTTTGGATGGTAAATTAAATGTTAAAAGATTAAAAGATAGCTGTTAATAAATATTAAAAGATAAATATTAAATGTTCATCCAATAATTCAGGCCTGAGGACAAACAGTCCAGGTTTGGATGACTAACCTACAGCGAGGTCACCTCTAAAGTTATAGGGGACCTAGATGACCTACAGGTCACCTCTAACCTCTAAAGTTAAAGGGGGCCTAGATGACCTAGAGGTCACGTCTAAAGTTATAGGGGACCTAGATGACCTAGAGGTCACCTCTAACCTCTAAAGTTAAAGGTGCCCAAGATGAGAGCTGAATTGGACTTGGATAAAAAGGACTTGTAAACATCTCTGGCTTCAAACACCTGCGAACCTGTTGTTACCGTCAAACACCTGAAGGTGGCAGCAGAGAGTTTTTATGCTTTCTAATTCAAAAGACCAATTTCTTTGTTTAACAATTAACTCTTGCTTAGACCACAAAAGAAGAACTTAAGAAATATTAAAAGAAAGTCATTTTTTCCACTATGATCTAAAACTTTATTTATTTATTTATTTATTTATTCATGCCAATCCAACTTTGATCATGTTTAATCTTTTCCTTCCAGCCTTATCAACAAACAGCTGCTGCTGCACAATGACAAGGTAAAGTTCAATCAATCAATCAATCAATCAATCAATCAATCAATCAATCAATCAATCAATCAATCAATCAGACTTTACTTGCAGATCAAACTGAGCAGAAGACAAATGTCCTAAAGCTACCAAGAAATTAATAAAAACAGAAATTAAAATGTAAATTAAATAACAGTCTGGGAAACGCAAATTAATTATTAAATGTAGAAATTAAAGGAAACACCAGAGGACGACATGGCGAGGCTCTGAGTTTTAAAGCTGTAAATACAAATTAATTTGCTTCAAACAGCTGTAATACAATAAAATAAGTTAAACTAATAGTGCAGTAAAATGACAGATGTAATAAACTAGATTAAGATTATATCAAATTTATGGAAAACATCTACAAGCTCCGGTCCATCCCTCCATAGGACCTGTTGGGTCCTCAGTGTTTGACGATTAAAGCAAACCAGATCAATGTGATCAGGTGTTTTCTTCAGTCTCAGTCAACATCCTTCCAGGTGAATTCAGAGGCGGCTGTAGCTGAGCTTTGCTGCTCTCAGGAAGTCTGCATGTTATGTTTGAGTCTCTGGGAGAAAACTGTCAAATTCTGCTGATGTTCCTCTGATTAAATTCACTTTCAGTTTATTTATGTAACACTTAAAAAACTAAATGACTGAAACATTTTAACATGTGGTGTTAGACTTCATTCAGTTGAGTTCAGGGCAATAATACTTATTTATACGGATGGTTCCAGCTACGGACAGGAAAGAAGGACTCATCTGAACTCAAATATAAAACCAAGATGTTTGATGGAAAGTTTCAGTCGTTCATGAACCAACATCTGAAAAACACCTAAAAACAGCATCAACCAGATGAGTCATCATAGCTCTGGACATTGTTGCAGCGTCTCCTGACGATATGAAGTGTTGGGACCTGAAACGGAGCCTTGTGGCACTCAGAGCTCAGGTTTTACTGTCAGGATGAAGAATTTCTCAAACATACAAACGTTTCTCTGGCTGTCAGAGAAGATCTCGACTTCAGAAAGTCAGTTTAAGTGATGCAATCATTGGGAATCTATCAACCCAAAATAGCAGCAACTCTTTGGTTTCTGTTAGTTTTTTAAGACCCTTCCTTCACCTAAGGTCATTAAAATGTCTCTGTGTTATGATGGAACTGAAGGTCAACAAGTATTTCAAAATGTCTGGAAATAATTTCATTTGTTTCATTTATAAAACAAGAAAACAACAAAATCATCCGTTAGTTTAAGAAAATGATGAATTGTTCTGTAATTATTAAATATTTGTGATTCAAACATATTTTATGAATCTCATGTTTGTTTGAATTAATTTTTAATTTGGTTCTTTTGTTCTTTGCAGCATTTTAATTTAAAGAAGCTTAATAATTGAATGAGGCCTGAACATAAAACAGTCTGAGGGCAAAGGTCATATAAACCACTTTATTCATGTAAAGGTCCAGGATGAATCACTTTTAATTAAAATGACAAATAAAACAGTTAAGAAGTGGTCCAATGCAGCTGAAACCGGACCAGAACCTACTTGTGTTCTGACTGAGGCTTGTGTTTTATTTTCAGGATCTCGACGGCCTTCTTGGTGCATCTTGACACACAGATGATGGAGGATTGGTGGAGAAGTGTTTCAGAGATGTCTTCCAGCTTTAGACAGAAGGTTCTGGTTCTGACAGGCAGCACCAACTCACCAGATAGAGAAATGAGGCAGGAAAACAGCTTAGATCCTCAGAAATGTGTCCCAGTCAGCATGAAGTTCCTCTACAGTCAGTCCTGTATGTCAGAGTTAGACAGCAACACTGAAGGGGAAATGTTCTCCCAGAACCGACAAACTGGTTCTGGGTTTTCTGGTTCCTCACATGAAGATCTGACCCTGAAACTAAAACCCGGAGCAGAGGCAGGTTTCTCTCCTAATGGAAACACAACCATGAATTCTAGAGTTCATCTCCTCAAAGCTTCTATGGTCCATGGTTCAAAGGAATCGAACCAGGAGAGACCTCAGATTTATGAAGAGATTTATGAACCTGACCCGGTTTCCAGCTCCAGAACCCCACAGAGACCAGATGATCCCATCCTAGAGTTTGACCACCAGCAGATCCTCATGTTAGAAGATGATGAGGTGGTGAGAACATCTGCAGCTTCTCTTTATGAGAAACATCCAGCAGTTAGTTCAGTTCATGTTGTTGGTCCCCAGCTAAGAGTTCAACAGGTTAAAGGTCAACCAGTGGTTCTGTCAGAACACAGCAACCTGGTTCTGGTCG
The DNA here is from genome assembly GCA_036173005.1 of Crenichthys baileyi. Lineage (NCBI taxonomy): Eukaryota > Metazoa > Chordata > Actinopteri > Cyprinodontiformes > Goodeidae > Crenichthys > Crenichthys baileyi. The sequence goes on from JAHHUM010000644.1 coordinate 21,810, forward strand.
GTCATGGAGCCAGAGACCATTCAGGAGAGACGAGAATATCAGGGTACACCTACAAAGATGTGGCCAGGATCATCCAAAGCACCTCCAGGATCAGTGAGAAGATCCAAACTACCACAGTTGTGGCCTGTGACGTTGGGTCGGACCAATGGTTCCGAGAAGCGCTGCTGAAGAAGCTCCAAGAAGCCGGCATTGAGACGGAGTTACACCTGTGGAACACTGTGGTCCAGGTCACAGAGACAGGAGAGGTCATCAGTCAGGATGTCTCTGCAGATGGACCACAGTGGAGATCTGGAGATCAAACCAAGAAGGTGGTTCTGACTGTTGGCAGGAATGGGGAGATAAGGAGGAGGAAGGAGTCGGACCAGAGGGGACAGGAAGTTCTCACCAATGACAGAAACGTTCTTCAAACATCTAAACCCACACCTGACCCACGTTTTCAGAAGTATAGAAGCAGCTGGCCTCAACAACCAAGAAGATCTGTACCTTTGAAGGTTTTCAACAATATATCTGATCAATTAAAACAACATTTTAAGGAACTTGAAGGTCTGAGTTGGGGTCTGTTTCACTCAGACCAACCAAAACCAGATAAAGTCGATGTCTTAACTCTCAACATAAAAAACATTATTATTGGGAAAAGAGATAAAGATGGAAAAATGAACTGGTTGAACGGAGAGAAGGAAGTGAAAGAACTACTTCGAAAATGTTATGAGATCAAATCAGGAAAAGACGTCAGAAACATCATTCGCCACTTTGCAAAGGATGGAGAAGATGAGACCACATACCTGATGGTTAATAGCTGGATATATGAAGTTGATCCTCAAAGTCTGTATGTTTATCCTGTTGGAAAGAAGCGGAACCATGATCCAAAGACACGACCATCAGTTGATCAACTTAAACAGAGCATTGAAGTCCAAATGGGCAAGGCGGATTACCCACATATCAAAGCAGGTCTACGTCAAAGCGCTAGAAGCCCCAGTGAAAATATTGAGCTACGGTGTGCTGAGTATTTCAGTGGTATTTTTTCTTTTATGAAGCCCGTATATATTCAACCAGTCACTGCTGAGGCTTGGTGCACCACTTACTTTGTTGCATCAGTTATATCAGAATCTGCCAGAAATTTCAGAACCTTCCCTCTGATTCTTATGGCTCTGGATATGACTGAGAAGAAGAAGAACATGAAAGATGGTCTAATTTTTTTGTTTGATGATCATTCAATGACCAGAGGAGGAAGCTGGATTGATCCGAGCAGACGAGGATTTACTGGGTCAGCAACACCTGAGGGTTCCAGCAAACTGGAGAATAAAGGTCAGAACAAGAAAACTAAGGAGGAGTTACTGGATGACCTCAAAAACATCATCTATAGAGAAGATGTTATGTTCACCAAGTGGAAGCAAACAATAGGGGGGGACCAAAGTTATGTAACCTATGTGGATCAGATGGCTAAAATCGCAGAACATTATAAAGTACTGATTGATCCTTCTAGTAAACAGACGTTTAAAAAGGATTGTAAAAATTTCAAAAATGCAGTCAATGGAGAAGAAAATACTGGAACAACCAAAACCCCTGGTTCACAGAATGGGTAGCCTGAACATTTAGTCTTTTCTCTACCTGAATACCTGTCGCTGTCATACCTGGCTGCTGCTGCTGCTGCTGCTGCTGCTGCTGCTTTGTTCTCTCTGTCCACCAGGAGGCAGAACCTCAGAAATAGCTTCAAGATCAACCAGGATCTTGTTCTTGAAAACAAGACCATACTCTGCTTGTCCACATGGAAACAGATTCCTGCTTGTGTGAATTATTATGGCAGCTGAAGCTAAAATACCTTCAACCTGGCAGCTCCATTAAAGCTCATCTTCTTCTAAGCCTGCTGTGTCCGGGTCTTCTCTGAGGGTCTCCTCCTCATAAAATAATTATCTTTACAAAGATTTATTTCCCCTTTTTATTTACAATAGTAGTAACATTTTAATAAATATTTATGTTTTTAACAGGGTGAAATATTACTTCAGATTTTGTATGATTTATTCATAAATTCTCCATAAAAACTATCAAGCAACACCAGTATATTTGTTTGTCTTTACAAGCACCATACTGCTGAGTTTTGTTCAGTTTATTCATCCAGTAAGAAAACAACCACATTCAAAATTAAAAAGATATTTCTGTTCTCAGCTGTAAATATTTATTCAGTTTATTTATATAGCGCCAATTCAAAATATGTCGTCTCAAGGCACTTTACAAAGTCAATAAAAACCAATCAGACAGACAGATTCCAAGTCAACTAGATACAATTAATCCTTATAAAACAGTTCAGTCAGATTCAGTTTATTATTCAAATTGGATAAAAAGTTTGTTAATCTAAGGAAACCCAGCAGATTGCATCCAGTCAGTGACTTGCAGCATTCACTCCTCCTGGATGAGCATGTAGAGACAGTGGACAGTCACTGGCGTTGACTTTGCAGCAATCCCTCATACTGAGCATGCATGTCGCAACAGTGGAGAGGAAAACTCCTCTTTAACAAACCAGAACCAGGCTCAATGTGAGCGGCCATCTGCCACGACCGACTGGGGGTTAGAGAGAACAAAGCAGAGACACATAAATACTCTAGAGACTAAAAGTTCCTGAGTATGCAGGACGTCTTCCACAGCGGTCCGATCACTGGGAGCTGTTAACAGCTGTGGTCTTTCTGTGTCCCTGGCTGACTTCAAAACTAAAGTTCAAATGTTTCTCTACAAGCCCTTTGGAGGAGGGTAGAAAACCCAATGTGCTCATATTTTCAAACCCTACATTTACCATCAGAACCAGTGCGGTAGGAGAAAGTGTTGGACCAGTGCTGCGGGAGAAAAACACAGCTGATATGGTTTTTAGAGCAGCCTTTAGATTAATAGTTCTGTCTACTTCACAAAGCATCAGAACTTTCCCCTGATCTCAACTAATGTCCATGGTCTTCGACATACATGATACCAAGATCTGGGTCAAAATGTAAAGTTTTATAAAGCTCTTAAAACTCTGCCTGCCAGTTATCAGTACTGTTGCATTATAAACGCAGCACACCTGTAGCATATGTCATGTTTTTATTTAGACGTCTGACCCACATGCACGAATGCCAGGGGGAGGTTTTAAACATTTTATTGAGAAACAATAAAAATTATTGTACAGGTGGTCTTGGTCCAGGAGCTTCCCGGGTTAACTAGTCAGCAGAACCACAAGGGTAGAGAGGTAGAGGTCACCAGAGGGAATAGTTCACTGGAAGAAATGTGTTGTAGAGGAGAGTGGGACTTACAGGGTGGAGATGAAAAGGGACGCCAGGGAGAGTGAGCAGGAATCCGGGGTGAGTGGTCTGTGTGGAGGCTTGTTAGGCTGACTGGAAGGAGACGGTGGAGAGGGCAGCCGTGATGGATAAGGGAGCGTCGGAGGGCGGACAGGGTTCATAGGGAGGTTGGTTACAGAGGAGCCTTGGGTTGCCAGCCGTGGAACGAAGGTCAGAGGGTTAATCTTTACTGCAGCAGTTGTAGAGAGCTTGAGATCCAGGAACATGCTAGGAGGAAGAGCTCGACCTCAGAACTGGAGGTTACCTTGAAGAAGGAAAACATAGAAGCAACGACACAGAGACCTACACAGGAGCAAAGAGGGGCTTAGGTTATCACGTAAGTTAACACTCAAACGATGTGTGACTGGCAGGCAGCTCCTCTTATACACCTGCAGATGATGATGGGAAACGGGTCGCAGGGGCGCCACCAGGGATTTTGGGCCTCATGAAAAAAAATCTTACTGGGCCCCCCATAGCCGGCAGAAAGTTTTTATACCGTTTTAGATAAAACTATGCATTTTAATTACATTTTTGGTTATCATTCCCATATTTGTGAAAAGAAAAACAACAGTTACTTCCTGGGAGAAGCACTGAAAATACAATGAAATTAATTTAGATTCAATTATTTGCTGCAAGACTGATTTTCCAAAACCTATCTCTTTCTTTAAATATTTGAACATAAAATTCTCTTAAGATTAATTAATTTAAAATACAAAACTTAAATACAAATCAACCTCTTCCATTAAAATAAAATGCTATTATAATCTGTGGAGAAATACATCAAATCTCAGCAAAAAACACCATCAAAAACAAAATGCTCAATTGCCTTTTATGATTTATTGTAATTTAAACATTATCATCTATTGAACAAGATACAACAAGCAAACAATAAAAATAAATAACAAAAATAGTAATAAATAAAATCACCAGCAGATGTAAAATAGGCTCACATATAACAAAAAATAGCAGGACTTCACATGACATGAGATGGCTTATAAACTATGGACAAAGTTAAGAATAGACAACAGGTTAATGTTCCAGAACTTTCTATTATAGGAACCACTAACAGACCCACCTTGCCTGTGAAACAATTGGGTGACATACTGTCTACCCTTTGCATCTTTCTCTTGTCTGAGCTTTTTATCTTTCCTTTTGTGGCTCCCTGACTTACGCGGCATCTTGCCGTCTCCGCCTCAACTTGCTGTCTGTGAATATTATTATTTAAGGAAGTGTTCCCTCTGATTACCAGCCCCATTTTAGATATGATTAATCTATCCTTAGTAAATGGATATGTACCACAAGCTTTTAAGGTAGCTGTAATTAAACCTTTGCTTAAGAAACCTTCGCTTGATCGAGATGACTTAATAAATTACAGACCTATATCCAATCTTCCATTCTTATCTAAAATTCTTGAGAAAATAGTTGCTAATCAAATGTGTGAGCATTTACACAGCAATGACCTGTTTGAAGAGTTTCAGTCAGGTTTCAGAGCTCATCATAGCACTGAAACAGCTCTACTGAAAGTCACTAATGATATTCTTATGGCCTCAGATAATGGACTTGTGTCTGTACTGGTTCTGTTAGATCTCAGTGCTGCATTTGATACAGTCGACCATAATATTCTCTTAGAAAAGGCTGGAATATGCTGTAGGGATCAGGGAGCAATGCTAGGCTGGTTTAAATCTTTTTTGTCTGACAGATTCCAGTTTGTTCATGTAAATGATAAATCATCTTTAAATCCAGGTTAATTGTGGAGTACCACAGGGTTCAGTACTTGGGCCAATTCTCTTTACTATATATATGCTTCCAATAGGTAAAATTATCAGGCAGCATAGATAAATTTTCACTGTTACGCTGATGATACTCAGCTTTACTTATCCATAAATCCTGATGAGCCAACCAGTTAGATAGACTACAAGCATGTCTTGAAGACAAAAAAAACTTGGATGACTTCAAATTTTCTGCTTCTAAATTCAGAAAAGACAGAGTTGTCGTTTGGACCGGAGTCTTTAAAAAAGAAACTGCTTAGTCAATCACTTAACCTGGATGGCATTAAATTGACCTCCAATAATAAAGTAAAAAACCTTGGTTTTTTTTTGACCAGGACATGTCAATTTAAATCCCATATTAAACAGGTTCCGGGGATTTCCTTCTTTCATCTCGGAACATTGCCAAAATTAGAAATATCCTGTCCAGGAGTGACGCTGAAAAACTAGTCCATGCATTTGTTACTTCAAGGCTGGACTATTGTAATTCTTTACTATCAGGATATCCAAAAAATGCAGTTAAAAGCCTTCAGCTGATTCAAAATGGTGCGGAAGAGTTCTGATGAAAATTAAAAAGAGAGATCATATTTCCCCTACTTTAGCTTCCCTTCATTGGCTCCCTGTTAAATCCAGAATAGAATTTAAAATTCTCCTCCTCACATATAAAGCCCTTAATGATCTAGCTCCATCATACATCAGAGATCTGATTGGTCCATATGTTCCTAACAGAGCACTTCGTTCTCAGACTGCAGGTTTACTGGTGGTTCCTAGAGTCTCTAGAAGTAGAATGGGAGGTAGATCCTTTAGTTATCAGGCTCCTCTCCTGTGGAACCAGCTCCCAGTTTTAATCCGTGAGGCGAACACCCTGTCTACTTTTAAGGCTAGGCTTAAAACTTTCCTTTTTGATAAAACTTATAGTTAAAGTGGCTTAGGTTATCCTGAGCTATCTCTGTAGTTATGCTGCTATAGGCTTAGGCTGCTGGAGGACATAATGACCACTTTCACCCTCTTCGCTACTTTCTCACACTACTCTTCAATTTTGCATTATTTGCTGTTATTTCAGCTTTTAACTTTGTTCTCTCTCTTTTCCTCCTAGAAGCTACACCTGGCCTGACTCTGTGTCTACCTGTGACAACTTTCTGGAGAGGGGCATCCTCCAAGCTTCTGCTGGCAACAACTTAATGCTCACCCTCTACCGATGATCCACATGGCCCTGTCTTTCAGTGTTTAACCCTTTCTCTCTCCTAGACATGGCGATCGACTGAGCTTTTACTGTAACTAACTCTATGTGCTCTCTTCAGACTCTAACATTGAAAACTGGCTCAGAGTTTATCTGTTCCTTCTTTCTAGGTGAAACGACTAAAGGAGCTACATCCATTAACATTTACTTTTCCTTCCCATAGAAAGTACTCCTGGATCAGTGCTTCTTTGTTCTCTTTGTGTCTCTGCTCTGTTCTCTCTAACCCCCAGTCGGTCGTGGCAGATGGCTGCTCACACTGATCCTGGTTCTGCTGGAGGTTTCTTCCTGTTAAAAGGGAGTTTTTTCCTCTCCAATGTCGCTACATGCATGCTCAGTATGAGGGATTGCTGCAAAGTCAACGCCAGTGACTGTCCACTGTCTCTACATGTTCATCCGGGAGGAGTGAAGCTGCCAAGTCACTGACTGGATGCAATCTGCTGGGTTTCCTTAGATAGAAAAACTTTTTATCCAATTTGAATAAATAACAGAATCTGACTGCACTGTTCAATGATTAAGATTAATTGGAATGTATGTACCTGACTTTTGTGAAGTGCCTTAAGACGACATGTGTTGTGAATTGGCGCTATATAAATAAACTGAATTGAATTGAAACTGAATTGAATAGTTGTCTGAGGCTTTCTGAAGGAGCAGGTGGTAGACTCAACCATTTTAAGTGAATAGAGAGGGGTGGTGAAGGGGGCATTGAGAAATGTTTCCCTCGACAGAGCTGGTGTACGGTATGGAAGCCAGGAGAACCCTCAAAGAAGCGCTAGAGAATGATGCTGGATCCCTTGGAGGAACCTTGGAGAGTGCCGCTGGAACCCTTGACAAGGTTCTGGAGAAGTAGACGGAAGTAAGTCCACCTGGACACTCTAGTAGGAGAACTCAGGTACAGGAACACAAGGTGGGCCCACCTGGACACCCTCGTTGGAGAACTCAGGTATAGGAGGCGGGTCTACCTGAACACCCGTCGGAAAACTAAGGAGCAGGAAAACGAGGCAGAGAACTTAGAACCAGAAACACAAGGCGGGTATACTTGGACGTCCTTATCAAGTAACTCAGGAACAGGAGGTGATTCGTACGTGTCAAAGAACCCGGGAACAGGAGACACCTTGTCCTCAAACCCCTCAGAGAACTCAGGAACATGAGCTTGGAGTGGAGTAAGAAAAGCCTGATCAGGAGGTGCAGATGGCCATGATGAGGATGACGGAGCAGGGAATATAGATGGGGGTGATGAAGATGTGTTGATGATGTTGATGAAGATAATAACGGAAATGGAGATCAAGATGGTACCGATGATGATGACTGACCCATACATCCACCCATTCACACTGACAGTGGTGAGCTACATTGTAGCCACAGCTGCTCTGGGGCAGACTGACAGAGATGAGGCTGCCATACAGTCAGCACCACCGGGCCCCCTGACCACCATCAGCAGGCAAGGAGGGTGAAGTGTCTTGCCCAAGGACACAACGACGGAGACGGACAGAAGGGGAGTATGATCCGGCAACCTGCCAGTTACAGGACGAACTCCTACCACCAACACCTCAGTCGCCCCTAGTTTCTAGTGGTTTTATGTCTGTTCTGTTTTTAACCTGTTTAAATTAATTTTAGTTACACCTGACTATTGCCACTACAGCTAAACCACTAACATGAATTATGTGAAGGAGAAAATGTTCCTTCATTCTGGACAATATATATAAACAGCTTCAATGCCTGTACGCAGAGCAGGCCACATTATGTACAAATACTGCTGGGCTTTTTGCCATTTTGACCTTTAGTAAATGTAATCCTTGACAGAACTCTAGGGTAACAAAAATGTGCTATAATCTTTGTTAATACTTTTATATTTATGAAACTTTGCTTTTTTCTCTATTTTTTCATCCCTCAAACACATTTACAAACAGATCTGCTTTAGAGAACAATTTACCATATATATATTTCATACTTTAGAAGTACAATTTAGAATGCATCTGCTGTTTTTTGTAGTAATTATTTTACATCCATTTGTCTGTACCTGCTTGGCGTTGTAGGGTCGGGGGTTGATGGGGATATTGCCTATCTCCACTGGTCATTGGGCAAGAGGCGGGATACACCCTGGACAGGTCACCAGTCCATCACTGGGCAACTTATAGACACACAGGACAAACAACCATGCACACATTGACCTAATGGCAGTCTAGAGAGAGTCATGTATTTGGAGTGGGAGGAAGCTAAAGTACCCGGAGAGAACCAACGCATACATGGGCCTCTCAGCCTCCTTGTCTCCTAGTCTGTCCACACCTGTGTCCTGTCCCCCCCTGATTATCTGCCCTATTGTTTCTTTTCACCTCCTTCTGTATTTAAGTCTGTTTGTGTTCATAGTTCCCCGCGGTGTCGTTAAGTCGATTTAGTTGTGGCTTCATCATCTGATCCTGGGTTTTTCATGTGTCTTGTAAACCGGGATTCTCTGTTCATCCTGCAGCTCACCTGCCTGTAAGTTGACTGTCTCTTATTAAAGAATTAAGGTCCCAACTCACCCTACTGTCTCCTAGCTTGATCTGCACTTTGGTCCAACCTCAACCCAGTTCTTGACACAAGGATTAAAGGACTAATGTCTCAGCAGGACCTTGAAAAACTAATTCATGCGTTCATCTTTAGTAGAATTGATTACTGCAACGGTGTCTTCACAGGTCTGCCTGAAAAGTTGATCAGACAGCTGCAGTTGATCCAGAACGCTGCTGCCGGCGTCCTCACTAGAACTAAGAAAGTGGAGCACATCAGCCCGGTTCTAAAGTCCCTACACTGGCTCCCTGTAGCTCAGAGAATAGACTTTAAAATACTTCTGTTAGTCTATAAATCACTGAATGGCTTAGCACCAAAATACATTACAGACTTGTTGTCAGTGTATCAACCACCCAGACCTCTCAGGTCTTCTGGCTCAAATCTACTCTGCAGAACCAGAACCAGAACCAAACATGGAGAAGCAGCTTTTAGTTCTTATGCTCCACTAATCTGGAATAAACTCCCAGAAAACTGGAAAAGCGCTGAAACCCTAAGTTGCTTTAAATCAAGATTAAAAATGTATTTGTTTAGAGTGGCCTTTGACTGGGCCATCTAAACATTGTTAGTTGAATTTTTAGTCCAATTTTCCTTTCATTTTCTTATCCATCATTCTATTCTCTTTATTTTTTAAATCCTTTAATTACCTTTATGCCACTGTAATGTACTTTCCCTGTTCCTACCCTCACCTATGGCCATGAACATTTGGTCATGACCGAAAGAACGAGATCTCAGATACAAGCTGCTGAAAAATGCTTCCTCCCCAAGGTGGCCGGGCACTCCCTCAAAAATAGGGTGAGAAGCTCAGCTCTCCGGGAGGAGCTCGGAGTAGAGCTGCTGCTCCTACACAATGAGAGGAGAGAGCTGAGGTGGCTCGGGCATCCGTTCTGGATGCCACGTAGGAGGCTTCCTTTGGTGTTCCAGGCACATCCCACTGAAAGGAGGCCCAGGACATGCTGGAGGGACTATGTCTCTTGGCTGGCCTGAGAATTAATAATTATTTTCTATACTTTTCTATATTTCCTATAATGGCATATAGATATATGGAGGATACATGTGTAAATCAACATAAGGATTGGTCCTCTCCACAAATCTTCAGAGTAGTTTTCGTCTTTATTTTAATTGGGATTTAATGGCTTTTCAAACATCCTCTTTTCTTGTTGACTCAAAAGACACTTAAAAGTAAGTATTGTGTAATCTTTTTATTTTTTGCTCTGGTTTTTCTTAAATTTAATATTTTGTTTGTGAAGTGAAGTTCATTTCTATTTGAAATTTTAGAACTATCTTAGATCCAGGATTGTCATTATTATCATTTATAACAGTTTTAGCTTATAAAATTGTGATGCTACATATTTTGCTAATAAGATATGACAATAATGTAGAATAAAATAAGTTATTTAAGCAACAGTGAGCAAGGTCCTGAACAAAGTATGAAGAAATAATCAGCTGGAAGTTGTTTTAATTGAAGTAAATAACTCAGGGTGTCATAAAAGGAAAAAAGTGGAATATACAAACATGAAAGTCTAAAAAACCATGCATAAATAATCCATAAAATCTAAACATGTTTAAAAAAAACCTGTTGTTACAAAAATAAATGAAGAAATAAAAGAAAAACTGTAAAAATATTTGTTCTGTCTACAGATGGTCAGAGTTTGAGAAACAGACAATTGGCATTTATTATAATAAACTTCTACCTGATTATGTCAAGTCAGTAAATCTTTCATTTTTTTACTTATTTATATTTAATGACATAAGCTAATATGGGTCAGTCTGAGGAGGAACTGGAGAAATCAGCAACACTTTCTTGGTAGCCATTAGTTTAAGTATTTCATTTTACCCTAGAAATCTCTATGTAGATATTTCTAAGGCAAGGCAAGTGGTTTACATGATGACAAAAACATTAAATAAGTACATTGCAGTGTCACGTTAAAGGAAAGTAAAGTAAAGTTGGACTACAAATGGAAATGAATGACCTCAATTTTCTTGTAAAGTCGTAAGACTAAACGAACCCCCTACAGGAATATTTTAATCTTTAACCCATTTATTAATGCACTCTGTGCTTTTTGGGCCATAAACTCTAACGTTTCTCCCTAGGAGGAGGCCCATTACCTGGCCCATTTCTGGCCCATTACTGCGTCTGGGTAATGGGGGAATATTCCTTTAAAACTTGTTCACATCTGGAGTCAGACTTCCTGGCGCTCTGTAACCTTCCCCCTAACTACTGTTAGGAGAGCCCAGCTCAGCACGATCAGACGTGTAGGGGTCTTCCGCACACAATCGCTGTGTGCAGATGTGTAGATGCCGTTTAAGCACAGCTTAAATAAATTTGGTCAGAAACTGTTGTGTTATTGTGCAAATACGTAATAGTGAAACAAGAACTGGTATAAAAGATAGAAAAAGAGGTGAAGAAAAGATATCTCTTCCTCTTCACTTTGATTCATTGCTTGAGGCATGCCTGTCGAATGTTTATGGCAGATCATCAGGAACTCTCAGAAAGTTTTCAAGCCTTTTTTTTTTTTTTTAATAAAGACTTTGGTATGATGATGCAGAGGACGCATCCGAGGAGGAGCTAAAGCAGCCATTTTATTCAGTTGTGTTCCACGAGGTGAAGCTACACTGATGCAGGCCTCTAGGACTGAAGTTCGACATCTCTACCTTACAGCGTGCGGCCTGGCAAGAAATGGACAAATCAGCAGAGGTAAGAATTGTTAAAGGATAAACAGTCACATCAATAGATGGCAAAATGAGAAAAACTGGTTAAAAATGACTGTTTAATAAGTGGCTTCAGCGTAGTTCTATGTCAAAATGTTAAATATCATGTTGGTATTTTTTAGATTGTTTGCAAAGATGGCATAAACAGCCAAAAACTGTAGAAGTTTGATCAGATTATAAATGTAGAAATAAAGCTCAAGTAAAACCCCTGATTTCCTCGTTGTTCTTGAAGTAAAACATGTTACTATAGTTAACTTATCATTAGTCGTGTTTCTTAGTCACCAAACTCAAACTCATTAAACGTTTTACTATGTGATTAAACAGTAAAGCTGGGGCTACACTACGCGATGTTTTGCCTGATTTTACCCCAATCCCCAGGCAGGGATTTCCAGCCTGCGCCAGTCTGAACCAGTCGGCACAAAAATCTGTTGGCGAAAGCAGGGGCGGTTCTTGCAGGAAGGCCTCCCTGGGCGAGCCCCTCAGTCTGCAACATAGCCAGCGATGATTTATGGCTATATTTTCTTACACTGTACAAGTCCTAAACAGGACAAGAACTGATAGAAAACATGTTTAGAGAGCAGCTAAAACGTAACTCAAGCCGTCTGTCACGGTGTGGTTTTGGGGTGGACTGAAGCGCAGGCAAGAGCTTGGCAGCAGCATATTCATCACGATTTTCAGCTTTATTCACAAGTCATGAACAAGCAAAACATAGCAGAACTCACCACAGGTGCAAGACATGAGTACAATCGAAACTTCTGCGTAGTACTGCATGAAAGTAGTAAACACTGAGCAAAATCAGGTAATGTGATCGGAGGAACCACCAAAGGACAAAGAAACAAAACCAACTAATATACTGAGGGAGAACAAAGGCAGGTAATCAAAGGAACTAAGAACAGGTGAGACAAGGAGGCGGGAAGGCAGAGGGAACAGGTGAACCTAATAAAACTAAATGAGGAAAAGGACTAATGCCAAGATAGTGAGCAGACCCTCAAAAAGAAACTATAAACCAATACTGAAAGAACAAACTTTGAATGAGGCAGAGGAAGCGAGGACAAGAATAAAAGTAAACAATAACAAAGGCTAATCTATAAAGGAGGGACTGGAGAATTAAGATAAGAGAACCAGACTGGGAGGACTAGGAAACAAAGACCGAATACAGTATAACTGAAAAGTCACAGAAAAAGAAAGTAATAAGCAGAAGAGTGCAAGGGGGAAGAACAAATACCTAACCACAAATAAAAACACAGAGATACCAGATGGGGAACTAAACTAAAGAACCCAAGGAAAACAGAGCACAGTAATAATCATAATAATAATGGCAACAATGACAGCAAAGAGAAAACCATTATAAGTCATAAGAAAAACAGCAATAACTAAAGGATCTATGAACGAGGGGAGGAGAAACACAACCAAACACTCAAAATAAAACAAAGCCACCACAGAGTCCAAAAGGTGACAGATCCTGACACCGTCGTTTTCGAACAGTCTTTCTGTTTTCCTCCTGTCTCCTCAGAAGAAAGGACACTTGGTTTATTCACGTTCAAGAGTTTTAGCAAAGGAGATGATTGTAGATTTTAAGAGCAACAGGAATAGGTCAGACATTATTTCCATCATGGGAGAAGAGGTGGAGGTGGTGGAGGAGTATAAATACCTCGGTGTTCACCTGGACAACAGACTGGAGTGGAGATGCAACCGTGAAGCCGTCTAGAAGAAGGGACAGAACAGACTGTACTTCTTGAGGAAGTTTAGGACCTTCAGTGTTTGCAGCAAGATGCTGCAGATCTTCTCTAAGTCTGTTGTGGAGAGTGTGATCTCTTCTGCCATCATCTGCTGGGGAAGCAGCATCAGAAGGAACTTAAAAAAGCTCAACAAGCTGATAAAGAAGGCTGGTTCTGTTCTGGGGGCTCCTCTGGAACCTCTGGAGATCATTGTGCAAAGAAGGATTCTTCATAAAATGAAGAACATTATGGAGAACCCTGAGCATTGTACAACAACAGAGTGTCTTCAGTCAGAGGCTTCTTCAGATCTGCTGTAAGACAGACGCTACAGGAGATCCTTCCTGCCCACAGCCATCAGCATCTACAACGGCTCTTTAAAGGAACCTTGGTGATATGAGCTACAACAACATTTAATTCCCCTTTGGGATTGATAAAGTATTTATGAATTGAATTTTTGAATTGAATTCTATCAGACGTTCACTACTCTAAAACAGAGACATAATATAATCAGAATCCTCTCCAAAAACATTAGAATGGACAACATACTGAAAAATAAAAATTTCACAAATAAAATAAGATTTTTGTTTCAGATACCCTTTAGTAGTTGGTTATTTTTAGATGAGAAACTAGGATAATGTTAATATATTCTTATAAATAATAACTCGTACTCGTACTCGTCGTCTTCCGTTTATCCGGAACCGGGTCGCGGGGGCAGCAGACTCAGCAGAGACACCCAGACGTCCCTCTCCCCAGACACCTCCTCCAGCTCCTCCGGGGGGAGCCAAAGGCATTCCCAGGCCAGCCGAGAGACATAGTCCCTCCAGCGTGTCCTGGGCCGTCCCCTGGGCCTCCTCCTAGTGGGACGTGCCTGGAACACCTCCCGAGGAAGGCGTCCAGGAGGCATCCGGTATAGATGCCCGAGCCACCTCAACTGGCTCCTGTCGATGTGGAGGAGCAGTGGCTCTACTCCGAGTCCCTCCCGAATGGCCGAGCTCCTCACCCTATCTCTAAGGGAGTGCCCGGCCACCCTACGGAGGAAGCTCATTTCAGCCGCTTGTATCCGGGATCTCATCCTTTCGGTCATGACCCAAAGTTCATGGCCATAGGTGAGGGTAGGAACGTAGACCGACCGGTAAATCGAGAGCTTCGCTTTTCCGCTCAGCTCTCTCTTCACCACAACGGACCGGCACAGCGCCCCCATTACTGCGGCAGTCGCACCGATCTCCCGCTCCATTCTTCCCTCACTCGTGAACAAGACCCCAAGATACTTGAACTCCTCCACTTGAGGCAGGAACTCCCCTCCAAACTGAAGAGGACAAGTCCCCCCTTTTCCGGTCGAGTACCATGGCCGCTGACTTGGAGGAGCTGATCTTCATCCCAGCCGCTTCACACTCGGCTGCGAAACGCTCCAGCGCATGCTGTAGGTCTTGGCTAGAGGGAGCCAGCAGGACCACGTCATCTGCAAAAAGAAGAGACGAAATCCACTGGTCCCCAAACCAGACCCCCTCCGGCCCTTGGCTGCGTCTAGAAATGTGACAAAGTGCAGCCCGACTTAGTGCCGGCAATGCGAACCAAACTCCTGCTCCGCTTGTACAGGGACCGGATGGCCTCTAATAAAGGGCCCCCGATTCCATACTCCTGGAGCACCCCCCACAGGGCATCACGAGGGACACAGTCGAATGCTTTCTCCAGGTCCACAAAACACATGTAGACCGGTTGGGCAAACTCCCATGAACCCTCAAGTACCCTGTAGAGGGTGTAGAGCTGATCCAGTCTTCCACGCCTGGGACGAAAACCACACTGCTCCTCCTGAAGCTGAGGTTCGACTATCGGCCAGACTCTCCTCTCCAATACCCTGGCGTAGGCCTTACCAGGGAGGCTGAGGAGTGTGATCCCCCTGTAGTTGGAACACACCCTCCGGTCACCATTCTAATGAAGGGGGACCACCACCCCAGTCTGCCAGTCCAGATAGAAAAACTTTTTATCCAATTTGAATAAATAACAGAATCTGACTGTTTGATGGTTAGGATTAATTGGAATGTATGTTACTGACTTTTGTGAAGTGCCTTGAGACAACATGTGTTGTGAATTGGCGCTATATAAATAAAACTGAATTGAATTGAATTGAATTGATGCCCGAGCCACATTAACAGGCTCCTCTTGATGTGGAGGAGCAGCGGCTCTACTCCTAGCTCCTCCCGAATGGCCGAGCTCCTCACCCTATCTCTAAGGGAGTGCCTGGCCACCCTACGGAGGAAGCTCATTTCAGCCGCTTGTATCCGGGATCTCGTTCTTTCGGTCATGACCCAAAGTTCATGGCCATAGGTGAGGGTAGGAACGTAGACCGACCAGTAAATCGAAAGCTTCGCTTTTTGGCTCAGCTCTCTCTTCACCACAGCGGACCGGCACAGCGCCCCCATTACTGCGTTAGCCGCATCGATCCGTCTGCCAATCTCCCGCTCCGTTCTTCCCTCACTCGTGAACAAGACCCTTAAGATACTTGAACTCCTCCACTTGAGGCAGGAACTCCCCTCCAACCTGAAGAGGACAATCCACCCTTTTCCGGTTGAGTACCATGGCCTCTGACTTGGAGGAGCTGATCCTCATCCCAGCCGCTTCACACTCGGCTGTGAACCGCCCCAGCACATGCTGTAGGTCTTGGCTAGAGGGGGCCAGCAGGACCACGTCATCTGCAAAAAGAAGAGACGAAATCCACTGGTCCCCAAACCAGACCCGCTCCGGCCCTTGGCTGCGCCTAGAAATCCTGTCCATAAAAGTTATGAACAGGACCGGTGACAAAGGGCAGCCTTGCCGGAGTCCAACATGCACCAGGAACAGGTCCGACTTAGTGCCGGCATTGCGGACCAAACTCCTGCTCCGCTTGTGCAGAGACTGGATGGCCCCTAATAAAGGGCCCCTGATTCCATACTCCTGGAGCACCCCCCACAAGGCATCACGAGGGACACAGTCTAATGCTTTCTCCAGGTCCACAAAACACATGTGGATCGTTGGGCAAACTCTCATGAACCCTCGAGTACCCTGTAGAGGGTATAGAGCTGGTCCAGTGTTCCACGTCCGGGCAAAAACCACACTGCTCCTCCTGAAGCCAGGGTTTGACTATCGGCCGGACTCTCCTCTCCAATACCCTGGCGTAGGCCTTACCAGGGGGGCTGAGGAGTGTGATCCCCCTGTAGTTGGAACACACCCCCCGGTCCCCCCTTCCAGAGGCACTGTCCCCGACCGGCACGCAATGTTAAAGGGGCGTGTCAACCATGACAGCCCCACAACATCCAGAGACGTGAGGTACTCAGGGCGGATCTCATCCACCCCCGAAGCCCTGCGACCGCGGAGCTTTTTAACCACCTTGGTGACTTCAGCCTGGGTGACGAAAGAGTCCAACCCCGAGTCCCCAGCCTCTGCTTCCACCAGGGAATGGGTGATGGCAGGATTGAGGAGATCCTCGAAGTACTCCTTCCACTGTGGTGTTTCGAAAGCTTTGCAGTAATTTGACTCGTTTTTTAATTTTTTGTTAGTATTTGAAGTGAAGGATGAAGATTAACAGTTTATAACTGATGAAAAAAGATTTGGTTGAAGCAGATAATGACACATTTTGTGATATTTAGAAAAAAACTTTCTGCTCAGCCCGTTGGACTGAAGTTGTTCTTAAACTCAGAGAAACTATTGTTACTGTGGCTCAAATAAATGTGTTTATTTTCTCATCTATGTTAATGACTTTTTTAAATTTTACTCTCTTACTCTCTCTACCACATCTGAGGCTCAATTGTCATAATTTCTTACATTTCTAAAAAGAAACCTGGTATAAAATTGATTTTCTTAGAATTTAATGAAATGGTAAACCCCCTAAAAACACATGGATTTATTTTAATTATGCTGTGAGCTATCCCAACATTTCATTTAAATATGTTCCTCCTGTCATGAACCATTTGACTAAAGATCAGATATTTTTCACATCATGATGCAGATCCAGCTAGAAGCTCACAGGGAGGGTTCTACTGTTAGGCCATCATCAGGGCCATCATGACCCTGATGATGCTCATTGGTGAACCTCCACCTCATGTCTTGTACCTGGGCGAACACCCCCACCAGGCTCCCTCTCTCTGGTTGGCTCCTCGGCTGCTCCTAAATGTCTTCTTTCTGTTCTGAAAACATCAGGAGCTTCAGCCCCAGATGTCCAGGTGACAAAACTAACTTCGACTAACTTGTCAACCAACAGTGAAAAATCGTTGTCTGTCCGTTTTTTGAGAGTACTGCCACTCTCTCCAGCGACTGAATCAAAACAGGGAACAGGGAAACAGGGAATGCTTGGTCTGGAAGGCAGGTTGGGTGATACTAAGCTTTTGGGAGGAGGAGGGGGGGTTACATTACCAGATATCGATGTTACTTTGATGGCAAATGGAAATAAAAATAAAATCAACAAGTTATTTATGCATTATTTATTTCTTAATCAGAGTGATGTTGATGATTAGATGGGGGGGGGGGGGGGGTCATACTGACTTGATCAGATTTTTTGGGAGGGGTCATAACCCCCCTAACCCACCCGCAAATTACGCATCCTTTTACTCTGTGGTGATCCCACTCATCAGCTCAATCAAGTGGGTTTGAATGCCACGTGAAGTCTAGCAGCATTCTGGTAAATGTGAGCAAGCTCCTCATTTTGTCTGAAAGTAAACCCAAACAAGGCCAGAAAAAGTCCACTTCCTGTTTGATCTTGTTCAGACTGACTCTATGGGTCCCTCAATGTGAAATAGTTTGATGCACATCAGTAATTGCTAGAAAGCTGGTCACCATTGGTTAGTGCTGACATTTTCTTGCTTTGTTTCTTTTCAGTGACCTGGTCATGTCTGCTGAAACTCTTGTCTGTTCTCTAGCATGTTTGCATGTTTCCAGCTGCTGGAACCAGAAGTAGTAAATCCACAGCCAGTCCCTCCATATTTTTTTCCATGGACATCAAAGAGCAGAGTCTACCTGAATGCCAGCCTCTCCCACGGTACCAAAATGCTGGATTCCAGTCATGCTTGTGCAGCTCGTGCTGGGAAACTGGCAGAAGACTGGCTGAACTGATGGCTTCCCATCAAGATCCCAGGGCTGCATGTGAAAGTTAGCGGTGGGCTGAACTTCACGGGCGGTTTTAGTTTTGTCCTGTGCAGCTGTTGACCAGGGGTAAAGGATACAACAACGACATCATCTACCAAGTAATCTACAAATGCAACTGCAGAAAGCTAGCTGACTTGTTAAGATGGCGTGAACATGGAACCTGGCCTGCATCGACCAATCAAGTCAAGTTTATTTATATAGAGCTTTTCAGCAACAAGGCACTCAAAGCGCTGAACATGAGGAAACACATTACAATGATACAGAAAATCAAACACAGAAAAACAAATGAAATGACATTAATAATCCTTGGGAGTTTACCGGTAAGAGCTGGTTCTGATCCAATCTTTCTAATAGAGGTAATTAGCTCATTAAGTCTTCTGTGGTAAGAATTCATCCTGTGCTAGAAGAAAAATGATAATATTAATCCTTGAGGTCGCTGGTATGAGGCAGCTGTGGTCCCATCATTCAAATAATAACAGTCATGGACGCTCACTGAAGTCTAAGTAGAGAAGCTGGGTCACTGGTAGGTCCAAACTTTTTAAATACTAATAATGTTTGGCTTTCACTGGTATGAAATTGTTGTAATACAATCCTTCTAAGAAATCTAAAAATCTCTGGTCATTGGTGTAAGAACAGCTGTGGTCAAATTTTCAAATACTAATATTTGGCTTTTGCTGGTAATCCTGAGAAATCTGAAAATCTATGAAAAGTTATGAAATCACAAATTTAGATAAAGTAAGATAGGAGGAAAGATAGAAGATAGCAGGCGAGATTTCATCAGGTATTTAAAACATTTACCTGCATGTATGCTTTTTATTGTAGACAGATGTAGTGGCATGGAAATAATCCTTTATTCTAAAATTATACCTGTAAAAATGAAGTAAAAATATTGAGGCCTCCTAGGGGCCCCATGCGTGAACACGACATGTCTTCACTTAAAGAAGCGTGGACTGATTCTGCAGTGAGTTGTGGACTCACTGCATGCAGTACAGAAGAAAGACAAACTAATCTGCTTGTGTTAACATCACCAGACTGATGATATTTTAGGGACTTGATGAAGTTTCTTTTTAAGATTCTTCTTCATGAGACCCGGTGCTGATCAAACACCACCTGGAGCTTCAGCCAGCGCCCATCATGTGTTGGAAGCTGATCATCTGCCTCTAGTTTCACAGCCATTCAGTTCTAACACCAGATAATTATTCCACCACCTCCATCTTCATGTCTGCAGACTGAGATCTTCATTATCCAACAATCAGCTAACCTCTGCAGACCCTGAACACATCAGGTCACTGAATTCCCATCTTCTCGCCACCTTAGCAGCACCAGCCGGGTTCTGTGATGATTTCAGTCAAACCCAGGCAGCCGGGACCAGTTTGTCTCTATTAATAGCTCTCCTGGCCTGGTCTCAAGGTTCTGGTCCTGTTCTCCTCTTTATTATCTGCAGGATCTCTGAGGAGAAAGAGCTGCTGCTTCATCCTGTCTTCTGATGAGCTGTAGTTGGGCTACGAACAGAGACTAGAGGATCAAATCTGTGGATGTGTTCGTTGTTTGAAATCCGACTCACAATTCAGTGTTATTAAGATAAGTTCTGTCCATTAACTCCGTTTATGTTCATAAATCAATAACTTATTTAACAAGACTGTTTAAAGGACGGATGCTTTACCTTCTCCACTGAACCATCTCTACCACACATTTAAAGAGATTCCTGAACTTTTCTCAGGACTGGACCTGATTCAGACTCAATTAGAACGTCAGCAGGAAAGGGAAAGTTTGGACAGGAAAGGCTTTGTGGCCCAACTCTGCAGATGAAACTTTAAACCATGAAACAAACCTCTAAAACCAGAAATCATCATGAAGTAAAAAGCTGCAGCGCTGACGATCAGTAAAAGTTTCTGTTAGTTCTCATCTGTCTCCATAAAACCTGTTTATTACTGACTAACAGCTCAATGCAGCTGATTTTAGGCTGAAATCAAAGAAGCAAGGAGACAAAATGAAACGTTTAATCTTTGACTTTAGGTGTGATCAATAATGGCAAAAACTCAAAATAATCTCCACCTGAAATCTAAACTTTTCTTTCTTCTTCTTCTCTTACTAATGAACTTAAATTTGCTCGATGAAAAACATCGAGTTTCTAATTCAAGGTGGAACTAATAATATTGAACAGACGTTTCCATTGATGAAATCTGCAGAAGATCTTTAACTTCCAGGAAAAATGAATCCTGCAGGAGACAAACACCTGAAGGTTTCCAGGAATTAGTTCAGTCCAACTCTCATTTCTCTCCATGGATGAACGGATGTTTAGGAGGTTATTTCTTCTTCTTCTTGCTCTTCTTCCCTCCCTCACCCTGCTGGGAGCTGCTGTCACTTCCTCCACTCTTCTGAGTCCGAGTCTTTAGTTTGGGAATCATCTCAGCAACGTAGAACATCACGTCTTTACCTGAAGGAGAGAACCACCAGACATCCTCTCTTTAGCTCAGATCTTTCCTCCAGGCAGTAAAACTATCAACTTTAACCATAAACTGGAAGTTAGGATTTAAATCCAACATTTAACAAGATTATTCTGTCATTTCTGCGCCGACTCTCTTCTTCTACTGCAGGAAATATTCAGGTTCAGTAAAAGTTAATTATGTTAGAAATTTGCATCCATTCCTGGATTTAAAGCCTGGAAGACAGAAACGCGTCTAAACATAAATTTATGATGCTGGTGGAAACTTACGGGATTTGAACTTCTCCTGACACAGACTTCCATCAGTCTGCTTCAACTGAACTCTGACCCGGCCTCTGAACTGGACGTCCCGGTTCCACTCCTTGGGGTGCATCTTGTTCTAACAAACAACAGAGAAGAACCAGGATCTCACGCTGTGTTTTAATCTGTGAGTGTTTGTGAGGGACACCCGCCAGGTTCTACCTCCATGTAGACGTTCATTCCTGCAGCCGTCAACACGTCTCGGATCTCAGCACAGGACGGGTTCTCCACCGCCTGAAGACACAACATGATCAGCGGCTCTGTTGCTCATGCTCAGCACCACAAACACACCAAACTCCAACATGAAAGTCCAGATTCTACCATGTGCTGCCCTGTATGGGCCAGAACTGGGCCCTGCCCTTTTCCTTCTCCTCACTGCGTCCAGCCCTGTGCCTGGGTTAAGCCTCCTCCTCTGACTCAGAACCACAACTTTTATAACGTGCATGAAAACGGAACCGGTTGTGACAAAAATGACCAGGTGACATTTGCACTGCTGCGGTGGCAGAACCTGTGCACCCTTGGCACCAAAGGTCCAGCTTTTGGGAGCTGATCTAAGCATCATAACGTTCCTCATATTTTCACTTCATCGTGAGAACTGGTTTCTGTCTCATTTGAACTAACCTCTCCCACTTTCTCTGGAGCACGGCGCCTTTCACACCATCCTAGAGACCCGTTTATGTTCTATGTTCTCTAGTCTGTGGGACTGCACCTTTAATCCAATGTGTGTTTTCTAACCTAAACCGCAGTATGCTTTACAGCAGCGCATGACAACCTGATCTCAGCCACACTGGTGGTTTTTTCAGTTCGTCGCGGTTCTGTGTCCATGAAACTCAGAAAGCAGCATAAAGACACCTAGAGTCATGTGACTGGTCAGCTGGTCTGTGGGTCTGACCTTTTCATTGGGGATCCTGCGTCCCTCAGCAAGCGTCTTCTTACTGTTGATGTAGACGGGATAGACGCAGATGAACCTGAAAGACACGGCAGACAGAGTCTCAGCCATGATCCTCACATTTTAACGGTTTCAGTAGCTGGTGAGTCTCAGGTTCAGCTTTCACTGAGGTAAAAAGACTCAAATATTAATTTCTTTGGATAAAACATAACAGAAATAGTTGAGAAAATATGACCATTTTTGTTTTTTAGCATCCAGTGTTTAATGGGGCGTATTCAGGAGGTGTCAGCTGTTCCGAACATGTAGCCACTTCTCGTTATGCCGAAAATGCCTCAGCAGTACATGTGAAATAATCATTTCACAACTAAATCTAACCCATTGACTCATCAGGTCAGTTGTTAAAGTTAGGCTAACTGTCTCATTATACAGGTGAATCAAACCCAGAAACACGTTGAATCACCTGCAGTTACACACACGTAGGACTGTGTCATCCTAGTATCCAACTGAAGACTGGTCCTCAATCTGGGACTGAGATTTCCAGCTGAAACCTTTACCTCTCTGACCAGATCTGGGATAAATGGATTAAAACAGATAGTTGGACAAGTTTGAGGTGTATAAGTTTAACCATGAATTGGTTGTTGAAGATAACATCATTGCTTTTAGTGGATGATTTTGTGTCAGCCACTAAAGATCCTGGAATAAATTTATAAAACTACTGGAAAATCAATGCAAGAATGAGCAGTACTGTCCATATTTTGCTGAAAGAAATAAAAGGGGTATTTTTCGTAATTCTAGCCTTTGTCCCCAATTTGGGAAAATCTGTTCAAAAATAAATGAAAAGTTTACATAAAAAAGAGTGAATTTTTTCCCTACAGAGCGATCTAAAAAAAATAATCGGGTCCAAGTATTAATCCCCGCGGCAACTCACAGAATAAAGGTAAAACAGGAGCAACCTAGAGACGACATCATACACGTCATGCTTAGCTCAGGAGATAGCTAAAATATATGAAAAACTACCAAACCTTGGATTATCTGTGAGCTAAAACCCAAAATAACGTATGCCGAATTACAGAGAGAGGTTTACACGGACCGGCTTCCAGCAAAGAGAACTATTTGATAATAAAAGCAATCAATTTCTGTTGTTTTAATAAATCAACCAGTAATTCTATGAAATATCGGCTGAGTGAAGAGTTAGCTCTGTTGGCTTTAGACCAGCTGTGCTCACCTGTCTTTATCCGCGGGGTTTTCAGTCAGATAGGCCCTAACGAATTAACGCTACAAAAATTTAAAAACAAAATTTTATCTGGGGGGGATTTTTTCACAAAGTCACGTATAAAAAAAATATTTTCCTTGGAACTACTGCGGTAAACACACAGCGGAATGAATGCTAATGGCTTCTTCTTTGAGCTAAATACAGTCATCATTAAACCCTCCAAGGTTCATACTGCCACCCTGTGGCGACCTGGAGACAGAACAGATTATTTGTAAACTAACGAAATTGATCCATTTCGAAGTGGTTGAGCAGTTTGGGCGTGTGGGGAAACTACTTTTTAGATACTTTTTGAAGTGGGAGAACACCTAAATTCTTTCAAGCCAAAAAAATCTCTCTCTTATAAAATATAAAGGGTAAAGAAAATCACAATAAAACACATTCAAGATCACTGGAAATAAAAAACAAACAAATTGCAGCTCTCTGGTGACATCTAGCGTTTCCTTGCAGTTCATGATCCCCCCACTTGGCGTCGCTGGGGAGCGGAATCTGCGCGATGCTAAAGTACCCGGATGTTATTGCAGCTAGCTCTTTTAGCCTCTGCGACGCCGCTCTGTTCTGCCGCAGGAGGGACTTTCGATACATTTCGCTCCCGCAGCTCTTAAAAACTGTTTTTAATGTCGGGAAGTTAACACACCCGGTTTATAATGACAGAAGTGATCTGAAGGTGTCGACATTTTTCGGTGTAGTTGTTGAATTTGTACGCTGTTTGGCGGGACTGGGTTTGGTGTAACAATACGCGGAGCTGAAGCCAGGGGCTGAAACGCAGATCAGTTCGGTTTTTGACCACAGCTGCTGTCATGGAGGATAAAACTTTTACTAAAGAATTAGACCAGTGGATTGAACAACTCAACGAGTGCAAGCAGCTGACAGAGAACCAAGTCAGGACGCTCTGTGAGAAGGTAAGTACTCCGTCTGATTCAGCTGACCTCCATTTTATGGTAGGCCCCAGCGGCTTGGTCTAATTCCTGGAAAGGCAGTAACGTTTTAGGAGGGTTTTTTTGGCCCAATTTTATAGTTGTCACACGGAGCTCTGCGGCGTTTGTGTGCCACGTTAAAGCTGAACCACAGCCAATCCGCGTGTCTTTTAGGGATAGATATATTTGTGAGAATGTTTGTCAGAATCTCGTCTTTTAGAAACCCGACGGGCCGAAAATACGCACCGGGTTGATCCATCAAATAGCCGCAGCCGACTTTAGCGCCTATTAATTTAACCAACTAGATTTCCCTTTCCTTATCGTCTTATAGTATAAATTTCGAGCATGTATTAATTTTACATGCTAAGTAATTGGTGGAGCGGTTAATCTGCCTCTTTGTAGTGATTCTCACCGCACCCAATCTGGATCGATCAGGGGCTTTATTGCACAAACCTATCCGGCCTTCCAGGTTTGCTGCAACGTAAATGAACTTAGTCCCGCTCGGTTCTGAGTCATTGCTTTTTCTGAATCCCTGTAATGAACCTCTAAATGCTGCTTTGTGAATGAAGCGGTGGTCGGCGGGGTCTTTCTGGCTCTCTGTGCATGAAGGAGGACACGAAGCTGCGCTGCTTGGAGGCAGAACAGGCCAGAGATGCACAATATTCATAGCTTCAGTCCAGGGAAAATAAGATATTATGTGTTTTATGATAAAAATCCGTGGTGTACATCTAAAACCAGTAGATCTACAACAGCTGTACGTGTACTGAAATATTTGAAGATAAACGCTTAGATTGCGCTTTGGATTTCCACCTGAACAGCATCGTTTCATTTTGATCAGGTTATTAAGGAGAAACCTGAACTATTAGGAGCTGAAGTTTCCATGTGGAGCTTCACCAAACACAGGCTTTCTAACTGTAAATTATCTAAATAACTTTTCCTGTAATAGTTATTGAATCTCAGCTGAAATCTAATCTTTAAATCAGATCCTAATTAATGTTCTGAATTAGTTCTTTATAAGAAGGAGAACCAGTGTTGGCACAGAGAGACGTGTGGAGGCCTTGTCAAGTTTTTTTATTAGCATCCACAAAATGTGTTTTTGCTTCCTTGTTTCATTGTAAATATGCCAGAAAGTTGTGCTGAGTTTTGTGGAACATTAAAGAATAGCTTAATAAACACGAACCGATCCGATTCTGTCACATCTCCTGATGCTGAAGCAGCGGTACCCCCAGTGTAGCAGAGGCTCACGCCAGACACACACACACACACACACACACACGACATTACCCACAATGCAAAGGGTGACAGAGTGATGGAGGCACTGATGAAAAAGAAAATATGCATTTATCACATCTGCAATATTTACCAGCATTATCGCCATTGCTAGACGTTCTAATATCAAACAGCCCTTGAGCGCAGCAACATGGTATGAATATGAGTGAAGGTATAGACACTCCGCCCTATTATCATTGGACCGGACATTAAGTAGGAAGGGTTGAGTGACCCGGAACCACGTCAGCGGGAAAAAGCAGGTCTGTGATTGTGTGCCGTTACCTGCCCGGGATCACGGCTGTTATCCAGAAAATCTGTTTACGGTCGCTTCGCTGAACCTAATTATGACAAACAACCAAGGGAAATAACGGTTCTCCGCCCATTAACCATCATCAGCCCCATTTTAGGGCTTTTCCACCAAAGGAACTCTCGTTCTTGAACTGGTTCGGTTTGTTTAGCACTGGTGCACGTTTTACCAAGCATTGCTCATCAACAGGGGGCGCTACACAACATGGAGGGCGAGGTAGAGACAGCGGACCTTGCTAAGCCACACTCAATGTTCCTTTTAATGCAGAAAGAAAACCTCCATAAACAGTAAATATGAAAAGGGAAACGATGATGCCCGATGTTTTCATCTGCATATGTTCAGCATCTGCGAGTGAAACAGAAACCAGTAATTATACAATGTGTTTCGTGTGTTTCTGCTAACATTAATAATCTTTACACGGTACGTTCTTCACCGCCATACCTTTCTTCTATTGTCCTGCAGTCTTCAAAAACCGTCCATAGGGGAGTTCGCCAGACCGAGTAAAACAGAGTTCAGTGCAAACCGTGGGTGAAACCTTCTTTCGTCTATTGTGGAACACGTGTCACCGGTTCTAGATCATGTCCGGGAGCCAGAATGGGCTCTGAACCGCGTTGGTGGAAAACGGGTATTAGATTAAAGGAAGGTTCTGGGTTTGATTCCTGCCACATATCAATGTGCCAAGCTCAGGGGCACATCGACACCTTGTGTGTGTTTGAGGGAGGCTCCAGTGTTTAGCGCTGGTGGTCGTACCACTTGGTATAAGTCCGGTCCGGTCAATATTCAGAGTGTAGGAGCAGGTTGTAAGTAAAACATGAAGCATTATATTCTGACAGTTTATTGCGCCAGCTGTATTAATACTGTTTCTCATAGAGCACCCAGCAGGGGAGGGGAAGCCTCCAGGTGGCTCTTCAGCCCCTGGGTTTCTGTGCAGGTAGTTCTAGGTGCAGTTTGGACCCAACCCTGGACCCGTTTCAGATTTTCTTCCTGTGGACCGTTCTCAACCTTAGCTGCATTCGTCTGCCGTGTAGCGAAGAACACGTTCTATATTAGTTAAGGCCAAGTGTTGTCATTAGTTGAGCTGTAAATTTACCCCAGAATAAGATATTAGATATTAAAATAAACCTTCATGTATATTAGATACCACACAATAATATTTAGATCTACATCTCAGTCATTTATTTCAGTTGTAATGATGGAGAATGTAACATTAATATACACCATTATATGGATTTAATATCAGCCATTAGATGTTATCTAAACAGGATGAAGCTCGTTGGGTCGTCTGCATATTAACACATTTAACGTAACATAAGTTTAAATGTCTCCTTAAACTCAGTTATCAGCTCTCAACTAAACGTAACGACGACCCAAACCCCCTCCTGTCTATTATGGGCTGACTGCTCCTGCCCTCTGACCTTTGCCCCACTACTGCTCCCATGAAGCATCAATAAATGTGGCTGTTCTTTAAAACCAAAAGCAGATATTTTCCTCCGACACCTGCAGCGTCACCGCCAGCATCTTCCTGTCAGGTTCTGATTGTCGGCTGTGATAAATGTTGCTGTTCATCACTGATTTTATCCTCATTGCGGCAAACACCATAAAATATAACGATAGACAGTAAATCTGTATCATCCATCCATACCTGGGCTGGCCCACTGCTGCAGAAACACGCCTCCCACTCATAATGTGCCATAAATACCAGCACTGGTCTCCACATGTTTGCTAATGAAATTATTACCCACCAGTCTGGAGCCGAAGATCAGTTTAATTCTGTTTAGATTCAGATTTCTACTAAACAGAGAAACGAAGGATGGATTTTGGGACTAATGAGGTTCTTTAGAGAAACGTTTTTTGAATCCAACAAAGCTGAGATCTGTGGGAAACATCAGAGTCCGACGGCCACAGGAGCAGATCTTTCTGTGGTTCTGTTGTGATCTAACCCATCTGCTCGTTTCTTTCAGGCAAAGGAGATTCTGACCAAGGAGTCCAACGTTCAGGAGGTGAGTTTGATTTTTAAAGGTCTAAACCAGACATGCAGCTGAAAGGTGCAGAAAATAATAAGCTTTAGCTGAAAATGACTCAACTCAGAGCCAAACAAGCAGTTCTATATTAAATCATTAAACGGGTTGAAAACATGCTGTTTGAGCCTGTTGGCCCAATGTGACGGTGCCAAAACATGCATCATTAATCTGTTAAAAGCCAAACATGTGAGTCCAGTCAGAGGTCAAACCTGGATGAGATGAACGCACCGCTGACCATCAGCTGAAACACTCGATGTTTAACGTCCAAATGTTGGCGGTTCTGGCTTTTATAAATGATTCTGGGTGGATCCGAGTCTTTCCTGTCAAGACAGGAAGTGGAAAACTATTTAAAGGAAGTTGTTCCTTGCTCTAAAGTAGATTCAGGTTAGGTTGGTTCCTCTGTCGGTTCCTCTGTCGGTTCCTCTGTTTCTCTACAGGTGCATCTGAAGAGGTCAGATCATTGAAAAGTTGAATTATTTCTCTCATTTAACTTTTTAAGTGTTTTTATTTCTGGTAGCTTTGCTGATTCTGGCTGTGAATAAAAACTCCAAAATATTAGAATAATAAATCAGCTCTAGGAACCAGAAATGATTTTACGAGAGAAAGTTGATAGTCTAACGTTCAGCTGCTGTCCAGTAGATTTCTTCAGTACTTGGTCTGGACTTCTGTTGGAGGAACCATCAGACTCTGGGTCCACTGAGGATTTAGTTCCTCTTCCTGTGCCTCATGGTTTCCAAATGAAAGGGAAATATTTACTTTGTGAAGCACTGAGCATCAGTCCAGGCTTTTCTTCTCAGCCCCAGTAAGACGCTTCGGACATTGAATCTGGTCCAGGACTGGAATGAAACGGTTGTAGCCCAGGTTCTGGATGTTCTGACTCCAACTGCAGTCCACATCTTGTGAATCTCCTGAGAGTTCCTGAATGAGCTCTACTTCACAGCCCCACCAAGGCTGCAGTTGTCTCAGTTGCTTGTCATTTTTCTACCAAACTTTATCCTTCCACTCAGTTTTCCATCATTATGGTTGGACGCAGCACTCTGTGACAGCCTGGTTCTTCTATGGCTCGCCTCGTCAGTGACTGTCTGCTGGACAACTGTGGAGTCAGCAGTCTTCACCGTGATTCTGTTGACCGTAACTGGACCGAACAGAACATTTCGGTATTAAAAATCCCCTTTTTTTGGTTTGATGTAATATTTGTCCAACTAAAAGCGAACCTTGTAACATATTAAATCTGTTTAGTGTGAGACAGTCAGTAAATCATTAAGCCTCCCATTCCTGTGTGCTGTGATCAGAACATTGGTCCATTAAAATGTTCTGGTAGAGCCGGACCTCGCTGTGATCGGATCTGTGCTCGTCAATGAGGAGGAATGTTGACCTACATCTGGGATTCAGCTGGGCCGCGTTTGTTGTCACTGCAGACCTGATGAGTTCTGACCCACAGAGTTCTGTTAGTCCTGGACTGATCAGCCAGGTGTTGGATCAGTGAATTTCTGACATTGATTTAAATGTGGTCCGGTTTCAGTGAGTCCGTCTCAAACGTCACATTTTCTGCTCCAAAGTTCATTAAAACACGTCAGATGTTTGTTGGAGTGAAGTTGATCCAAACGGTAGAAACGGTCCCCTCAGGTGGTTTTGTTCTGGTTCTTCTCTGAACTGGACCTTGTTTCTTCTTGGTTTTAGCTTTGAGATATTTAGTGGATATTTGTTCTCATGGTTCTGGATAAACCTGCTGGTTCCTGTTGGAGAACAGCTGGACGTCTAAACATGAAGATATTGGTCCAGGATAAAATGTCTTCAGAACCTTTTCTGCTTTGATTTTGGACTTCAACTGATTTCTGTATGTAGAAATATTAAAGTTAGTTAAAGAGAAACATTTTAAATGAGCATTTGATGCAACAACTAGATGTTTCCTACAGAACTCAGAGAAGATAAGAGTAGAAAAACAAACCCCTCGAGGTCCCAACGTGTTTGAAGCTCCAGAGATGAACGTCGTAGACGGCCCGGTTCTCCAGGTGTGTTTAACGGTGTGACGTCTCTCCTCAGGTGCGATGCCCGGTGACGGTGTGCGGCGACGTTCACGGTCAGTTCCACGACCTCATGGAGCTGTTCAAGATCGGAGGAAAGTCTCCGGACACAAACTACCTGTTCATGGGAGACTACGTGGACAGAGGGTACTACTCTGTGGAGACGGTCACTCTTCTGGTCACATTAAAGGTAAATCAGCCCAGAACCTTCTTCTGATTGAACTGGTTTCAGAGAGTCTAAAGATAAAGTCCAGTTCCTCTCCTGTCAGTTCCCCGATAAATGGGCCTCTTCATCGGTAAAGATGCCTTTATTCTGACACAGCGGTCCAGTCAAAGGCCTCAGCAGTCTGAAGCTGTAGCTCAGCCTAACTGTGTCTGCTGCTTGAGACCGGTTCAGCGGTTCTGATCTGCACGGATCCTGCTGGCTAAATAAGTTCAGACCTTCAGCACCGTGGCACATAAATGTGGATCGGTCTCTGATATCTGGATGTTGGGCGGAGGAACACAGCGTCTCTGGGCTGCTGGGTTTACAGCTCGGGTTTATTGGGTCATAAAGGGCTTGAATCAACATGGAGGAGAAAACAGTTGGTTCTGCAAGTTCAGAGTTCAGGCTGCTGTTCAGGACATGATGGGTCTGACGGGAAGATCCGATTTCTTCCTCTGGTGTTAAAACTGAATCTGAGATGTTTTCACCTGACTGGTCCTGATTCTGGCCCGCTTCCACTGTTTACAACAGACCGGGCCAAGAAACGCTGAGTCATGATACTGTGAGGCTCAACTGTCCCTCTAACAATGATTCATTTTATTTATGAAGCGCTTTTCATTTTAAAAACGTGTCAAAGGGCAACAGGATAGAAACACGACGTCAGCGTCGTCTCACGCCTGCTCCTCACCTTCATCTGGGCTTTATTCCACTCTAAAGAAGCGCGTGAAGGTCAGAGATGTTGGCTTTATGGTTGGAGACCAGTCTGATGCTGGTTCTTAGTTCTGATGCATTTATTGAACAGGGGAAAATCCGATTCTTCAGTATTCGACCTGCCGATGACTGATTGGAGCTGCTGGTCAATTCATCTCTACTTCTGTTGATGTAAATCCAAAGATGTTGCCATGGTTCTGCCTCCTTCAGGTCCGTTTCCCAGAACGAATCACCATCCTGCGGGGGAACCACGAGTCCCGGCAGATCACACAGGTCTACGGCTTCTACGACGAGTGCCTGAGGAAATACGGCAACGCCAACGTGTGGAAGTACTTCACAGACCTGTTCGACTACCTGCCGCTCACCGCCCTGGTTGATGGACAGGTAACGACCAGCAGGGGGCGCCGTCTCAATCATAAAGCCGTGAGGCATAATTGATGGTTTGAACTGAACGTTTTGATTAAAATCTGCCTGTTTGGTTTCAGATCTTCTGTCTCCACGGAGGCTTGTCTCCTTCCATAGACACTCTGGATCACATACGCGCTCTGGACCGCTTGCAGGAAGTCCCACATGAGGTACAACTCCTCCTGGCTCTGACCGGCTAATTTACAGCCTCACCGCATGGTTTCAACGTGTAAATAATTAATTCTGTATGCGACCCGTCAGGGCCCGATGTGCGACCTGCTCTGGTCCGATCCCGATGATCGCGGTGGGTGGGGCATCTCTCCCCGAGGTGCTGGCTACACCTTCGGACAGGACATCTCTGAAACCTTCAACCACGCCAACGGCCTCACGCTGGTGTCCCGCGCCCATCAACTGGTCATGGAGGTAAAGGTTCTGCTGACCAGGAGACAAGTTCTGCTGTGTTCCTCTGCAGATGATGATGCTGATTAGATGCTGACCTCTGGACGACCTGGTAGAATTTATCAATATTAGGTTTTTATGGATTCAAACTGGAGCAGATTTAACTCTTAAACCTTTAAGATGTTTCCAGACCTTCAGAAGTTCTAGAGGTAGAAGAAAGTGTTCATTCAGGTTCTGAAAGTAGATGCAAACATTAAAAGATTTTCTTGGTTGGTCTGAAGTACCTGAAGGATGGTGGTCGCCTGTTTGTTTTAGATGAAGTAAAATCCACCTGAATCCGCTCCAACTGGACCGCTCTCTGTTTCTGTTCCTCAGGGCTACAACTGGGGCCATGACAAGAACGTGGTGACCATCTTCAGTGCTCCGAACTACTGCTATCGCTGTGGGAACCAGGCGGCCATTATGGAACTGGACGACACTCTCAAATACTCTTTGTAAGTGAGCAACGCTGGAGGAGAAACATCTGATGTTTCATGTCTGGTTGAAGGAAGTTCAAATGAATCATGTTGATACCTGATCTCAGCATTTCTTCCAGATCTCTTTCTTTAATTATTTAGATTTACTCTGCTTTTATTCTAATGAATTTTACTTTTTATCTCTTTTATATTGAAACATTTTCTTGTTTTTCTGTTTTAGTGTGTTTATAATTTTTCATATTTGCTGCTGGATAAAACTGGTTTTTGTTGGATCTTTTTACGTCTTGATGTGAAAAATGTGATTTTTGGACGATCTTCTCCACAGCCTGCAGTTTGACCCCGCCCCTCGCCGCGGTGAGCCTCACGTGACCAGACGCACCCCTGACTACTTCCTGTGAGCGTCCAGCCCCCTTCCTGTCTGTCATCCACGAACGAAGACCCCCACCCCTACACACACCTGTCTCACCTCGATCCTCCCCTCCTCATTTTGGATGGAAAGAAGTTAATATTTCTGATGATGTTTCTGTACGATTGGCTGATAAATTCAACATTTTAAAGAAAAGAGAAGCGACCTCCTCTCTGCAGTCGTGTTGTCGATATGCTGTCAATAATGCTGTGCTTCTGGGGAGAAAAACACGTAAACTATGATCTGTTTTGGTTTTTTCTTTTTCGTTTCTTACATGTCTGAGAAAAACACAAGATAATAAAACGACCGACGTGGACCAAATGTGCCATATTCAGATCCTTTTACAACATGTTCAACTCGCAGGTTTTCTGATTCTTCTTCTTCTTTTTTTACACCTCTCTAACCCGACCCGACGTCACCAAACATCTGATGGCAAATGTGCTTTTTTTCTGTTGCAACATCATTTTAAGATTTTAAAAGATATAGGAACAAAAAAGTTTGCTTCAAGTAGTCCAGCTGTCAGTTTTAGCTGTCCAGGCTGCAGCCGGCGGTCATCTCAGCAACTATATTACTGTAAGACAACAGACGTATGAAATAAAATGTCCTATTGACAAACTACTGGGAGCTCTCTGTCTTCTTCAGTCTCACAGCAAATAAACAGGACCTGTTTTATTTAGAAACAGCAGATTATGGTTCATGATCTAAACGATGGTGAGGTTAGAGACTTCATTCATGTAGACTAAATGAACAAACAGTCAAAAGGACAAGTTTAGTATAAAGATGCTAACCACAGTGGTGTCGTTTTCACTAACAGGTCAACAAATAAAAGCACAACTGGGTGATAAAATATGGTTTTCATTTTTAGGAGATCAGAAAATAGGTTTCTAAAACAGATTACATGGTGTGTAGTGGCAAGAAGAACCCAGCTGATCAGATTCCAGGAAACACTGATTCATATGTGGGACTAGAACCAGATTCAACAGGTTCTGAATCATTGGAGCTACCAGGACTACAGCCTCAAGTATTTGGGCTGCGGTTTAACTCCCAAACCACCATGATGGTTCCCCTCCAGTCATTAATGGGCTAATTTGTTTATTTTCCAGCTTGAATTCAGTCAAGTCACAAAATGATCTGTGTTGCACCGCACCTCTCATAAATTCTATGATTAGTTTGAACAATGGCTGAGCTAGATCCCTCTGGTGCAGACTGGAATGATAGTGGTTTAGGGTGCATGTTGAATCTAACCCACCAACCAGATTAGACACGGCTTTCATAACAACTTGGCTCCAAACGATGCAGCAGATCATCGGTAATTTAATCGCTCCCTTTTAGTCTCAGCTGTTGCCCTCCAGAAACTGCTACCTTGTGTTTGGCACCAAATTTTCTTGAAATCCATGCAGAAATCTCATTCCACTCAAACGTTCTGCTCTGGCCCTGCAGAATACAGAATTAAACGGCTCTGAAAGACAAATCTGATTAAAAACATAGAGATTTTAAAAAGCCTTTAAAGAAATTTGAAACCAAAACCCGCAGTTAACCTGTTCCTTCAGATTATTTACCTTCCTCGTTTCCCTTCTCAATATGGCGGCAACGTAGACCTCAGCAGGCTTCCGGTAAAGCTGCTGGGAAATGGAAAGCTCGCGAGATTTCTCGTGAAGCGTATTTTCATCCATGATGGCGTTGTGTTTTTCTTTCTCTGGATGATGCAGAGGTCAGTATTAACATGTCTGCTTTGTTTCTGTAACCTGGTAACTTTAATGTTAACTGTCAGATTGTCTTTGGCTCACGTAACTGTTGTTTACGAGTTAATAATCAGTTAGCATGCTAACAGCTAAACAAGCTAAAAACATTAGCTCAGTCTGAGAGAGTTACGGATTTATGCGTTTTAGCATGCTTATATTGTAAAATATTTCCACCTGAATATTTTTTATGCTCCAACTATAAACATATTTAAGGTTAAAGTTAGTTTCTGATTCTTTAACCGCTTCTGCCCTCATAAGTCCTGCTGGACTTTTTTCGTACCTTTGTCGTTGATTTACTAAGGGTACCACAAGGGAGTCGGTGTTGAGTGGTCATAGAAATGCTCTAATCTCAGGTGCCATTTAATTCAGAAGTGTGTTTTGTTATGGTTCTGATATATTTATATAAAACATTTACTAGGTCTGTAATATCCTAACATTACCCCACACGGCCACTAGGTGGAGATCTGATCTTCTGTTTCTGCAGAAGTGTGAGCTATGAGGATCATGTGTTTTGTGGCGTTTACCTTTATTTCCGCATTAACAAACGATAGCAAACGATAATACAAAACATAAAAATCTAAAATGTCCTGATTGAAAACTGTACAGTTATAGTAAACAGGGAAACATGAATCCTGAGATATGCAAATGTTCTGAGATAAAGTGGACTTGGTCAGTTTGGGTTATCCACAAAATACAGAAAACAAAGGCGACCTGCTGGAGGTTGTTTGGAGCAGTGATGGTTAGAGTCCAACTTTAAGTCTTATTTCTAGTAAATATGAAAAAGACAAATGTACAGTACTTTGTGTTTTAAGTCTGTAAAATATAAAAGCAGTGAACACTGGAAAATTTTGACCATGTTTCTGAAAAGTTTTCTTTATTTCTACAGGGGGTCTGCTCTTCTGCCTCTTCACACAGGACTGTCATCATGAGGAAGAGGACACTGGTCCCTTCACTTCTGTGATCCGTGTCTGTCTGGATGGATGATGTGGTTCTGCACTTCCATCCCGGGTCAGTTGTCGGGCTCTCCTCTCTGTTGGAGCAGACAGAGAAGCTTCTGGAACCTTTCACCTGCCGGCCTCCTCCTGTCTTTAGCCCCTGGTTCCCCACCGTCCCTGCAGGCCACCAACTGCCCATCAGACCGGCCAAAGCGGCTCCTCGAATCAACCCTGCAGGTGGCGTCCTGACGGCAGAAAGAGGAAATTCAATCGTCTCTACAGAGACACCAGCTAAACATGCAGACAAGACAGAAGATGCTCTCTGCATCTCAGAAACTCCCAACCATCTCATCCCAGTTAGCCAAACCACATCAACGTCACCTAGGCAACACCCGGAGACAGAAACAGACAGGTTACCGGTCCAACGGTCCTGGAACGTCTTCACACAGGGAGGATTTCTGCTCCAGAGCTCACGGCCCCTGTCCAAATGCTTCCATCGCCTGGTGTCTGTCCACAGGCTCCACCTCCACCAGCGAGCCAAGTGGGTGATCACAGAGCAGAACTGCAACGACGTGGAAAAGGTTAGTGGGCCGTTGTAGAAACCCACTACAGGCGTGGAGTTCTAATATATCTACTCTCTGTGCCCACAGAACACCTCAGTGAACAGAGAACGTTGGGACAACATGTGAGGTTCTGTGACAGAATCAGAGTGACTTGAAAACTTTACAGATAAAATAAAATCAGGCTAGTTTTCTCCTCTGTTGTTCAGAGAAGCTTTAATGGTCTGTTTAGAAGTTATTTAGACTCAAAGTCAAAGTTTGTCAAACTTTGTGTAACTGAACCCAAACTACGACCTGCTGCTGGTTCTTCAGCAGATGATGCCTGTTTAAAGTGAGCCCAGAGTAGATTTCCTGCTCAGACATGGCATACACACAAACAAATCCAGATTGTTAAATGGTTCCTGCATCCAGTCAGTGTGGAATTAATTAATAATCTTCCTGTCACAAACCGCATTTAAATATAGAGATAGAAGGAAACACTTCTTCCACTGCGATTCTCCTCATCATCTGAATGTGAGTTGGAGACGCTCCTCAATGAGGTAGAGAGGCGTAGACGCAGACGAGTGTATTTTATGTACAAAATCTGACTCTAATCCATTAATGTGGCACCCTGCTGAAATGAATCACACGGTTAATGTAGCTCGCTGTGGGACTTCATACATGTGGTAATTTAACACGGAGACAATTAGAAGTTTAACCA
Source organism: Crenichthys baileyi (assembly GCA_036173005.1). Classification (NCBI taxonomy): domain Eukaryota; kingdom Metazoa; phylum Chordata; class Actinopteri; order Cyprinodontiformes; family Goodeidae; genus Crenichthys; species Crenichthys baileyi. Next base: position 58,186 of record JAHHUM010000644.1, read on the forward strand.
ACAACAAGCAGGAAGTCGGTCTCGTCGGCCACGGCTGGTAATGATGCTGTGGGGGGGGGCAGCCTGGGTGTGCATCTCACAGATTAATATTTGAAGAGTTTGATGAACATATTCACCAAGGAACCCCCAACCTGCAGCATACCCGCTGCTCATGAGGAAGGATAAATCCTGCGCTGTCTGCTAGCATTTGTGCATCGAATATATTTTGTTCTTGAAAATGTTTCCTTTAAATATGAATAACGTCATGCTGTTATGGTGCTTTTAAAGCAGTGTGTGCAGCAGCTGGTGGCTCCAGTTGCTTTGGGAAACTGCTTTAAAGTTGTCCTGGTCAGATGTTTCGAAAGGAATTTGATAAACCTGGTTGACGTGTGGATAAATCAGTCCTGCTGCGGCTCGGCTCACGCCTGACTGGTGCGGTCCAGCTCTCTCTGAAGCCCTCCTGTAGCCACATGCAGCCCCAGAGTGGTCAGCAGATTTATGGGTGCGGGCAGAATATGGATCCACCCTGTGCTGCAGCTCTGAGTGCCGATGCACCGGATCACCCCGAGAAAACGAAGATGGCTGATTGAGTCGTCATCTCGGGCCAGAAAATTCTCTGTCGAAATTCATTCCATCCATCCATCGTCTATACCAGCTTCTTGCAGGGCTGCAGAGGGGCAGGTACCTCCACAGGACAAACACACACACTCCTAACTTACCAGTCTTGTTTCTGGAATGTCGACACTCAGCAGGTTCAGGCGGGACATGAACTCAGAGTGAAACCGTGTAGAACCAGCAGAGCTGAGCCAGAACTCTGGTTGGGGTTTGTTTCTGCTGGGATTGTGGATCTTTATCTGGACCTCCATCCTTTAGGATGATGTTTTTTCCGCTGTGTTCAGTCATTTTGACACAAACACCTGATCAGATTTACATCCTCTCAGCGAAATGGCGCCAGGTGACCCAATAACCTGAGTGGAGATATTTTAACCTGATGATCGCTGATGTTGCAGTGTTGCCTTATGTATGTGTGTGATGCCTGATGGTTTGGGGCTCGTGAGACTTTTAAGGATATTATTTAATTAATTAGTACAAAGAAATGACCTCTAGTTAGGTAATAAAATCAAAAGTAGCCAAGATTCAACCATTCATTCAGATTTTTTTGCTTGTTTTTGTGTTTAAACAGGCAGAATTTACTAGAATTTAATATATTCCCTGCGGTGATGTTATTAGAAAACTGAATCTGATGTTGAGGAATCTCTCTCTCCTTCCAGGTCTGGCGCTCCCTGACCCGGTCCGTCCGCAGCTCGGGGTTGCCAACGTGCAACGCCAACATCCAGCGGGAGCGGGCGGAGATCTGGGTGTTCTGCGACGTTCTGTACTCGGAGAAGGTGGGGCGTTTCCTGAAGGACGAGCTGCAGCTGTCAGGCAGGATCCACTTGTCCGTACACAAGCTTGGAAACATCTTCAGCTTGTAGACAAAGTCCTCCTTGGAGCTTCTACTGGACCTCTTCAGATATTGTGATTTAACCGTGTCTGCATTGAGCAGTGTAGCCGCCAGGGGGCAGTATGAGCAGCCACAGCAGTGTGTTTCCACCGCATTCGGCTGGTTTATCTGTAATGACGCTGAATTGAGCAGCATGAGCAGATCTTTCCACCTGTTGGACCGCTCTGAGTTCACCTCAGGTTGGCTCTGAGTCGATGAAACATTTTCTCACTTGAGCACCTGACCTTCAAAAGGCTGGCTTTAATGAGTTCTGCTGGAATTTAAGGTAGAACCTGACATGAAGGTGTGTGAGCTGGATTTGTCCAGTTCTGCTCCAACATTGTGCTGCAGACCTCACTAACTGATGCTGTCTGAAACCCTAAGAAGCTCTCTGCTCTCTGCATGGTGAGCAGGGTTGGGCACACACTGTTTTGTTAAAAGCAATGATTTTTTACCAGGAAGGACAATGATTGTGGCCGGCGCTGTGTGGATCACGATGGAAACAGAACATAGCCTCCTCTATAGGGTGACCTGGACCTGGACCTCTGCAGCCCGACTGTGGATGAGAAGATGGATGCATCTCTGCGTTCATTTAATGCCCTTACATTAACAAACCAGCCTAATGAGACTCTTGTTTTGCTCACCTGATCCACCTTTCTGAATCTAAATTTTCGATTTTAATTTACTGTTTACATTTTTAAAACATGAGGAAAATGGTTTGATATCACAAACATGTCGGTCTATGAGCTGTTCTGGTTTCTTTTTGTATAAATATTTAAATGTTTTGAGAGAATCTGTGTTAATGAGCTGAGGGTTGAACCCGTTGACCGGTGCGAAATAAATGATTTCTTGTGTTTTTGTCGTTAAACATCAGTGGGTAAAGGACGGCTGCATGTGATGTGCAGACAGTTTGTTCTGGAAAATCCGCAGCCAGAGTCACATGATGCAGGAGTCTCCCAGTTTTTCCCTGACACAGACAACACACCCACGCAGAGGCTTTTGAAGGCCTGGGCTGAATGAATGGGGGCAGCACGAACACAGCAACCCCCCACTCAGCCTTTGTCTGACAGCCCTGCGCGCTGCATTAATATCTAGGTTAGCGGATATGACGTCAGCGCCAGGCCCCCCCGTGTCCAACTGTAATCTGTCCATAATCCATCTGTGTGTCGTGTCAGCGCAACGCATGCAAGATAAACGATGAAACGTGTTGTTTATGTGATTATGACCGATAACATTTTACATTAGCCCGCAGTTTAAGCATGACGCTGAGTTTTTTTATGCATCACATCCTCGCCCTTTTGTGCTTTTATTTCGAAGGTCTCGGCGGAAACGTTTGGTCTAATAGCAAAGAGAATAACCCAAATAAGGCCTCATGAAAAATCCGTAATCTAAATCGACCCTTCATCCACTATACAACAGGTTTTCCGTCAAAAACATCCGTTTTAAAAAGTCTTGGCGGTGTGACCAGAATAGGTGCTTTTATGTTGACAGTCTAAACCGGAAAAAGCTGTACGTGCCGTCGAGCTTGACGTCAGTCTGCTGTCGAGAACCCGAACGGACGACGGTCGTTCGATCAGCTCGCGTCTCCATCCTCAGGATATTCGCTAAATTACCGGACTGTTTTGGTTCTGGAGAACCTGCGGAGGCGGGATCCATTCTGGTGTTCTAGGTTCTGTCTGCTGGAGGCTTCTGTTGCTGAAAGCGTTTAAAAATTAAAAAGGTGAGAGCCGTTTTGTAGCTAGCACCGTTAGCTTGCATGGTTTCCTGTTTCCTGGAGCGGCTCTTGTCGGGCTCCAGGTTCGGTTTCTGGTTTTACTGGTCTGGCTTTTAAATCATGTTGGAGATCAACCACCAGAACAGGAACTTCTCTTTGGTTTTAGGAAATTAACTTTACACAGTGCTTTTAAATGCCGTCTGCTCCCAGTTCCTCTGTTTATCACAGCAGATTCGTCCGAATATTTATTCTGATCGGTTAAAACGTGTTGATTCAGAAATTAAATGTTATGTTTCTTCATAAAGAGTTTTTAGTTTCTAAACCTCCTTCAGGTCCTCTGTGAACTGATCTCCGTCAGCTCGCCTGATCTACACAGAAGCTCCTGTAAAGATTGTCAAATTATGACCAATATTCCATAATTATGACCTTATTCAACTCCTTAAAAGCCAGTTTTAGCGATTGAGTCACTCCTTTATTATTAGGTTAATATTTTATCTTTTTATTGTTATTATTATTGCAGCCAAGACGGAAAAATAAGTTTCGTTTTTGTTTCTATCCCATAATTTGTCGTTTTTTATTAACAGTTTTTTTTTATAATTTCCTTTTATAAATGGTATTATCTGCGGTTCCCACTGTAAATAAAAATATCTATCATGAAAAAGGACATTTTGAAGGGATTTCAAATCAAGTCGATCAGAATCAGTAGAAACAGAAAGGAACTGCAATGAAAGTGTCTAAAATGCATGAAGAAGGGAGTCGCTGCCTGAGAGGCTGGTCGCTCTGTTTAAAGGCAAATAGAAAAGCTTGGAAAAAGAAATCATGAAAAATGAAAGTTGACCTGGACCAAAATTATGTAAAATCAAAAACACAAAAAATGTCCAGGATCCAGGTTTTAAATACTCTGTTAAAGAATTTTTTAGTTTCTTGTAGATATTAAAGACCAGGTCAGTAAATAAATTATATCAATTAAATATAGTAGAAGTATTCCGATCATCCTGTTTATTAACTGCCTTTTCTTTTATGTTCTGAATTTATTAGATGGCAATAATTCATAAAATATTGGGCTCAGATAAAGTCTGCTAAAAAAGTTTCACATTTAAAAACACAAGTCAAAGTACATGACTGGAAGCCCAGGGGTCAGGGGTCAGGGGTCAGCTGGTCTCCTGGTTCAGGAGTGTTTATTTGCGGTTTGGACCTCGCTACACTAGAAATGTCTGCAGTGTGCTGAAAATCCCCTAGTGAGCCGTCATGTTTTAAGAAGAAATTCTTCTAAAAGTGTTTTATTTTAAAATTAAAGAATCAAAACGAATTTATTTTTAAATTTAAGAACAGCAGAATTTGACATCCAAGCAGCACATTTTCGTCTGTGTTAAAATCCGTTTTCTGTTGTTTTTTATTGAAACATTTTCTTGCTTTTCGTGCATAATCATAACATTAATGGATCTGATCATGTGCTTATGAATGGGTTGAAACTATTCAGCATGTAAATATTTCTTTTCATTTAAAACACAACAGAACACAGTACAGTTGTGCCTGTAAATGTAACATCTTTAGTGATTTAGAAGGAAATACAAACCCCCCCCCCCCCACATGTTTCCCCTAATTAAAAGACTAGTCCTTCCTCTAAAATAATAATAATAAATCAGTAAATTGTGTTTTATATTAGTGACCTTGTTTTCTGTCATGACTCGCCAACGACGGCGATGAATTATTTAGAAAAACGTTTGGAAAATATGAAACATTTGTTTTTCTGCTACGTTCAGCTGTTAATCCGGTGATCAGAATGATTATTATAGAAATATCACATATATAAATTAAAACGTTAAGCAAACCGAGCTTTGGCCCAGATAGAAGCTGTTTGTTTGGCCTTTTTGTTCTGTTCTTCAGGCCTCTGAGGACAGTGAGGAGAACAGTGTCCAGCTGGAACACAGAAGACTACATTAGTGAAGGGAGAGGTGATCCAGGGAGGGCAGAACCAAAGATCTAATCTGCCTCCACCTGTAGAACCTTCTGGGCAGCTGCTGTGGAGCTGGCATATTAAGCAGAATAACAGAACACTTTCTATAGTGGAGTGGTAGAAAGGAACCAGCTTGGTTTCTTCAGCAGCCTCAGAACCCGGAGTCTCTGCCGGGACGTTCTGACTATAGCCCGGTGTTGCCCATCCAGCTCAGGTTGTCGGTGATATGAAAGTGAAGACCGGCTCCACCAGGACGTTATTAATCTAGGAGGGTCTGGTTCCTCTCCGTCTTCCACCATTTCTGTTGGGACAGATTATTCAGAGGACGCCTTCTTCACCTGGTCCCGGCCTGCAGCCGCTCCCCCTCTGCAGATGACACCACGGTGCTGGGGCTCATTAGCAAACCCAATAATTGTGTTGCTGTGGTGGGCCGGTGTGCAGTCATGATTATACAGGCTGCAGAGGAGTGGGCTCAGCACACGGTCCTGTGGGGATCCGCTGCTGGTAGTGAGGGTCGAGGAGGAATATGATCCGGTCCCGACTGATTGAGGACGATCAGTGAAAAAGTCCAGGTTTAGGTGCAGCATCACCATCTTTATCTTCCCGTCAGAACCTACATGTTTGATAGTAATCTGTCTCCATGGTTACAGTCTGAGCGTTGGTGCATGTTTGCTCTCAGTCGTACATCTGGAAACGTGGTGAAGGTCTGTTCTGATGTTCAGGTCGACGCCTCGTCTCTGACTCCTCAAACATTTCAACCTGAGAGATGATCAAACCTTCATGAAACCACAGCGAAACAACCCACCATCAGGCCTTAATTGATCGTACAATTAAGAAGGTTTATTTACTGATTAAATCCCAAAGCCCAGTTTTTAGTCTGGTCCGCTCATCGCCGCCGCTGAACAACATCCTGGGGAAACGCTGCGAGGCGACAGCTGCTAAATATACAAACAGGAAGTCATTTCTCTAATGTTTGACATCTTCAGATCATGTGACTCTAGGAGCTGCTGCAGTTTGCTGATGTGTTCTCTTGTCGTCTCTCAGGTGGCGCCGTGGCCTCCACAGATGTGGCCTCTACCTCCACCCTGTCTCCGCTTCATGAAGGAGGAAGATGCTTCTCTGATTGAGCGACTGTGGATCGGTCTGGAGGGATGACAGGACATTAGCAGACATGGAGACAGGAGAGATGCACACACAGCTGCAAACGCCATATTTCCACAGTTCTCCCCTCTAGACCCCCTCAGGACCACAGAAGAACCTATTTTTCTACGATTTTCTACTCAGAGCTGCTTTTTGATAGAAACTCTGAAGCCATATTGGAGCAGACGTCAGGATGAGCTCGGAGGGCTTTCAGTACCGAGCGCTGTACGACTACAAGAAGGAGAGGGAGGAGGACATTGACCTGCATGTTGGAGACATGCTGCTGGTCACCAAAGGAGCGCTGCTGGCACTCGGCTGCAGCAACGGTGATGAAGAGCGGCCGTCGGAGATCGGCTGGCTGCCGGGCGTCAACGAGACCACACAGGTACGCTGCTGTCCCTTCTGCTCCGTCTCGCTTCCAGAACTTCCTCAGAGTTGGTCTGGGTGAAGAAAGTTCAGCACCAGAACCTGGTGGGCTTTAAAGATAACTTACAGCTGCCTGGTGAGGAAACCACGGAGTTCAGGAGACCCGTCTGGAGGTTCTGGGGTTCTGTAGAGGAGTCAGTTTATCTGTGTTTGACTCACTCCTTTCATTTAACGCCTCTAGAGCTGCACGATATCTGCCTGTTGTCTTCTTTACTCCTCCTCATCTGTGCTCCCCTCACTCTGTGACCCTTGGCATTGTGGGTAATGTCCTCTGTGTCCGCTGTGAGCCTCTGCTGCCCTGACTCGGTCCAACTGGTCTAAATATGACAGCAGTTATTGGTGGTGAATATTGCCGTGAGGACGTATTTGTGCTGATTTGTGCAGCTCCTGGTTGCTCATCTAGCTTCTAATTACAGGCTGTCTTTACCCAAAGATGACGGCTACAGTTAAGCTCACAATTATTCATACCCCGGCAGATTCAGAAGTAAAATAATTAGGCCTGAAACAGTTAATTGGAGTAATTGTGATTGCTGGAAGAACAACTCAATCAGGGCTTTAATTATACCAGCCAAAAATAACGACTTTTTGCAATGAAGATGAAAAACCTTCGCTGGCTGTAAATATGCTCCATCCAGAACTCCTCGGGTAGCAGAACTTTAGCTTCACCTGGTTCTGATTCTGTAAAAGAATCTCCTTTTAAGCACCTTTATCTGATGGAGTATCAATTAAAAAAAATGTCTTTTTATTAAAAATGAAATGTTAAAAGAATTATTTATACCCAGCTAAATAAATACTGGAAATGAACCTTTCTTATTACAGCTGAGTGATTGAGGCTGGAAGGCCTCCGCACCATCACCCTAATGTTTAGCTCCCTCTACAGATTCTTCATCAGATTAAAGGCGTTGTTACTACAGAATAAACTATCACTTTAAACCTGAATCTGCCAGGGGTGTCAATAATTTGCCTCTGCGGGTTCTGGTCCTAGAGGGACCGGTCTGGGTCCACATGGAACCACTGATTAAAATGCTGTGATTTCCATGAGGAGTGAAGTGTTTTCAGGCAGTGAGAACGTGAAGGTCAGCAGGTGCTGGTGAAGCCTTGTAGTCGCATCTGGCAGCTTCATCAGGACCTGGTGGTCGGATAGGGTCACAGGGTGGGTTCTTGTGAGGCTCGGTGGTCAGTTTGGGTCAGGGTTCTAATGCTACTTGGAATAAGCGGGGATAGGAGGGAACCCACCAACGTTGTCATGCATCATACTTTCATTCAACACAGTCTTGAGGCAGTTTATGGGACAAACTGGTCCAATTAAAGTCCAACTGCATAAATCTAGGTTGGTTCTGGTGTAAAACGGCAGAGCCAGATCCAGTTCATCATTGTGTCTATTTCAGGAAACTAGCCGATTACTTTTGCCCTTTTTCCACTAGTACCAGCTCAGACCAACACTGCTTGGTTGTGGTTCCAACAGTACCGAGTCGGGCTGGAAACGTGATGTCAGAAGACTGCCGGTCAATGGGTCTGATGCTGCCTCCGTCCTACGGAGCGACAGAACCAGAGCATTTTAGAACAGAACCAAGGTCCAAACATCATAAAACCTACGTATGAATCAGTCGTCAGTAATTCTGAACTCTGTTAACTGTCTTTCATCCATGTTTCTGCGGGTCCTTCGGAACCACAGTGATCGTTTGTGGTTCTAGATGAAGGTTATTGAAGAGCGGTACCCGAGTTGAACAGAACCACACAGTGTGGTCACAGCAGCAGGAGTTCTGTCGGGATGAGATCAGCCCAAACCCAACGTCTGTCTGTAAATCAAAACCGATTCATTAGAGCCCAGAGTTGGGTCAGAACTGTTCTGGAGCGGTTTTTCTGATCCTTCCTGAGAGCTGACAGTTTTAAATGAACTGTCCAACTGTCGAATTTTCTGCAGCTCCTTAATTTCGGTGTAAAGGTTCTTGTTCTGCCGACTGATCCGATTATTTCTGGAACATCTGGAACATCCATGGGTTCTGTGATCCATGTGAACCGGTGATGGACCAGGAGAAGATTGAGCAGAAGATCTCGCATGAAATCAGGAAGCATCTTTCTGTTTCTCCTAGGAAAAAGGTGACTTCCCAGGAACCTACGTGGAGTTTGTTGGGAGGAAGAGGATGTCCCCGCCCACTCCGAAGCCCCGCCCACCCAGACCGCCATCAGCGGCGTCTGTGAGGACCGACTCGGAGTCGGAGGGTAAGTGGAGCTTCACAGGCTCAGCTTTGTTTTCATCTGGTCTGCTGAGCGTTGGTGTGGCGCAGCTGCAGATCATTAAATGCTGTTGACGTGAGTTTCAGGTTTGTTTGTATGAAGCTGAAGTCCCAGACCTGCTGACGCACACGGATTGGACCATTTCTTCTCTTCATCACAAGTCCTCATGGAGCTGCTTCTGTCTGACTCACTCACCAGTTTCCTTCAGCTGCTTCCTGCCTGCCTGTTTTATTCTCAGAAACACTCTGAAAGGACCCTTCTACCTTCTCCCAAACCATGATCCATAAGTCCAGGTCCGACTGGACTTTTTCCTAAATTCCCCACGTCCAAATGACCCGGAACGTCGTCACAGCCGATCCGTGCGGTCTTCAGTGTCAGATGTTTACATGAACACAGCTGGTGTTTAGTCAGGGCTGAGGTTGCTGACTGAACAGATCTCAGGTCTGTTCTGCTGCCATCAGCTTCTCTGTGCAACACAGGAAGTGTGTGTGTGTGTGTGTGTTTGTGTTTGTGTGTTTATGTGTGTGTGTGTTTGTGTGTGTGTGTGTGTGTGTGTGTTTGTGTGTGTGTGTGTGTGTGTGTTCCTGTCTTGGCATCACAGTGAGAACCATTTTCCCGATTTCACCATCAAATTGAGGACCGTTTGTACCAAAGTGAGGACATTTTGCTGGTCCTCACGACCTATTTTGCTAACGGTTAGGTTTGGGACTAAGGTGTGAATTGAGTTTAGGTTAAGGTTAGGGTTAGGCATGCACTGGTAATGGTTAGGTTTAGGGTTATTGTCAGGGTTAGGGCATAGAAAGGGTTGAAAATGACTGAAAATGAATGGAGGTCAATGGGAGTCAACACATGGTCCTCACTACATATAGCAAAACAAGAGTGTGTGTGTGTGTGCGCGCGCGCGTGCGTGTGTGTGTGCGTGTGTGTGTTTATGTGTGTGTGTGTGTGTGTGTTTTTGTGTTTATATGTGTGTGTGCGTGTGTGTGTGTGTGTGTGTGTTCCTGTCTTGGCATCACAGTGAGAACCATTTTCCCGATTTCACCATCAAATTGAGGACCGTTTGTACCAAAGTGAGGACATTTTGCTGGTCCTCACGACCTATTTTGCTAACGGTTAGGTTTGGGACTAAGGTGTGAATTGAGTTTAGGTTAAGGTTAGGGTTAGGCATGCACTGGTAATGGTTAGGTTTAGGGTTATTGTCAGGGTTAGGGCATAGAAAGGGTTGAAAATGACTGAAAATGAATGGAGGTCAATGGGAGTCAACACATGGTCCTCACTACATATAGCAAAACAAGAGTGTGTGTGTGTGTGTGTGTGCGCGCGTGCGTGTGTGTGCGTGTGTGTGTTTATGTGTGTGTGTGCGTGTGTGTGTGTGTGTGCTACCTGCCTGTTTCACAGAACTGGGCTTCTTTCTGCTCTGAGAAACAAACATGGCGGAGCGTTTTAACACTCAGCCTTTTTATTGCTGGACCAGCAGATGCATCAAGATGTCAGAGCTGGACAGAAGATGGAGGACATCACAGGACGTCATGTTTACAAGGATGCTTTCCTAAACACTACATTACCCACGCTTCTCAGCCTCACCGTAAAACAGAATTGTTTTCTGAAACCAGAGGACCGACCGTTTGGACTAGATCCTAGTTCAGGGTCACACAGTTTAGATAAGAACACATTTTAACCATCTGTCAGAACACGGAGCAACATTTTAGTAAAATCCTGACTTTATTTAGGCTCAACAGCAGCAGGAAATGACCTGGAGCCGACATCTCAGCTCTACTCGCATGTTAGATGGTTAGAAGTGGCTCAGGCTGCTAAAGCTCCTTCAGCAGGTATTCACTGGTACCTGCAAGAGATCTGGGCTTCCTCCTGCGCTCACACAGGGTCCATACAGAACCGGGCGAACAGAACCGAGCACGCGGTCACAGCTTCATGAAAGCCTTCAGGTTCAAAACATGGAAATGCAGACGTCTTCTCACGAACAACACGTAGATAGGAATGTGTTGAGGAGCCTCCATGATCAGAACCAGATTCTGACCCCAAAAGGAAACATGTCAACTGTTTTCAGCAGTTTGTGCAGAACCTCACCCTCAGAACCTCAGTTAGCCGCAGCCGTTCACAGAAAGCTGTTTAATGATTAAACAAAGTTGATCCTCATCGTTGGTCGAAATACAATCAGGAGTTCTTCTGGGGCTATGAGACCCAACAGCGCCGCTCGTCTGGGTTTACGGTTAAGCCAGAATCAGATTGAACTTTGTTTGTTTCTCAGGCTTCGTGCTGCCGGACCTCCCGGAGCAGTTCGGACCTCCAGACACCGCCCCGCCTCTCCTCAGCAGATTGATGGAGCTCATAGAGACCAAAGGTAGGAACCATGCGTTAAAAGCCTGAGCAGAACCAACGTCTACTGCAGTTAAATCATGAAGGTTCTTGTCTTTCATCCAGTTTCTCCTGATTGACTTTATTCTCCTAAATCCTCGTCTGGCGCCGTCCAGCTGCTTTACATTTACAATCAGTTATGATATGAAATCATACGTTTCCCCTAAACTGTAGAGGTCCAGATTTAGAAGCTCCTCTCTGTTTGAAGGTGTTCAGAACACATTAAAACCCAGTATTTACTGCACATTTTCATTTAGGGTTTAGCAGCTTATAGAAGTAGAAACCTGACCCGGTGGGACCCATCAGTGAGTCGATTCCTTCATCATCTGCAGCAGCTGGGCTGATGTTCTGTTCTTGGTGCAGGTTCTGACAGTCCCGCTGTGTATCGCAGTATGAGCGGAGGAGTTCTGGACACCCGGCAGCTGGCTGACACCGGTGAGGGACCAGAACACATCCTAAAGTCCGGCTGCAGTCGGTTACCCTCATTTTAAATTGAGGTGTTTGTTTTCAGACCTGGAGCAGCTGGACGGGCCTTCTCTGTGTGACGGTGTGGTCCGGTTCCTGCAGGATCTTCCTGGTCCCGTCCTGCCCCTCTTGCTGCAGGCTGACATGAGCCACGCAGTCCAAGGTCAGCAGAAACCAGAACTCGATGATCCTGGTCAAACCTCCTGGTCCAGATAGATTTTTAAAGGGTTTCTATAGTAATCTGGGTCACAGAGAAAATAAAGCCTTTTCAGAACTCTACAGAACCTAAACTTATTAAACCGTGGAGGTTTAATAATCAGTGTTAATAATTCCTGCAGTTTAACCAAAAATGTTCGGTCCTGAAATGTTCTTGTTTCTGTGCGCAGAGGTCCGAGACCCAGAGGACTGTGCTCAGATGCTGCTGGGCGTGGCCAGTTCGCCCGCCTACCCGCCGCAGTACGGTCTTACCCTGCTCAGCGTGGTCCGCCACCTGGCCCGCCTGTGTCTGCACGGTTCCAGAAATCAGCTGAGTCCCAGAATCCTGGCGGAGAACTTCAGCCCGGTGCTGTTCAGACAGCCTGCAGGGTGGGTCACAGACACGCCTCTCTCTACTGGGCCGGGAACTTTGACCGTTTTTAGTCTGTTCAGTAACACAAACACCGAAAGACCTTCAGAAAGTCTGCAGAACTACAGAACCGGACCTGTTTACAGTCTGGATCACATGAAAAAGGATGAATAAAAACTCTTCATCTCTTTGGATAAAATCATTTATGCAATTTATGGGGTAGTCCAGAAACAGATGTTGGCGGTTCCGTCAGACCTGACTGACTGCGTTTCTGTCCAGGTCTGAGTCTGCTCTGGATCCTCTGGTTCAGGTCCTGGAGGTTCTGATTACCAGCGAGCTCAACATGAACCAAGCTGCACCAGGTGAGAAAAGCTCTCTTGTTGGCTAAGCTGTGTTTGAACTTCGTCATCGGCTGATGTGGAGCGGCTCGGTTCTGGCTCAGTTCTTCTCTGTCGGATGTGGATCGCCTGGAGGCTGTTGGTTAAATGTCTGCATGGCTTCATGTTCAGCTGTACTTCTGGGAATATTTAATCCTGTAGATAATAATAATATCTGACTGAATCGTGAATAAAACGTAATGAAGTTTAGATGCAGATCTTACCGTCCGTCTGTCATTGCATCAGAAATTAATATATATTAATATTATAATTCATAGGTTTATTGGAAATAAGTTGAAAATAGGATTTTTGAAGGAAAATTGACTATTTAGATTAAATGATTGATTAAAACAAATCAGATTCATAAAAATGAGGTAATGTTTTATTGGGTTTTCCTGGTTTGTTGTTGGTTTAGCTGGTGCTGACCCACATGGTTGGTCACATGACCAATGAGCTGTTTCTGGTGCCAGTCGTCACACTCATTACAAACCAAACATTTTTCTCAGGCCTGTGGTCCAGGCAGCAGGGGTTGGTTCTAGTGGTCCCTGCTGAGGGACCATGAAACAGCCGGGTGGAACGTGGGCTGTAGCGCCACCTGTTGAGCACTCTGAACACAATCTAATACAATCTGAACCAGCTGGTTGTAGAAGGGACTGTTTTTCAGACGTTTTTAAGACGTTAACATTCCGGGTTAGATCATTAGAACTCCGGACCACACGGTTCTGTTGGAGTGGAACCGGTGAAAGTCTCTGAGCTGCTCCACAGCATTTACTCAACCATCTGGCTGCAGGAGAGGAAGATGATTGATTCACTCAGCAGCATCCTGTCGGATGATGGCGGAGCGTCTGTGCTGGACTCTTGACAGGTGTGACCTCGGGTTCTGATGCTCCATTCAGCCTCGGGTCGATGCAGGTTGTTGGGTGTGAGACCATCTCAGCCTCAGAGAGTTTCTTCTTCTTCTTTGCTTCGTTCTTTCCTTCACTGATTCAGTCAGTCAGCCAGAGCAGCAGCTGAAGCGGTGACATCATCCATCCACACAGTGAGAGATGCGGAGGAGGAGGAGAGGGGGGCGTTGCCCTGGTGATATCACTGCCTGTATGTGATTGGCCGAGGCCAGCGGTGATGTCACACATCTCCAAGCTGCTCTCCTCAGCTTTGAACTGAAGCAGAGCTTGAAGCAGACAGATGGAGGGGAAGTTACGCTGATTTTAAATGTCTGCAGCAGGAAAAGACGCTCTGAGCTGCAGTGGACCTGCTCATCTTGCACAGCTGCTGTCAGAACCCGGCCGATGTAGCTCCAACAGGGATGACGTCAGGTTTTCAGAGCTGAATCTGAGCCGTCGGCTGGCAGCAGGAGATCAGAGGCTTGTATTTCACCCGTGAATTGTTGTAGACGTCTGTGACGGGTCAGAGGCTGTCATGGAGCGAGAGGACCGAGGCAGAGTCCAGTCAGAACCGGTTATGGGCCGAGACAAGATCCTGTGCTACATCAACATGCAGAGTCCAGGTAGGATCCGAGGATGAGCACCTGAGCGGGCCGCAGTCAGGACTCTGTGGGTTAATCTCAGCTGGAGACTGAAGACTGAGCAGGAATCAGGATTCTGTTGATTCAGGGACGCAGCGTCATCTCCACCTGCTCCTGCATGTCCTCGTATGTTCAGAGAGGGTCAGGGTTACGGCTGGGTGATACAGCAAAAATATGATTTCACCACTTTTATTCTGTAAAAATCAGTTTCATCACGATTCCTCTTCATAAAATAGCATTTCTAAACTGATTCTAATGAGTTTGCACATAAAACACCGAGCATGTTGGAGCGTGAGGTGGAGCATAAGGTGGAGCGTGAGGTGGAGCATAAGGTGGAGCGTGAGGTGGAGCATAAGGTGGAGCATAAGGTGGAGCATAAGGTGGAGCATAAGGTGGAGCAGGTCTCAAACCATTTAACTCAAATAAGTGTGTTAATTTAACACAATTAACAACGACCAACAAGATCCAGATGTCGGATGTCCTGCTCGTTTACACAAACCTGGCTGATAAACCGGATTCTGGTTTGTAAACCGTTCAGAGATCAGTTTAACTTCAGCAGGAAGTTAACATTAACTTAGTAGTTTAACTACAGAAGTTGTAATATTTTCATTATTTAGTATCTCAGACTGTTATGAGCAGAGAAGAAACTGATGTGTTTGAAATAGATTTAAAGAACTTTATTTGACGTTCAGAGAGATTTGACATGGCTTTACTGAAGATGACCTGCCTAACATGGTCCCAAACATCTGGCTAACTGCTGCTAGCATCCACATAAATGTTAACTTAGCGTTAGCTGCTAGGAAGCTAGTAGCTGCTGGAGGAGGAGACCTTTCCTTCTGCTCGTAGTGAGAAGAAAAGGTCTTCAGGAAGCCGCCCTGGCTTAAAGTAGAGCTGCAATGGTGGAGAAATGTCTCTGCTGGGCTTTTACTGGTTCTGTTCACATCTGCAGCGATGCGCCAGAGACGACCTGAAGGAAAGCTAAATGTTTAAACCGTGTATCCTAACACTTGGCTACTGCTCTGATTAGTTATTAAAACCAGTTTCTTACTTCTATTACAAGTAAATTTAAGAAGCTGCAGGAAAAGAGGAGAAAGAAACGGATACAACAGAACCGTGGCTGATTTTTCAGAACCAATCCTTGCTTTGTTTATGCCTCATGGTTCTAAATCCTGCATGAATGAACGGTTTCTGTAGGTCGGCTCAGCCAGCTTCTGCCAGCAGGAAACAGCAGCTGATGTTAAAGAACAGCAATCGGTGATCTGGTGGCATCATAAGATCCCAGTAGAGATGTTCTGTTGGAGTCTTGTTGGGCTCAGCTGGTTTCTGTTTTTTGGTGCATCATTTATCACAACCTGCAGGTTTAACCCTGAAGAGCTGGAAAACGATCTGGAGGTTTCTCCTGTTCACTGAAAGGAAAAACCTCCAGTCTGTAAAGGTCAGGGACCTGTTTCCAGACTGCCTTCTTCCAGCGGGTGGGAAGTTGATGGACATCCTGACAGGAGAGGCAGCAGAAGAACCACTGATCTAATTTCTCCCAGAAACCCAGATTCCACTCAGGTGATTTCAGGTGACGTTTAAATGACCAACTGTTATTATCCACATCCCCGGCAGATTCAGATTCAACATGTTTCTACTGACTGGAAGTAATATTCCTGACCTGAATCTGGTCAAGAGTCTGTGGAGAGAGCTGAAGATTAGGGTGATGGTAAGGAGGCCTTCCAACCTCAAAGACTTGGAGCTCGTCACCAAAGATAAATCATCAGACTTCCAGAGGAAGCTGCTCAGCAGTTAGAAGGGCTTCATCGCTGTAATAACGATAAACTGAGTGGTATAAAAACTTTACCATGCTAGTTTTTATTAAACCGTAAATTAAAACAGACTTTTTCCCCTAAACTGGTCCTCCTGTTATGTAGCTTTTAGATTTAGAGCGAAGCCCGCCTGGTTTCCTGTCTTGGGTGAAGAAAAAACAGTTAAAGTCTAAATCTGCTGCGGAACCAATCATCAATCACTTTACAGGTGCTGCTGTCTGGGCCAATCACAGCAAAGCAGTGACATGAATGTGAATAAGAACCAAAGAGCAGTGTTTTCTGATCCAGCGGCGCAGAAATCTTCCTCTGGTTGTTTTTAGAGCAGATGAAACGTCCCTGCTGTCTAACTCATGTTCTCAGTAGAACTCTCTGGAGTTTCTGTTTCAGGGGAACAGAATAACTCATGTTAAAGGTTCCTGACAGGAAGTGTTTCATCAAACATCCTGTCAGTTGATCTGAGGTTTATTTCTTCAGTGAACGCTGAGCTTTCAGCAGAATCTCATAAACTTCAAGTTTAAACCAGGTTCCAGTTTCTTGGTTCATTTTTATCTCCTAATCTTCAGAACTAAATAAATGTTACCGTTTCCCGATTTGCATGGTGGAAAACCCTGTTTTCATATTTTCCCTTAATACAGCTGTACTGTTTTGTTTTCGTTTACGTCTGAAGACTAAATAAGTCCATTAAAGTCTGACATTTACTGGAGATCCCATGGAAGATGAAGTCAGCCTCCACTTTCCATCTTGAATTGACTTGAGAAGCTTTCAGAGTGACGATGGAGACATGGTTGCTCAGCTCTCCTTGTTTCACATCCTCCACATGGTGAACCTGGTCTGTTTCTGTGTTTCAGCTTTGCCTCCCAAACCTGTAAAGTCTTCAACTCCTGTAGCCTCCTGCAGCTTCAACAACAGCATCTCTCTGCAGGACGCCGAGTGGTACTGGGGAGACATCTCCAGGTAAGACAGACCCACGCATGTCCTCTGTTGGGGGGGCAGTAAGAGATGCATCAGGCTGAATGATGTTTGTGTTTGCAGGGAGGAGGTGAACGAGAAGCTGAGAGACACCGCCGACGGTACATTTCTGGTTCGAGACGCCTCCACAAAGATGCACGGAGATTACACTCTGACTCTGAGGTAAACCCCGATCAGCTAACCTGAAACCCAGCCAGATGCATGAGGTGAAGATGTGTGACTGATGGTTTTATTTATAACGAACTTCTGAACCAAAATATTTCACATGGTAATCAGTCAGTCCAGCTTCATCTTATTTTCTGATATGACCGTTCATGGAGTGTGTTGCTCTTTACATCCGTTCTGGGTTCTGGTTCTAGGACTGACCAGGAAATTCAACTTTGTTGCATTTTTCTGTTAACTGGGACTTTTTTCTGGAGCTCCAGTTTTCCATATACAATTTGAACCGGCCCTGATGGATGTGTGGGGGGTCCGGTCCGGCTCTGATGGATGGATGTGTGGGGGGGGTCCGGTCCGGCTCTGATGGATGGATGTGTGGGGGGTCCGGTCCGGCTCTGATAGATGGATGTGTGGGGGGTCCGGTCCGGCTCTGATGGATGGATGTGTGGGGGGGGTCCGGTCCGGCTCTGATGGATGGGTTGGAGGTGGTTTTTCCTTTTTCTTCATCATTGTTTTAAAGCAAACTCTGAGTATTCTGGTGGACCTTCGAATGTTGGAACCTTTGGGGAAAAATGAAAACCTAAGAAAAGCTTTTTGTCGGTAATTTTTTGTCCAGCAGGACAAAATGTGCTAAAAATATAAATAATCTTTTGCACTATTTTTGGTTTGAAGCAAGTTCCTGATTTTTTTAATAGATTCTTTGCAGTTTTGTTTCAGAACCAGGTCAGACGAGTCATTTTCCAGCAGGTTTTTTTGCCACTTTGAGCTGAATTCATTTTCTTTCCTTCTGAAGCAGCTTCTAATGAAGTCTGGTTGTTTCAGAAGCTTTTCTAACCTCAGTGATGTTGGGAGATGAAGTGTTAAAAGTTTGGGCCCACAGTGTCTGGTTCAGATCAGATAAAACTGCTGCTGGCACAAACGGGCTCAGAGGTACGATCACATGACTCTGTGGTGGAAACACAAGCTGCTGCTGCTCAGATTAAAATCACAAAGTTCAACATCCTCTGAACTTGAATCAGAAACTGTTTCAGAAACATCTTTATTCTTCTGAGATTTTAGTTTCATGTCTGAACACGATTGGGTGGAGATGTTTAGTAGACCTCAGCTGTCTCTCTTTGACCAGAAAGATTGGATCCATGTTTAGAACCTCAGAGATGGGAAGTAAAACATGTTTTCAGGTAGTTTCTGAGCTTCTGATTCTGTCTGCAGGAAGGGAGGCAACAACAAACTGATCAAGATTTTCCATCGGGAGGGGAAGTACGGCTTCTCCGACCCGTTAACCTTCAGCTCGGTGGTGGAGCTGATAAATCACTACAGACACGAGTCTCTGGCCCAGTATAACCCCAAGCTGGACGTGAAGCTGCTGTACCCGGTCTCCAAACATCAGCAGGTACGTGACACATTCTGACGAGCTGCCGCCCATCATTCTGTGAGCTTCACCGCTCCGTCTCCTCTGGTTGGTCATGTTGGGGTTCAGGATCAGGTGGTGAAGGAGGATAGCGTTGAAGCTGTGGGCAAGAAGCTGCACGAGTACCACCTACAGTATCAGGAGAAGAACCGCGAGTACGACCGACTGTATGAGGAGTACACCAGAACCTCTCAGGTATGATCAGGCAGCAGGACGGTACAGAGCAAAGAAGATGGAGGAACATAGCTAAACCCTCTCCCCTCTGCTCTCCATGTTCACCCCTCAGGAGATCCAGATGAAGAGGACGGCCATCGAGGCGTTCAACGAGACCATCAAGATCTTCGAGGAGCAGTGCCAGACCCAGGAGCGCTTCAGCAAGGAGTACGTTGAGAAGTTTCGACGGGAGGGCAACGACAAAGAGATTCAGAGGTAGGCTGTTACCATGGCAACGGCCTCCACTGCGTTGCCATGGCTGCAGAGTCAGCAGGAAGAGGAGACGTGCTGATGAATTGGGTTGGAGGCCTGAGGATAAATGAGAGCTCATTGGGCAATCAGATCGTCTTGTTCAGACTATGAGAATATTATGGGATGGATTTCCTTTACTTTTTTTTTGGTCAGTCATTTTCTACCGCTTATTCCATAGTGGGTCGCGGATGTCCTTTACTTTTATTAAAAAAAAACATCTGGAACATCAGCAAGATTCCTGCTCTGCTTTAACAGTTTAACTGTAACTTTTCATTCTTGGGTTCTGGATCAAACTGGTACAGAACCTATAAAAAGTATTCACACCCCTCAAAACTTTTCATTTTTTATTCATTCCAACCAAAAAACTCCAGTTTGTGTTGGTCTGCACGTAAACTCCCAGACACACAGAGTTGTGTGGATCATGGATTTCAGCATCTTCTACTAATAAACATCTTATAAGTTTGGCATACATTAGTCTTCAGACCCCTTTCCCTGGTACCCCTAAATAAAATCTAGGACCTTCAGAAATCAGTGACCAGCGTCCTGCTGTGTGTGATTTAATCTAAATCGAACTTCAGCTGCTCTGTTTCTGGCCTCAGGTTCTTTAGACAACATCAGAGAACAACCAGGATCACGAAGACCAAGAAACCCAGCAGACAGGTCAGGGAGAAAGGTCTGGTCCAGTTTACAGCAGGGTTTGGTTCTACAACAATATCCCATGCGTTGAACATCTCCCAGAGTTCTGTTCAATCCATCATCTGAACATGAAGAGAGGATGGACCACCTGCAGACCTACCAAGACATGGACGTCCACCTAAACTGACTGGCCGGACAAAGAGACCATTAATTAGAGAAGCAGCCAAGAGGTCCATCATAACTTTGGATGAGCTGTGGAGATCTACAGCTCAGGTGGAAAAATCTGTCCACATGAAAAGCTATCAGCAATACACTTCACCAATCACGCTTTATTGGAAAAGTGGCAAGAAGAAAGTTATTGTTTAAAGACAGCCAGAAGAATTCATGTTTGGGGATTTCCTCAAGCTTTGTCAAATATTCAGCCCTGAACTGGGAAGCTGGTCAGAGTTGATGGGAAGATGGATGGAGCTAAATCCAGTACAATCCTGGGAGAAAACCTGTTAGAGGCCACAGAAGACCTGAGACTGGAGTGGAGGTTCACCTTCTAGCAGGAGAACCAGCCTGAACATACAGCCAGACGCACAATGGATGGTTTAGATCAGAGCATGTTCATGTGTTAGAATGGCCTAGTCAAAGTCCAGACCTAAATCTAAATAGGAATCTGGGGCAAGACTTGAAAACCAGTGTTCTCCATCCAACCTGACAGAGCTTGAGCTGTTTAACAAAGAAGAATGGACAGAAATGTGAGTCAGTAGATGTTTAAAGCTGGTGGAGATGAACCCCAGAAGACCTGCAGCCAGAGGTGGTTCTACAGAGGATGGATTCAGGGGGCTGAATACTAATCCACGCTGCACATGGACCACGTTGTGTTGATTCATCACATAAAATTCCAATTAAATACGTTGATGTTTTGGGGTGTGAATACTTTATAGGTGAACGAGTTTAGCTGCTTTAAATGCCAGTAGGTTTAATCAGGGGAAAAGCATCATTACTGCATGTTTCTGTTCTGGATCTGCAATTCTGGGCCTGCAGAACCTTCTCTGTGATGCTCTGAAGTCAGAACCAAATGTGACGTTGAAGTTCTGCCATGTTGTCATGAATCCTGTTTCCCGTCTTGTTGAAGGATCGTGGAGAACTACGACAAGCTCAAGTCTCGGATCGGCGAGATCGTGGACAGCAAGCGCCACCTGGAGGTGGATCTGAAGAAGCAGGCTGCCGACAACCGAGAGATCGACAAGAAGATGAACAGCATCAAACCGGACCTGATCCAGCTCCGCAAGACCAGGGACCAGTACCTGATGTATGTTCCGCCCAGAGAGACGACCCGTGGATCAGGAGGAAGCTGCGAGTTGTTCTGACACCGATGCGTTTGTGTTTTCCAGGTGGCTGACTCAGAAAGGAGTCCGGCAGAGGAAGCTGAACGAGTGGCTCGGTCTGAAGAACGAAACCACAGAGGAGTGAGTCTCAGCACCAGCCTTGTTTCAACACGCCTTGAAAACAGAACACTGCCAGAACCATCGATGCGTCTGTGGTTGAAATCAGTTTGAATCATGAATAACTGCAGTACCGGCTCCATTATCTGATCAAAACCCTGGTAGCTCCTCTGGGGGGCGCTCTCCCCCACTGACTGGCTGCTGACCACAGCCTGACGTTCAGATTCTATTCAGATATGAAATAAAGTGAATATAAAATGATTTCCATCCCAGCTTGAGTCCTGACTCCTCTTCCTCGTGTCTCTCAGTGAGTACAGCATGGTGGAGGATGAGGAGGACCTTCCTCATCATGACGAGCGGCTGTGGCGTCTGGGAAATATCAAACGGGTCCAGGCCGAGGCTATGCTGCGAGGGAAGAGAGACGGAACCTTCCTGGTCCGGGACAGCAGCAGACCGGGCCCCTACTACGCCTGCTCCGTGGTGTAAGTGATCTACCTGTTGGTTCCTCTGCAGGGTTCTGAAAATGAGTTCTGATGAGGTCCGTTTCAGGCGCTGTCTCACCTGTGTCTCTGTGTCCTCCCCCCTCAGGGTGGACGGTGAGGTGAAGCACTGCGTCATCAACAAGACCAGCACCGGTTATGGGTTTGCCGAGCCTTACAACCTATATGGCTCCCTGAAGGAGCTGGTTCTGCACTACCAGCACACCTCACTGGTCCAACACAACGACTCGCTTAACGTCACGCTGGCCTTTCCTGTCTACAGCCAGCAGAGACGGTGACCCCGCCCACCCTGCTAGGACCACCTCCCACCTGTCACATCTGGGCGGTCCGGATTCACAGCTGCGGTTCGGAGACTGGACCCCGCTGGGAAATTAAAAATATTTTACTGTGAAAGTCCCCGAGTGAAGCTTCAACTTCCTGCCAGGATGAAATGAGGAGGTCCGCCGGATTCTGACTGGACAGAAATTAGAAAGCTGACATCAAGACTGATCCAGTCCTGAAGATCAGAGACCAGGACTTCACTCTGCTGCCGGGATCACATGGGAACGTTTCGGACCTCTTTTAAGCCCAGGAGTTCACAGCGTTTCTACTGGGCTCCTCGGGTTTCTGCCTCATTTATTCACAAGAAGACGGCAGCAAACTGTCAGAAGGTTCTCAAGATAAATCACATTTTAAAAAATCAGAGTGAAGTAACCCTTTAAATAAACAGTGTGGTTCAGAGATCCGGTTCTGGATCAGATTTATCTTCTGGACACACGTGAGCAGAGATGGTTCTGATTGCATCACTTTGTGCTGCTATTCAGAGACATCCCTGTCTCTGGTTTATTATAGGAGACGTGATGAAGAACAGAGCAGCGATCATCATCATCACGGTTCCTGATCTTCTTCATGGGAAACCTTCATTCAGAAACATCTCAACCTGCTGATCAGAACATCAAGTCCCATAGAGCAGTCGCCCTCTGCTGGTCAGTCAAGACAATGCAGGTTTTAGGTTGGAATGTGTCCCAGGTGATCCTGACCTCCTGTGGAGAATCCAGGTACTGATCTGTGAATCCTTCATCTCCGCCTCATAAATCCAGACGTGTTGAATCATCAGAACTGATGACATGATGTCATGACGGGTCGTCCAGAACATTAGAGAACACTGTGAGCGCTTCAGAACGAGGTTTAAAACTAACTCAGCAGTTCCCTGCTGTCTGCCGTCACTTCCGGTTTCATTTTGCCGAGCGGATCTCCAGGACTCCCAGATCTCCCAGTGGTTGGGGATGAAACTGTGGGAAATCAGGGAAAACGCACCAAAATCTCCGGAATCATTTCAACACATATTCAGGACTAAATGTCTCCATTAAACGTTTGTTTGGAGTTGAGATTTTCTTCCTTTTTCTGACGTTTTTTTAGAGGAAAACCAGGTACAGAAGCTGAAGCTGTCGTTGTCATGGAAACCACATCATAAATCTTTGCCTCCATGGTATCTGAAATCAGTGGATGTTTAAAAGGTCCTCAGGGACTGTTTTCTGTTCTCAGACGGAAGAAACTCGTGCATGAAAGTAAAACCAAAGCGGGGAACAAAAACAGGACAGAGCAGAAGAAATAAAACCTGAGGATCCGAAGGTCTGGAGATGCTTCTGAAAGATCTCCAGGATTCAGACTTCCTCCTCAGAGCTTTTCCTTTACCACTCGCCGTCTGTCTGTTATATTTGAGCAGAGGTTCCTGTATCCAGTATGGTCACTGCAGACCTTCAGCAACCAACCTAGAAGATTAAACTGGAAGCAAACCAGCAGGTCTTCTGCTGTTTGCCTCATTGTTCTGGAAAGAATATATGATCTTCTTATGAGCTGCAGTTACCAACCAACAGCCCTGAACTCCACGTCTGCAGCTTCTTCTAGACTGTTACCCAGATGTTGTTACTGGTGGTGCAGAAAACCTTCAGAGAATGATGGGCTTTGCTGCTCCGTTGATCCCAGAGATCCAAACATCTCTGATCTCCAGGCCGCTGAAGATGCAGCAGCAGGAAGCTTGTTACCTTCTCCAGATTCATCTGACTGTAGGAAAGCGATTAACATGGATCTGTTTATGTATGAAATCTGTTGAACGTTTGGTTTGGTTCAAGAATTCATTCAAACCTGGCAGCTCTGCTTTTCTAACGAAAAATAATAAAACAAATAAGCTCGACATGAATTGGCTCTCAAATAAAAAGTTAGAGGTATGAATAAAGTCCACTGGAGCGGTGAGTCTTCAGCTTTAAATGATCATTAAAAGATCTGAACATGTTTTATTGTTCTAACTGAACCTCCCCTCTGTGATGAAGAGGAGGTCGTCCTTCCACAGGACTAATTAGAACAACGTATAATTTGGTTTGTTGACTAGAAAAACATGAAGATTCACCACTCAGTCTTTTTTTGTCCTATGTAGCACATGTGTCTCATATTTATTCTCTTCAGGTTCAATAATCTCATTTTCTTTTTTACATTTCAATTCCTCCTTAGTTTTCTAGGAGCTTTTGAAGCAAACAGAACCTTTCCATGCAGCCGGCCCGTGTTTATCTGCTGTCAGGGAAAAACCAGTCTTTGAGGTGGATTATTTTGCACCGGTTCTGATTGAGTCAAACCTCATTATGTTTTGGGATGGCAGCAGATCGAGCCTGTTCATAATGAAATGCACCACGCTTTCTATTTTCCAGAGCCTTCCTAAAAAGTGTTTTTCCTTCCACTGTATTTTCTGTATCAGAAGTTTGGCTTCTTCTCTTCTTACGTTTTGCTCTTGCTGTTAATGTTCACAACAATAAAGCACCAGACCTGTGGAGCTCTTCTCAGCCTCTTTACTAAGGTTTAGCTCATGATACTTATTATTTCCTGCTATCTTCTTAGGAGCATCAAACTAATCCAGCCGTTAAACAGGTTTTGTTCTCAGGTAGGGATCAGGATCTCCGGTCCATTTGACCACAGTCCACATCCCCACTGTTAGATGGTCCGCCCCTGATGACTCCAAGCCCAGAGAAGTGGACACCTCCTCTGGTCAAGATATTCCGCTCTGTAGATTAGGGTGATGGCAAGGAGGCCTTCCAACCTCAACACATCATCACCAGAGGCAACATTCAAAAAGCTGATGGATTTATTTCACTGAATAATGAGAAGGCTCGAAATAATTTCCTCCTATATTTGCTTATCTTTTGGTATTTATCATTTTCTATCAGCAATAAACTTGTTGGTTGAAGGAAAGTCTTTTCAAATAATTTAAATGCTACATTTTATCTCCTTAGTTGCCTTAATTTTGTCCAACGTTTTCGATGTTTGTCAAAGATTCAGCCTTGAAGTTCAGACAAATCTGTAAATGTTACATTGTTGGTGCTTTTTTGACTGAATCAGGATTATTTTCTCCTCCAGACTTTTAAAAACGACTCTCAGCCTGAAGTGAAGGTTGGTGCTTTTATTATAAATGGTGGGAAAAAGGTTCTGATGGATCAGAACCCAGATTGTTGCAGGAATGTATGGTTCTGGATCTGTTATTTTCCGAGAGGAAACGATTCTAGTTGCACAATATTTATTTTCTTCTGTGAAGACAAGGTCAAACTTTCCAAGCAAACATCCATCCATGCTTTCATGGGGGTTCTGCAGCCTGTCCCTGTTCGGGTCAGAGCTGGGTCCACACTGGACGGGAGACCGTGAAACGCAGGCAGGGACGCGTTTGTCCAGATTAATGTAGAACTCGCTCTTCTCAGCAACATCTCAGGTGGTCTGTTTTAGATCCTCTTTTTAGAGAAAAAACAAACTTCTTCGCGTTTTGACGTCACACTAAAAACTTCCTGTAAATCTAAATATTTACTGAACTTCATAAAAGCACCTGAATCCATACGGGTCGAGTTGCGGCAGTTTTAACTGGTTGATGGAAAAAGCAAAGCGCTGATATTGTCAATTTCTCATCCCGTTGAGTTGTTTGTCGTCACTTCCTGACTCTCTGCTGAATTATCCGCTTTAGTTTGATATTTTTTCCCGATTAAAAAAAAACAAAAAACGAAACGACGTGACGTAATGTGATACGTCACAATCCAACGCCCCGCCCACAAAGCTGCACCTGCGTGATGGGGCGGGCCCTAACGAACTGCTTTGATGTCTGACGCATGAACAGACGTCACAGACAGAAGTGTGTTGTCTTTATGACCGGCTGGGTTGTAGCAGAACACAGAACCGATGCTTCAGTTCAGCCAGCAGATCCAAACCACACAGCGGTTCTGACCAAAACAATGAGTTCATCCGGAGAGATCCAGGTTATTACAGCAGAGACTGTGAAACCAGGGGTCGACTACTTTTTCACCGACCTCTTGCCAGAGCCACGGATACGTGTGGCGACGGCAAACCGAAATCACAACACCAGTTGCGATCTGGTTGAGCTTCTGGGAGACACGATGGAGCCCCTTTTATCGTCGGTTCTGGAAAAGCTTCCGAACAAACAATTCACAGATGAGACCATGGAGGCAGTTGTGGGCAACGTCGTGCCCGAAGCCATCGCACAAATCCTGGAGGTTGAAGATGTCGACTCTAAGCGCACCGAGAACTTTAACAGGTTAATTGTCAAACATGTGATGGAGAGAAACAAATCCAACTTCTACTCCAGCAAGGATCCTGCGGTGAATGACAAACAGCAGATCACTGATATGTACAGAATTAATGCAGTGGCTCAAGAAGCCACTGATGTTAAAAAGCAGCTTATTTTTAGGGTCTGCACACCTCACCTGGAGACCAAGAAAATAGCTATTGTCAACCCCCTGCCACTGTACAAAGAGGGGGTCAGTTCTGTGGACAGTAGGACTCAGGAGACCCGTTCTGTCAAAGGACCTCAGACTGACCGTGAGGAACTAGACTCCTCTGTTCAGACTGAGGAGCTTGCAGATAGTTATAAAGAAATAAAGAACCAGGACCACGCTGCTGCTCCATCTACCAAGCCAAAATCTGACTTCAATGGTCTGAAAAGGAAGATCAAGCGGTTTTTCACAAAATATTTTAGCAGACATTCAGGTAAGGTCGCACCAGCAAACTTACCAGAAATCCCAGAAACTTCTTGTACTCAGGACAACCCAACACTCAACAACCAGGTGAATGATCAGAAAAGGTCTGCAGATACAAGTCCTGGAGAACAGTTTGATCTTGTAGATAAAGATTCTGATATTACACCTGGAGAAAAATGGACTCCTTTGGGCCAAGATGCAAACATTACTTATGTAGAAACATTTATACCTGAGGACAAAGTTTCAGAGGTCACATCTGTACGCAAATTTGTAGCAGAGGATCAGCCAGCCAAAGTCTCCCAGGTACAGAACGTACAACCTGAGCCAAAGTTCTACGAAACCACACATGTGGAGGACTTCATTCTGGAAGATGAGGTTTCAGAGATTTCATCTGTAGAAGAGTGTCCTCTAGACAATCAGATGTCCGCTGCCTCAGTGGTGAAAGATGTTGAAATTGAGGTGGAGTTCACAGATTTAAGCTTGCCTGAATTTTGTCCTGTGGTTGCTGAGACCACTGTGCCTCAGGCCACTGCTCCAGCAGATGCTCTCGTATATGAAGAAACACAGGAACCGATTGCAGATGTAAAGGATGAAGGAAAAAAAGCTTCAGTAAGTTTGTTGGTGCACAGTCTGATTGCTCAGGCCATTCAAGCTTCAAATCTTTGCTGCTCTCCGGAGGATCTTCAGGCAGCACATGGACGACTCTTAGGCAAAGTCTGGGCTAAAGTTCAGGGGGAAGAAATTCATGTCAGCTCAGAAGAACACCCAACTCTTAGCCAGAAGATTTATGACAACATTGGTAAAAAAATGGGGTGTCCCAGGGAGATTGTGGGGGCTTTCCTGCTTTTAGGAAATCCAATATTGGACAAAACAGTCGTGACATCTTTCTTAAAACATCTTGGGAAATCTGAGGAGAAACCTTTAATTATGCATCTTTACTCATCAGTGGGTAAAGCCATACGCAAACCTTTCAGGCAAACAGGGACAGAATGTCTGAAGTCCATCCAACCTGTGGTGAGTCCATCCAACTGTGTGGACACTTACTCGGTTGGAGCTAGGGGATCTGAAACCTCAGGGTTAGAGGAAAACAGTAGAGGACATCATGGAGCTGATGAAGCATTGTCAGATTCTGGGCAGGATTGTGCATCATCAGCAGAAATCACAGAGGACACCACTGCAGAGGTACCTGAAGCAGAACAAACTGCTCCATTAGCCACTAGCAAACAGAAGGAAAACCAGCAAGACACTGAAGACTCAAAGGAAAGAAAAATGGCTGTGAAAGCGCTTATCAGTGACCTGATCTGGCAGATTGTTGAAAAATCTGGGCAGAGCTACCCTAAGGAGCAATGTGATGCCATCTGTGAGCATCTGTTTCAGAAACTCTGGGCTGAAGTTGAAGATAGACTCAGTAGCATGTCCCCAGAGAAGATTAAAAGCCTGGACAAACGTATCTTCAGGGACCTCTGTAAGAAGTGGAATAAGCTAGAAAATCTCTTAAATTACTTAGGACGGCCGCTAATTGACAAAACAATTTTATTATGTATCAAAAACCATCTCCTGAATCCATCTTTGATGGGTTTGGTTAAGAACCTCTTCAACGAAATCCAAACGTTACTCAAAGACAGCCCGCCCAGGCTTTACATGGTGCTGTAGATGAATCACAGCCAGGGCCGGTTCTAGGTGGGCATATAGGAGGGGCGGGCAGACCTGTAAAAACACTGTGGCAGTGATCAATTCCACTAAAGATAAACGCATGGAGGAGTTTTTCCAGATCCTGCTGGACATTAGTCCTTTAATCCTGGAAACAGTCTTCATGACTTAGTGACTCTAAGCTGTGCAGTGCGGCGCAACGTTGCCAGATTGTTGCTTCTTTTGAACACGTTGGGCTGGAAAAAATAGCTTTGGATGGCGGGTTGTAAAGTTTAAGCTGATTTTCATGATATTTGGTAGTTTTTTAGAAACTATTTGTGTTTACAAACTATTTTGATAGAATTTAAAGTAGCTGTGTTGTGAAGGGCTGCACGGTGGCGCAGTTGGTAGCACTGTTGCCTTCCTGGGTTCAAGTCCCGCCCAGGGGTCTTTCTGCGTGGAGTTTGCATGTTCTCCCCGTGCATGCGTCGGTTCTCTCCGGGTACTCCGGAGATAAATATAAAGATAAGATAAATATTGCTCTTAGGTATGAATTGGTGTGCGTGGTTGTTTGTCCTGTGTGTGTCTGCATTGCCCTGCGATGGGTTGGCGACCTGTCCAGGATGTACCCGCCTCTCGCCCATAGACTGGAGATAGGCACCAGCTTCCCTGTGACCCACTATGGAATAACTGGTAGAAAAACAATGAATGAATGATTGCCTTGAAGAAAAGTAAAAATCTCACACATTTCAATAAAATTTTGTTTTTTCATTTTTTAGCTCAGTTTTCTGAAATAAGTAGAATCTGTCGAACTTGACATCATCAATCAGTGACAGTGATTGATTTAGTGTCACTGTGAAATGATGTTGGTCAATGTGAATTGTAAACAGCCCATATGGGTTAAGAGTTCATCTCAGACGCACTGAGGTGTTGGGGTCTCTACTGTTAAGCTTTGACGTTACACTGAGAGACAGCATTATGCTGAAAGGCACACGCATTCACATATAAACCTCCAGTGGTGCGAAAGTAAATCTGTTGGGATTCGTCTTGGCACTCTGACAACAATTCTGAGCTACTCTGCTGGACAGGACATGGTTAAAAAAAAGATACTAGAAACTG
The DNA here is from genome assembly GCA_036173005.1 of Crenichthys baileyi. NCBI lineage: Eukaryota > Metazoa > Chordata > Actinopteri > Cyprinodontiformes > Goodeidae > Crenichthys > Crenichthys baileyi. The sequence goes on from JAHHUM010000644.1 coordinate 87,557, forward strand.
CACCAAACTCTGCTTCTGATGATTCTCACTGTTCATTTATAGCTGCAGTAGGTAAACTTCGTTAAAAATACATATTTTTTACATATTTATCAAAACTGTCCCAATGTCCTGACAGTAGAATATGAGACAGATAATCTGTGAAAAAATCAAGCTCCTCTGGCTCCTCCCAGTGGTCCTACCGCCGTATGCAGAAATACGCCTCTCCCAGTCAGGAACAACCAATTGGAGCCAGGAGGAAGGTCTTAGCAGTGTGAATCGTGCTGCCCCCACCGTCCCACAGTGCGTAGACGTTTAAGATAAAGATGGCCGTGTGCTGCATCTGTGCTAATGGTATGGGCAGGCCATGGTCAATGTAAATGATATCGTTGATGTGACGTCCCTACCAGTGATGTGCCATAACTATTTATCAGGCATCATTGGTGGCCCTGCTTACCAGCCTGTGCGTTAATGGCAGGCTCTGGGGTGGAGGGAGGACTGCAGCACAGCAGAGAGCAAGAGGGAGGAACCTGGAAGATGTGCTTGTTCAAACCTTCAGGTCCACAGTTTTATCAGAACTCCCTACTGCAGCTTTAAACATCATTCATTTACACTTTATAAAGATTAACATGCAAAGTTCCTCACAAATAAAATTAAGAACAATATAAATCTATAACATGACATACCTCGTTTCTCCTGTCAAGGGTGCAGAAGTTCTGCAAACATGTAAACAGCGGGTCTCTGACAGGTGGAAGCAGCTAGCTGGAGTCAGCATGAGAGCTAAAATACCACATGGATGCTTGGTGTAAATATACATATAGACACTTGCATCCATTTCAAAGTGAACATGTTAGACCCAGCAACATAACTGACAGACACCATCGAACTTTCAGATAGAAAAGGCTAAACAAATGACTTCAGCTCGCCAGCTGGATCAGAACCTGCAGGAGCCCTCTGCAGAGCTGCCTTATGTAGATAACCGGGCTCACCCCCAACCCCCCAACACCCTGCGGCCCCCTGGGGCCTCCCCTGGATTCAGGAAGTCACTCTCGATTAATATAAACAGCATAACATTACACATTTTGCAGCATAATGCCAAGGAAAGAGAGGCTAAAAAAAGCATGAAGGTATTCAGTTTTTTAATTTTATGAATAAATGTGGGGATGGGTCCCCTTTTGTTTTTGGCTTGAGCCCCTGCCCCCAAAAATACCTGTGCAAGCACCTGCAGAAAGGAACAGAAGTCTGATCCGGAGCTAAGACCATGGACTGGATCGGATTGTCTTTGTTTCAGTGCAGCTGTGTGGCTGACGTGTCTTTATTAATGTGACAGATTTATGCTTTCAACATGAGTTTCAAGAGAGGCAGAGATCTGGGCTGGTGTTTACTGAGGTGGGCGGGGTCTACGTTGTGTTTGGGCTGGAAACCAGGTCAGAGACCTGCTCGGGGCCGACTTTTCCCGGTCCCGGTGCCGCCCAATCCCGACAGGAGCTTATCATGTGACAGGAGTGGGTTCAGGAGAAATAAACAGATCAGGTTATGGTGTTTATTGGGCTGTTTATAAAATGTTCTTTTACAATAGTTAAATATCACAGTGTTAATTATTACTTAATAGGAGCTTTTAGTAATCTGAATACCTTAAAGGCTATAATGTGGTAGGTATACTTCATCATATTTTGACAAGCTTCTGATGAGTTTTAACCTGCTTTAATAAATAAATTATTAAAATTATTAGATTAAATGATTTATTTGTTATATTTATTGCAGAATTAACAGGTATATATAAATACAGAAGACAAGAGTTTATTGGTGCTATTCTACATCTCGTAACAAAACTCACCAATATAATAAGTTCAGTCTGTCAAATATTCAAATAAATGAAAAGGGTGAACCAGAAAAAATATAGAGGCTATAAGGAATTTGTCATATTACCAAAACCAAACAGAATAATATCCACAAACTTTGGCATAAAGAGACCTGTCTTACAAAATGAACCAAAACGTTTAGCCTATGCGGGTGTTTCTCCATGCTGCTGTGCAGAAACAGAACATTGTTGATTGTCTCAGGGTTAAGGTGTGTGTCTCTCCTCCAGGATGGATGCAGGTATGCTGAGGATGACCCGTGCAGGGAAGCGGCTGTCGTTGAACTGCCCTTCAGCACATTGTCTGGGTCAGGATTTTCTGAGTCTGCAGCTGATGTTTTCCGCCAATTGTTCCTCTGCAGACTTTGTCAGTAACAGCAGAAACTGCACCGTCCTCCCATTCAGAAAACCGCGCTGCTCCTGCAGTTCTCTGATGCAACAGCATGCGCTTCCTTGAACCTCTTTCTCTGGATCATTTCTTTTACACCTTAGGAGTAGAATAAATAGTATTATTGTATATTGTTCATTTTTGGTTAGGTTAGCCTCATTGCATTCAGGGACGAATAAACACCCATTTATAGTTGTTTTTATTACACTTTAAATAAATCAAATTAAACACCAGTTAGTTTTTATTTGCATTTTTGTCTAATTCCGTACAGTTTATTACTTGGTCTTTTCTATTTGGATCCAGCATGCGCAGTTGTTGTAGTTTAGGAGTCAGTAAGGTTGCTGTTTTGTTCAGCATGTGTGGAGACGTGCTGTTAGAGTCCATTAGCTCCAGCAGACATGAAATGCACACCTTGGCAACTCCGGAGTGCAAAGGATCCTGGGATGCTGCTGGGCAGTGATCAGTCAGGGGGATCGACCATGGGAGGACAGGTGATGCACTTGTAGCGGAGTTGTCAGACTCCAGCTCGTTTGTGGCATCCTGGAATACTTTTAGAAAAGCAACTAAAGTCTTTTAATTATCCACATTAATGTGTGTGATCCTGTCACACTGGGCTCTGTCCACTAGTAATGTTGTGAGAGTGCAAGAGTAAACCATGGCTTGTTATTCCCAAACGTGCAGGAAGCGACCCCGACAGGCGGTCGCTTTCAAAATAAAAGCGCATTTAAAAAAAATCTAAGCGGCACATTCATTTTTGCTCATAACTCCACACAGGAGAATCAGAGGCTACAGCCGCATTTTACAGGGTTATTTGGACCTATTATTGCAAAACATTTTAGGTGAAAGTAGGTGTGTGACTAGGCTGTCTCATAATGAGCCAAAGAAGAAAATATACGTCTTTATAAGTTGGGGAAGAATCAAAGCATCTCTCCTTCTGGCTTAACTGGGTCCTAACAGTCTTATTAATGCGTAAATAATTAAAGCGGTACCAGTCAGAACAACTGACCAATCAAATGCCAGACCCAACCCTGACCCACTTCTTTCAGTACAGCTCTAAGAAAACCTGGTGGACACCTTTTGAGTATTAACCCTTGTGTGGCGTTCGGGTCTGTGGGACCCATTTTCATTATTTACTGAAGGAAAAATGATACAATTAATGTAAATTAATTGTAAATTTGTTTCCACTCATATCATGATTTTAATTAAGTGTTTGATTGTGAGGCATTAAAAATCACAAAATGCAACGGGACCAGCAGACCCAGAAACATTGGCTGAGTAAAAACAATATGAACACCACACAAGGGTTAATGATGTTCTCAATCTTTTTCCAAAGATCTGGAGCAAAAAAAAAGAAAAATTTCATTTTAACAAAATATCAGCCTTAAACGTCTCAGCACTATGAGGTGGATCTGGAATCAGATATATTAATAAGACAAGTTTATGAAGGTGAAGAAATTATCAGACAAATACATGCAATAAACCAATCTTATTTCACTGAACGTCACATTAATATATTCTCATACTGCTGGATCCATCTGAAGCAAATCCACAGTTCGAATCATCAGCAGAATGTGTGTTCCGGTGCTGACCAGGTTGAGCAGACGGGATCCATTCATTCTAAAGACTAGAAGATATTAAGTAGAAAATAAGAATAGTTTAAAACCCATTAATTATGATTGAGGCCAAAATGAACGACTCCGTCAGTGGTCCGTCAACGCGGCGCGTTGCCATGGGGACGGTAAACAGCTCAGAACCGATTGATTTAAGCAGAGGGACGCGCCGATACCGACACGAGCGCCGTTTGAGGCCGAGTAGCAGCTTCTCTTTCCCGGATCTTCTTCCTTCGGCTGACCTGGAACCCAGGGCCCGAACCCGGCTGCGGGATCCAGACCCAGCGCCAGGATGTGTGAGAGCAGAGCGGTTCCCAGCGGGGAGGTTAACCGGCAGCTGTTCGACGCACAGGTGGGTCAGACTGGGTCTGAGTCAGAACTAAAGGTGATCCAACCTCTGAGAGAAGCTTCCAGGTGTTTTGGTGTCTCTCTGGTTCATTTATCAGACATATCTTCAGTTTAGTGATGTTCCACTGAAGACAACCAGTTTATCTTCTGATAACAGAACATTTTCTCACCACAGGAGGGGCCTGGACTCACCGACTCACTGGTTCTGGGTCCAGTTTGGATACTTTAGTTCTGAATGAGTCCAGAACAGAAACTAACCTCTGCAGAATATTATAACAGTAACTTTCTGGGAGAAACATGAGTGAAGGCTACAGTCAGGAGCCAAGTCTCCATAATCCCCATGAACATGAAATTATTTCCTTGTTCTCTAAACATGAAGCAACAAGCAGCATTAAATATATTTATAAAAACAAAACTAGACACTTTAAAGGCAGCATATAAAATCTGGAATAAATATAAAACATTCTGATTCTAGGACGCATCATCAGCTGAGCAATAATACACATGAAACTAGTCAGGTTCCGTTAGACGAGGAGGTCCATGTTTGTGACCTCCTGTCTGCTCTCCAGGAGTCTGAAGGCAGAAGGAAGGAAAAAAAGTCCAACATCTCACACTTCTGTGCCTCCAACCTCAGGGTGGAGGTGTCCATGCTGAGAGATCAGCTCTTGTCAGGATGGAGCAGCTCCTGTAGATGGAATAGATCCTGATGGAGCAGTTCTCCTAAGGATGGAGCAGCTCCTGTAGATGGAATAGATCCTGATGGAGCAGTTCTCCTAAGGATGGAGATGTTCTCCTGTAGATGGCACAGCTTCTGATGGAGCAGCTCTCGTGAGGATGGACATGTTCTGCTTAGGATGTAGCAGCTCCTGTAGATGGAGCAGTTCCTGATGGAGCAGCTCCATCAGGAACTGCTCCATCAGGAACTGCTCTCTCTGCAGAAAGATCTCTGGGGGGTTGGAGCAGATCTTGACGTATCAGTTACCTGCAGGCGATGAAAGTAAATGAAATATTAGTAAAATTCAGATTTACTCCTGCAGATTTTTATAGAAGCTCAGAAGTTCTAAATACAAATTAAAATTAGAAATCCCCATAAAAAGATCAATAATCGCCAACTGTTAATGTAGATTCATGTACTGAGTTCTGGTCCAGCCCACATTTCTCTCTGTTTTCCTCCAATGATTCAGTGACCCGTGAAGTGGTTCTGACCAACAGTTCTCCAGACTCTCTGAGGCTCTTTCAGAACTCTTTTGGACTTTGGCTGCTTCTCCCTCCGTTTCGGTTCTTGTACCTGATCATTTTCAGAGGATTGATGCCTGACTCGGACCAGGCCGCACATAATTGAGCAGAATTAAACGTTCTAACCGGGTCTGGAGGCTCTATGTTCCAGCAGCTTTTTATAAACACACCATTTCATTTTAATCCAACAGATGTTTAACAGGAACAATACGATTTAGCTCCAAAAAGTCTAGAGAAGTTCTTGTTTTCACAAGGAGATTCGGTGTATGTTCTAAAAAAGTTGGTTCTGAAGAGTTTCTAATAGCCTCTAAGTACAGCTTTATGTGAGGTCCTCAGAGGAGCCTGCAGGACCAACTTACTGCTCTCAGGAGAACATTCTCTGTCGTTCCCAGCAGATAAAGACAGCTGGTGTGTCTCATGTTTCAGGCTCAGTTGTCCAGATCTCTGCTGGCAGGACGCAGAGTCCAGAAGACAGACTGTCTGTCCCCAGCGGACAGCAGCAGGTGAACACAGAAACGTTTCAGACATGCGTCCTTTCTGTCTTCTCACAACTAATCTATCCAGGTGTTCCTCAGGGTCTGTTCCCCCACCAGCAGGGGGCAGCAGATGGATGCTGAAGATGATGGCTTTGCCGACGTCAGGAAGCTTCCTGATTCAGTGGGTTGGTATCAGCGGCTGATGGTTTGATGATTATTCATAAAATATCTCCTCAGGGTTTATGTAGCTTCATCAGAATAAATCCAGGTAATCTGAGTTTTAATTTCCAGGTAACACTTTGGGGATGAAGGGTAATTAAAGGGCAACGATGTGAGGAATTAAGACCAGACAGAATCACAGGATCTGCTCCATCCACAGCAGATTTTATCACAGCTCCAGTCTTTGTTGCAGTTTTCTGATCGATTCTTTTAGAATATTTATTGCTTTAGAAACATTTCTGTTCAGATTAACTGATAGTTTTAGATTAAATTCCAAAAACTTAATATTATCATGAGAATTTTGGAGTTTTACAATTTTATTTTAACTTTGTGGATCTAAAATCTGCTCCTCAGCGATCAACCATCCAAGTTCTGGGATTATTGAGAGGCTGAGCAAGAAGAGAGGTCAGAAACACGATGCAGCTCTGAAGCAGCTGGAGGCTGACCTGACCCACCTGTCCCAGGTAGCTGCTCCATCTTTCTGAGCACCACCGTTTACAAACTGTGTGGTCAGAACATCAAACCATCTATGGAAACACGGGTTCGAATCCGGGCCAGGGTTTGTCTGCATGGAGTTTGCATGTTCTGCCTGTGCATGTGTGGGTTCACTCTGGGTACTCCAACATGACTGTTACTTTAACTGGTTCTTCTTAGGTGTGTGTGGGATGGATGGATGGATGGACTGATTGTATCTTTCTGTTAGGTCTGTGAGTTGGAAGTGAGGACCAACAGTGAGCAGGTGTTGTCCTCTCTACGGGAGGTGGAGCTCAGATTGGACAGCCTGAAGGGCAGAATTGGACAGCAGGAACCCGTCAGTCTGCAGGTCCACATTAACAAGACTCACACTGTGGCTGGAGCTTTTTTCCTGACCAAAAACTCTCATCTGTTATTTTCAATTTTCACTTTGATGTGATCGGATCTTCATGCAGGTCAGCTGCTCGGTAAAACAAAAACCATCTGTAAGAGATAGATTAAACTGCATCTCCTCGGAATTGGTTGGGGACAGCTGAGGGAAAACAGTAGAAAATGAACAACAAAACCTTTAGAAAGGTGCCAGGTTGGCTCTGACTGTTAGAAGGTCAACGTTTCTCTGATTATCTTGTTTTAGAAATGGTGCATTTATGACGAGATAAAATAACAGAGGGTCTATCTGGTAGGGGTGCTACCCAGGTCCAAAAAGGTAGAAAAACACATCAGAAGACTAGAAGAGAAACAAAATGTTGATAAGAAACCATGACACGATGTTTACTCACCACGTCTTTAGTGTTCTCAAGGACCAGCGCTCTGCAACTTTAGACACGTCCCCACCTGACTGAAATAATGAGCAGGACAAGCTGAGGAGATGATCAGGACATCTGATTCAGATGTGTGGAAGCAGAGAAATCTAACAGATTCAGGACTCTGGCCTTTTGGACAGGAGTTAGAGAGAGAAGGCTCACTTTGGTGCCCCCTGCTGGTCGTACAGTGAACACACATTCTTAGAAACAAACTAAAGCAGGTCTCAATCAGAGGGTGGCTGTCTTTCTATGACAGCAGCAGCAGAAGGTTAAAACTAGTCTGTATCAGTGAGCCAACCGGGTCTCTGCAGAGAACGCTGGAGTCGACTGGAGCGAAAAAATTTATCCGTCGGTTTTAGAAAAGCTCAGATGTTTGCTTCTTCAAGTTTATATCAAGAGAAACCAGGATTATACAGTACCTGTGTGTGTGTGTGTGTGTGTGTCCAGGCCTGGCACAGTCTCTGGGAGGCAGTGGAAGAGGAGGTGAGGCTGAAGAAGATCTGCATCTCAGAACTGGACCAGAAGCTGGGTGACGTTGAAGAACATAGAAGCCTGGGGGTCAGAATAACTTTAAGCTGTGTTTCAGTTTAAGCTGCAGGTGAGCTCACCTCCATCACTCATCTGGGAAAAATCTGGGTTTTTTTTTTTACTCTGATTATTAGCTGATTTCGGGGATGGTATTATTTTTTAAATTTTAATTCAGTTTATTTTTTTAGCGCCACTCACAACACATTCGTCTCAAGGCCTTACAAAGTCGTTCATACTTTTTCCAATTTAACCCAAATCATTGAACAGTGGCAGTCAGATTCTTTTTATTTATTAAAATTGGATAAAAATTTTTTTCTATCAAAGGGGAAACCCAGCAGATTGCACCCAGTCAGAGATTGCAGCATTCCTCCTCCTGGGATGATGTAGAGACAGGGGACAGTAAAGGGCGTTGATTTTTGCAGAACCCTCATACTGAGCATGCCTGGTAGCGACAGTGGAAGGAAAAACTCCCCTTTTAACAGGAAGAAACCCCAGCACCCCCAGCTCGTGGAGGGCTCGCCCCCCCCCGATGGGGGTTTAGAGAAAACAGAGCTGGACCCAAAAGAACAAAAAAGCACTGATCCAGGAGTACTTTCTATGGAAGGGAAAAGAAAATTTTAAATGGATGTCTCCTTTTGTCGTTTCACCTAAAAGAAAGAACAGATAAACTCTGAGCCAGTTTTTTAATTTAGAGTCTGAAGAGAGCCTAGATGTTACATGAAGCTCAGTCGATCGCCATGTCTAGGGGAGAGAAAGGGTTAAAAAACCCGAAAAAAAAAGGGCCTGTGGTCATCGGTGGGGTGAGCTTAAGGGGGGGGTTTTTCCAGCAAAGCTTGGAGGATTCCCCTCTTCAGAAAAGGTGTCACAGGTAGAAAAACAGAGTCAGCCAGGGGGGTGCTTCTAGGAAGAAAAAAAAGAGAGAAACAAAATTAAAACTGAAAAAAACAGCAAAATAATTTCAAAAATTGGGGGGGAGTAGTTGTGAAATGTAGCGAAAAGGGTGAAGTGGTCATTTGTCCTCCAAACCTAAGCCTATACAGCATAACTACAGAGATAGCTCGGGTAACCCAAGCCACTCTAACTATAAGCTTTATCAAAAAGAAAGTTTTAAAACCTACCTTAAAAATAGACAGTTTGTCCATCTAGCCCCCTGATGGCCATTGTTATACTAAAAAACCACAACGTTTGGGGTCCTTCTCTGTCGATTGACGAGCTCTGTCAGATTGAAGACTCTCTCTTACCACCAAAGGACCGGCACGCGCCCCCTTACTGCGGCACCCGCACCGTCCTCTGTCGCTCCGCTCCATTCTTCCCTCACTCGGGAAAAAGCCCCCCGAGATACTTTAACTCCTCCACTTGGGCGGGGAATCCCCTCCAACCTAAAGAGGACAAGCCCCCTTTTCCGTTGAGCCAGGGCCCCTCTGCTTGGAGGGTGACCTCTCCCAGCCGCTTCACACTGGGCTGCAACCGCCCCACGCAGCTGTAGGTTTTGGCTAGGGGGGGCCACAGACCACTCATCTGCAAAAAGAAAGACAAACCACTTCCCCCAAACCAGACCCCCCCCCCTTGGCTGCTTTCTGAATCCGTCCTAAAAATAATGAACGAACCGGTTGAAAAGGACACCCTCCCAGAGCCAACTGCACCGGGGGACAGTCCCAAACTTAGTGGGGGCAAGGCAGACCAAACCCCTGCCCCCCGCTCGTACAGGGACCGGATGGCCCCTAATAAAGGGCCCCCTTCCAAACCTCCCGGGAGCACCCCCCAAAAAGGCATCACGAGGGACACAGTCGAATGGCTTCTCCGGTCCACAACAATTAAAAACATTGGGGGCAAACTCCTATGACCCTAGTACCCTGTAGAGGGTATGAGCTGGTCCAGTGTTCCCGGGCCCGGGACGAAAACCCACTCTCCTCCTAAGCCGGGGTTCAACTATGGGGCCGACCTCCTCTCCAATACCCGGGCGTAGGCCTTACCAGGAGGCTGGGATTGATCCCCCTGTATTGGAAAAACACCCCCCCGGTCCCCCTTCTTTGAAGGGGGGCCACCACCCCGGTCTGCCAGTCCAAGGTCTGTCCCCGCCGCCATGGAATTTGAAGAGGCGTGTCAAAACCCTGACAGCCCCACAAAAATCCAAATTTGAGGTCCAGGGCGGATCTCATCCCCCCCCGAACCTTGCCACCGGGAGCTTTTTAACCACCCCTCGGGGCTTCACCAGGTGATGAAAGGTCCAAACCCCAGTCCCAGCCTCTGTTTACCGGGAATGCGTGTGGCAGGGTTGAGGAATCCTCAAGTACTCCTTCCACCGCCCGAAATGTCCCCAGTCGGGGCAGCAGCCTCCCACCCCCCTATAAACATGTTGGCGAAGCACGCTTCCCCCCCTGAGCGCCGGGACGGGTTTTTCCCCGAATCGCTTTGAGGTCGACCGTTTCCCCTTTTCCCCTGCCTCACCGAACTCCTCCCAGGGCCGAGTTTTTTGCCCTGCCACAGCCCGGGCCGCAGCACGCTTGGCCTCACGGTACCCGTCAGCCGCCTCAGGAGTCCACAAGCCAACCAAGCCGATAGAAACTCCTTCTTCACTTGACAGCATCCCTTACTCCCGGTTGCCACCACCGGGTTCTGGGATTGCCGCCGCGACAGGCCCCGGGCAGACCTTACGGCCGCAGCTACGGGCAGCGGGCATCGACACCAATAGATGCGGAAAAACATGGTCCACTCGGACTCTATGTCTCCAACATCCCCCGGAATCTGGTCAAAGCTCTCCCCGGAGGTGGAGTTGAATACATCCCTGGCCGAGGGCTCCGCCGGGCTTTCCCCAGCAGACCCTCACTATGCGCTTGGGCCTGCCAAGTCTGTCCGGTTTTTCTCCTCCTCCAGCGGATCCAACTCACCACCAGTGGTGTTTCAGTGGACAGCTCAGCCCCTCTCTTTCACCCGAGTGTCCAAAACATGCGGCCGAGGTCTGATGATACGACAACAAAGTCGATCATTGACCTCCTGCCTAGGGTGTCCTGATGCCAAGTGCACTGATGAACACCCTTTGCTTGAACATGGGGGTTCATTATGGCCAATCCGTGACTAGCACAGAAAGTCCAAAAACAGAACACCACTCGGATTCAGATCGGGGAGGCCATTCCCCCCCGATCACCGCCTCCCCAGGTGCACTGTCTTTTCCCACCCCAAGGTTTTTTACTTTATTACCCGAGGTCAATTTAATGCCATCCAGGTTAAGTGTTGACTAAGCAGTTTCTTTTTTAAAGACTCCGGACCAAAGACGACAACTTCTGTCTTGTCTAAATTTTTAGAAGCAGAAAATTTGAAGTCATCCAAGTTTTTTATGCCCTTCAAGACATGTTTTGTAGTCTATCAAAACTGGTTGGGCTCATCAGGATTTATGGATAAGTAAAGCTGAGTACCATCAGCGTAACAGTGAAAATTTATTCTATGCTGCCTGATAATTTTACCTATTGGAAGCATAATATAGTTAAAGAGAATTGGCCCAAGACTGAACCCTGGGGTTTACTCCACAATTAACCCTGGAGTTTAAAGATGATTTATCATTTACATGAACAAATGAATCTGTCAGACAAATAAGATTTAAACCAGCCTAGTGCTGTTCCCCTGATCCCTACAGCATATTCCAGTCTTTTTAAGAGAATATTATGATCGACTGTATCAAATGCAGCACTGAGATCTAACAGAACCAGTACGGGACACAAGGCCATTATCTGAGGCAATAAGAATATCATTAGTGACTTTCAACAGAGCTGTTTCAGTGCTATGATGAGCTCTGAAACCTGACTGAAACTCTTCAAACAGGTCATTGCTGTGTAAATGCTCACACATTTGATTGGGAAACTATTTTCTCAAGAATTTTAGATAAGAATGGGGGTTTTTGGATATCGGCCCTGTAATTTATTAAGTCATCTCGATCAAGCGAAGGTTTCTTAAGCAAAGGTTTAATTACAGCTACCTTAAACAAGCTTGGGTCCCATATCCATTTACTAAGGATAGATTAATCATATCTAAAATGGGGCTGGTAATCAGAGGGAACACTTCCTTAAATAATTTGGTTGGGATTGGGTCTAACATACAAGTTGAAGGTTTAGATAAAGCTAATATTTCTGATAACTCAGGAAGCTCCACTGGATCAGAACAGTCCAAACACAGATCAGGTTCTACAGTTACTTCCAATGTTGTCTCTGATGAGACAAACCTTGAAGCTTTACAGTCAGTGAAACATTTTTTCTCTTATTCAATATAAACGAGCTGTCTGTACATTTCCTGTCATAGATCAAAGTTGTTCTGAGGAAACACTTCCAGCTGCTGGAGCAGATCAGCTTCCTGTCTCCACCTGATGTCCACAGGCTGATGCACGCTGAGGCCATGGTAACCGCTGTCCAGTCTGACCTCTGGAACCTCACCACACTCAGTGTCTCATTCCTCCTCCTCCTCCTCCTCCTCCTCAGAAGTTGAATCAGTCTCTGCTGGCAAACCAGCGCAGCATCGCCTGGTTGGTACTGCGCCTGAAGGAGGACCACCTTCAGCAGGAGTCCCTCTTCCGTCTGCACTGGAAGGACTGCCTGGATCAATGGAGGAGCAACAGAGTAGAAAATGTGGTGGAGCGGTTAAAGTAGGTGGAGAATCAATAATTAAATAGGTCCAAAGATGATCAGAACCAGGTGCTGCAGAGGTTTGAAAATGTTGATCATAGACAAGTCTTTAACTAGTTTTTATTAATAGAAATGAGATGTTTCACTGGTCAGAACAGGTGTAGATTGTGGTTCTAGTCTGAGTCAAGAACTAGCTGGTAGAAAAGAATCTTAGTTTATATCTTTAGCTTCAGGTCCAGTTTTCTTTCTGGAAAGTGGTTCTGGATCAGCAGAGTCTGTGTTCCAGGAGCCTCTGCAGCAGAGATAAGGAACAAGAGCTGTTCTTGGATCAGCAGATGAAACAAACTCAAGAAGATCTGATACAACAGCGCTGTGAAATCATCTATAAAATCTGGTAACTAAACACAGGTTCTCACCTTTCATAGGCTCAACCCACTGTTCTGTCTGTCCAATCACCTTCTTTTTCTCTGTGTTTCAGCTCTCTGGTCCCTCCCATCTGCTCCTTGGCTCTGGTTTCTGATTGGTTCGACGAGCTGACCGCTGTCAATCAGCAGATTGGTAACTATCGGACAGAGCTTTGATGTTGGGATTGGGGAGCTGACCCAGGGTCAGTCTGTGAGATAAACTGGTGTCTGAAACATCTTAGTGATGGATCTACCTTCACAGGAAGCCATGTCTGTCCTTAGACATCACTACGTGTTGTCACAGTGTTTCTGTGTGCATCCTCTCTGTCTTCAGACCATCTTCATGCTGACCTTCTCCATCAGATGCGAGGATTATACGAACACACATGGCAGCATCACCTGGCTGAGGTGGAGAACTGTAAGGTAAGATCTGACCACAGATCAGTTCAGATGTTTCAGCTCATGTCAGGTCAGATCATTTGAGCTGCACAGAGGCGCTGGACCGAAGTGGTCCCTGAACGCTAGAACTTTCTTTTTTGAACAGACCTGGAAAGTTTCAGAAAGTAATTTTCAAACCAAACAGAACCAAACCTGATGAAACAACTTGTTAAAATTTCTAAAAAATGATTTGTTTATATGTCTTCCTGAAGGAGGCGCTCTTAGCTCTGCAGCTATCAGACCAGCAGGTAAAGGAGATCATCGCCTCTCAGCTCCTCCCTCTGATTGGACAACAGCAGAGACAGGATGAAGAGCGATTGGCTGCTTTAGATGTCTGTCACACAAACCTTGCTGAGGGATCCTTTCTTCAGTCCCGTTTAGCTGTCAGCTGACTTCTGTCTGTCCCCGTCTGCAGGTGTGCAGTGACTCTGTGGGACGTCACGGCCTCCAGGTCAGTAGGAGTGTCTTTGAGGTGATGCGAGCCTCAGCGTTGCTATGGGAGATGCACTGTCGCAGGTTGGAGAGGAGAGAAGAAGAACTGAAGGGACAATTGGAGGTCCTCAGACAGGCCCAGCAGCAACACGTCCAGGTGACTCCCTGACCAGTGAGGGGCACGGCTGTGAGCATGTTTCAGCAGCTGCTGAGTAAGATGATACTGTGTTTTCTAGAAGAAGATGGTGCACATGGATGTCCTGTTGGGGGCGCTCCGTCAGGAGAGCAGTGAGGCTGCTTTGCAGATGTGTCTGCATAAAACTCTGGAGCAGCTGCAGGACATGGAGGACAGGTAGGACATCTGCTGCAGCTGGTCAGGATGATGTTCAGCTCTCATCTCAGACTCTGTGTTTGAACTTGCAGCCGCAGGCAGAGCGTTTCTGATCAATGTGAGGTCCTGGATCAGCTCCCTGCTCTCCTCATGGAGGAACTCCTCTCCTACAGCATCAGCATCAGCTCCTTCTTCAGACTCAGCCACGCCTACAGACCGGTAACCATGGAAACATACAGGCGTAACCCTTATTGGTTCTTTTGCAGTTTTTCCACACTGAAGTGTTTTTATGGACCATATGCTCTCAGAGTCCAGCAGAACTGCAGAACTTCCCACCATCAAAGATCAGAAGCCCCAGACTGGTCCTGGGTCAGTTTCACTGGACTGATTCAGACTTAGTCTACGTTCACACTGCTGGTCTTGATGCTCAACTCAGATTTTTTGCTAAAATCTGATTTTTTTTGAGTGGTCCTTCCAATCACTAATTAAATGTGTTCACCTTCAGAGTTCAATGGGTCACGACCCCAAAGCGACCCGCATGCGCAGAAGAAGAAAGTAGATGTCCCACAGCAGCTCACTGCTGGAAGTTATCATGGATGTCGTGTCTCTGTGTTATTAATAGGCATGTTAATACATCATACGAAGAAAGGTAGGACAACAGAGAGCTCAGCTATTAGCGACGGCCTGTTGAGTAGTGACTATTGGGCTGTGTGGATGCTAGTCGGAACCAGGACAGTGACCTGAATGTTGGATCTAATGTGACCTGACTGTTCTGACTGTGGACGCTTTGAAAACCGTCGGTTACGCATCTGATTCAGTACCACGTGTGAAAATGGTATAATTCCGATTTTTGTAGAGGTGACTCAGACTGCCATGAAAAAGTCGGATCTGGGTCGCATTTGCCTGCAGTGTGAACGTTGCCTTAGCGACCTTCACTGGTCTGTTCCTGTCTGATCTGGTGCTCCTCTGTTTCTTTGCAGAAACTTCTTCCAGGACAGAAACAGTACAACCAGAGAACAAAGAGCCAATAAGCAGTCAGAAAGAAACTGGCCCCGCCCACAGATCCCAGAAATGGCTGACTGAGGTGAAGCTGATCAGTTATTGATTATCTGAGTGACACCAGGTTCTCTGGGTCCAGACGCACCTGTAAGGGATGTGTTTGTGTGTGCAGGCGGCGTCCTCTCTACTCAAACTCTGCGACATCAGCAGCAGTGTCACCTTTACATCAACAGGGGGCGTGGTGTACACAGGCCCCGCCTTTAGGTGCTCCGCCCCCGACCTGTCTGACTCCATCCAACAGGAAACACACCTGAGCCTGTTTCCTGTGGAGCTGCTCGTGCACACCCTGAGCAGGTGCATGTGCACATGTCTGTCCCAGTCTGTCCAGTGAACAGCTGTCTCACACTGTGTCTCATGTCCAGGACCCGGACTCTGGTTCTGGACCATGTTGAGCAGAGCTTCAAAGACCTTCTTGGCTCGGCTGCTGCCATGGTGGCAGAAAGAAAGGAGGTGGTCCGATTGGAGCAGAAACTCCAGCTGACACCAGAACACATCCGGACCCACATTTATGAGCCCCGGCTTGGTAATAACACACACACATTAAATGTGTCGATCATTTTCTGTATTTATTCAGGTAAAACCAGGTCTCATTGAGATTAAATGGATCTTCAGGAGAGATCTGCTCATTAAAACATACAATAAATAATAAAACGGTAAAAAAGAAATACAGCTAATATTAATGCATAAGAAAGTAATCAGCCAATCAATGTGCAGGAAACCGTTGCAGTAACTGAGTGAATTTTTCTCTTCTTCCATTAAAACAGACTTAAATGAGGGAACCAATTCTGATCATTCCAGGTCCGTTTATACACTTTTACAGGAACCAGGCGCTGCCTATATGAGGACCTTTTTCTCTGATTCTGCTCTGACTCTGGATCAGAGACGTTTGTTAGATATTTGCTGAGTGCTTAATGAGCCGGGTGCCATGGCAACCGTGACAGTTGACAGATTAGAATCAAACTAAAGCAACTCCTCACCCCGAGGAAGATCAGCTACTATCTAAAAGCTTTCAGGTTCTATGGACCCCATGAATCTTCAGTCCTGTTAGCATCCAGTAAGACTGTTGTCCTTTAATCTGTGTGTGTGTGTGTGTGTGTGTGTGTGTGTGTGTGTGTGTGTGTGTGTAGCTGAGCTGCAGCTCCACCAGAAGTGTGTGGACGTCCACTGTCAGGACATTTCGGACATTTTGATCTCCTGTAGAAAAGAGTTTCAGGATCTTCAGAACTCCATCCAGAAGAAGAACCAGGAGTTGTTCAACGGTTTGGCCTCCTGTGAATTGGAGCTGCAGGAGCTGCAGACCATCATCCAGAAGAATAACCAAGATGGCCTGGAGGTGGCGCCCAGCAGCAGCAGAGGGTAAGAACTGACAATGATCAGCTGGCAGGCTGCTGCTTGATGAGTCTGTCTCCCTGACCTCCTCTGTGTGTGTGTCAGTCTGGAGGTTTGTGGCACCATCCTGCAGAACTGCCTGGATCGGCACACTGAAGACACACAGAACTTCAGACAGTCGGTCCAGTGCAGACTGGAGGAGGCTAGGAAAAGAACAGGGGACCTCCTAAAGTCTTTCAGGTACCTTCACCTGCAGCTCAGGCAGTAGGAGGATTAAAAGATCATCATCCTCAGATGGGAGTTTTCTCCTCCTGCAGGATGTTCAGCGAAGGAGGAGATTTAGCTCCTCAGGAGGATAAAATGTTTCGGAGGAGAATGAAGGAGGAAACCAAGCAGATCAGTGCGACTGAGAAGTCCATCTTCTCTGAGCTGGAGTTGTTCGAGTCCAAGATTTTGCGGCAGGTGTGTTGATCTTCTGAAGCAGGAACAGGTTGTCTGGATGAAAGAAGGTTGAAGGAAAGGTGGAAACTCATGTCTCATGCAGCAGGTAATAATATGTGTTTATCAGCAGTCTGAGTCCAAACCTTACTGTCCTGCTGCAGGTGAGGAAGATGTCATCCGGTCTGGAGGACAAGCTGTCTTCTCTGCAGGCTGAGGTGAAATTCATTGATGAGGTCCAGAAAATCCTCAGCAGAACACAGATTCAGATCAAGGCTGAGGTACCTGTCCGGTTGTCCTTCTGTCTGTCCCCCTCAGACTGTCTCTGTACTCTATTAACTGTTTACCTCGTGCAGGTGGCCAGCAGCAACCTGCAGCAGTCTAAGCTCAGCAGCAGGTTGGAGGATCTGAGGATGATGATGAAGAACATGCAGGTACACAGTCCATGTTCAAATTTCCTCCACAGCAGAGGAGCTGCTGTGCTCTGGAATAATCTGACCAGACGACAGGACTTGTTGCTGTGGACGTGTACAGCAGGAATGTTCCCCTCGTCCCAGACTTCTGTTTTCTCTGCCTCAGAGTCTGTTCAGAGATCAGACATCTTCAGACAGGTTCTGGTTCAGATTCTGCCTAACTGTCTCCCTCCAGGTGTCACCAGATCAGTTTTGTTCGTTCTTTTCGTCAACTAATGAACAAATGAAGATGCGCTGCTTCTACCTGGATTTTAATCTGGTAATTCACTTCCTGTTGTATTGACAGGTTTTCCCTACGACTACTCTAACTTTCTCAGGTATCTTCTGCCTGAAACTCATAGATCTTTAGTTTTCCATCTTAGTTTCTGTTCTCCTGGGCTCTTTCTGCGGACTGACATGACGAAAGTGAAACTTTTTGGAAGGTGTGGATCTAGAGTAAAACTAACACAGCCTCTCAGAAACAGTCAGACGTCGTGGCGGAAGTTGATGATCTGGATCTGCTTTGCTGCTTGAGGACACTCAAGCACCTCTTAACAACATTGTTTCGGAGTGGCCTAGTCAAAGTCAAAGTCTGACTAAATTCGATTGACGTGTTGCATGAGCAAAGCAAAGCAGAGTGGTCCAAATTTCCTCCACAGTGATGTTGAAGACTCATTGTCCACACGGCACCAGGCTGGGTTGGGTCATGATCTGAAAAATGCTTTTAGTTTTTCCTCAGTTTATCGTCGTGTCATATTCACATTTCTTTTATTTAAGACACAAAAAACCAAACTAAAAAACCCTGTAAGGTGCAGGTACTCCTCCTTACCGCTCTACAGGCACTGAGTCCCACATGTTTGATGAAACTCCATCAAACCTTTGGTTCTGAACCAATCACCTTCAGGTCCACTCACTCCACACACGGTTGCCCTGAGCAGCACCAGTGTACAGTCCTGCAGAACCTTGGAGCATTCGGCTCAGCTGTTCAGCCCGGCTTCAGGAGCCTCTGTGTTACTGCAGACTCTGCATCTTCCAGCTGAGGAACGTTTCTAAGCCTTGAAATCATGTCGCAGAAACTGAGCTGGAGGTGATCATTCACACTTATCTCTTCATGTCTGGACTGTTGGAACAAGAGTTTAACATTTTAAAACTAGAAGGAGCTCAACCATCTCCAGTCAGAAGACAGCCGCAGGGCTTCCAATAAACCCAGTATGGAGACAACACATGAGTCTCTGTCCACCGGTTGTCCTTACAGTCCTGTTAGTCCTGCTTCTATGTCTGTCCTCTTAGAGCCTTTTATTCCCTCTGGCGTCCAGGTTCTTTAAAATGTTCCTTTGATTTTGTTTTTTAAAAATTATTTTAAAAAGCAGAGGAAGGCTATTAATTTCTTTATGTTCTGCCTGTTTCATTTCTTCTCCTTCTTCCACCTTGTGTTTCTTCATATTCCAACTTCTTTGATGATTCTCCTGTGAGAAGCTCTGGATGGATAAACTTTCCTGACCTCCTGTGTGTTTATGTGTTCAGGACTCTGCGGTGAAGGAAAGTCTCGCTCTGTCGGCTCATCCTAAACCCAGGGAGCAGGTCCGAAGTGGTTCCCTGCAGCTGAGCAGGACAGCTGTGGACCTCCATGAAGAGCCAGCTGTTAGTGCCGTCAGGTCTGTGGAGCAGCGAAAGCATCATCTCTGCAGTCATGTTAACAGGCATATGTTACAGCTTTGCTTCTTTACTTTCTCCAATGACCCAAACCCGGCAGGTTCACTTTGCTCCAGGATCCAGGCTCAGAAAACCAGCAGAGAGGAAGAAAAGCTGCAGGTAAGTAAGAAACAGCTCCACCTGCTGGGGCTCACAGGTTTCACAGAGGGGTTTGTGGTCCATTTAGGTGTTTAAAGTTCAGGTTTCTGATGTTCAAGCAAACTTTAATTTAAATGCTCTAACCAGACATGTAACAGCTTTATAGTGAATGAAAACTGAATTAAAATATAATGACCAATAAATGTTTTTTCCAAGTTTCGCCATAAATAAAGAGATTTCGTTTTATTCTGATGTTTTGCTGATTTATACAAACCGCCTCATTCTGAGGGTCTGAACTGAACATGTGAGTTTGGTCTTAAAGTGACAGCAACATTTAGGTGATTATGACTCTAACTGGTCTCATCGACGCTAAAACAAACCAGCTCAGTGCAGGAAAAACAGCAGAAACTGACAAAAGAAAAATAAAATTTTACCTGTTTTTTACTGAAATTAAAAGTAAAAAGGTAAAAAAAAAAACAAGAACTGTTTGATGAAGTGACATCTAGGCCTGGCTAAAATCTTATAGAACCTTGTGGGAGGATGTTTTAAAGGAAGCAGCATCATCTGGTATGATCTAATGTCACTTTGACCTTCTGATGTCAGCTGTGATGTCATCACACTGAGTCTAAGCACACTTTAAAACCATCAACGCAATGGCTTCATTTGAAGAAACGGGTTCTGAGATGAACGAGTCAGAGATCAGAACTAAATCTGTGGGATCACCAGAGAGGAGGACCAGAGAGGTCTAGAGAGGACCAGAGAAGACCAGAGAGGTCTAGGGAGATCTAGGGAGGACCAGAGAGGACTTGCCAAAGTGCCTACGTTCTCCAAATCTGAGCGATGTGGAGAGATTTGAAAATATTACCAAGTAAAGATGTGAGATGCTAACAGACTCCTACCAGGGAAATTCTATGAAATAGTTCTTCAACTTAGCCTCAGTTTGTTTGCAGCCATCTTATTTTTCAGGTTTGTTTTTCAGTCGCTTTTAACCAGATTAATTTCACAATAATAGGTGGAAATTATTTACCACAACGTCAAAGTGTGAGAAACCAAGCGATTTACCAGGGGTGTGTTGACGACAGAGAGCCCAGGTATGTTTTACCCCCCGTCATCGTTTCTGCTGCTGGTCCAACACAACCAAAGGACAAAAATTGATTTCTTTATTTCAGAAGAAAAATGCCATGTAGAGTTTTCAGATCCAGGCTGAATAATTTTTAAGGTGAAACCGTTAAACTAAAACAGTCCAGCAGTGTTGAAAAACTGATGAACTCCGGTAGTTTCTCTTTCTGATCATCCTGCTGCTGGAGACATAAAATATTTTGTCTCAGTTCAGTCCAACTTGGGACATTTTCTAACAAATGTCATCTTGAGGAACCTTACAAGTCTAATGGGTCCAATTCATTTTCAGTTCTGTAGAATCATAATTGGTCCTAGTTATAATACAACGCAGTCAAATCACTTCCTTATAAAATGACAGGTGGTTAAAAGTGATCTGGGTAAGGAAGCCCAGTAGATTGCATCCAGTCCCTGACTATCTATCATCCTAAGCAAGCATGTGGCACCAGTGGAGAGGAACCACTCTCCTTTAACAGGAAGAATGCTCCACAGAACCAGAACCAGGCTCAGTGTGAGCCTGCTCTGTGTGACTTGGGATGGAGAGAACATCACAGTCACAGACAATAGACAGAAGCTCTGGACCAGGAGTACTTTCTATGGGACATAAAAACACAGCCAGACCAACCTCTGAGATTTAAACAGTGTTTCCGTATCTGTCTGCAGATCAGAGCTCCGCCCAACATCAGCAGAGAAGCGCCGATTCCATCAGCACTCTGAGGTACGCACACACAGATCTAATGGGCCCAAACCAGTAGCTAACTGGTTTTAATAGAACTGATTTGCAGTGAGAAAAGGTCCTTCCATGTGAAAGACTTCAAGGTTTGTTGTGTAATACTGGATTATATGGAGTGGATCCAGGTTTGTGCTCAAAAAGTGTCATTACTTCAATAAATTCAATCATGTAACATGAAGAATGTTGTTTCCTCTATGAAAATCTGACCTGACACTGCAGGGCAACTTTCCCACTACACTATCTGCCTAAGCTCCAGGGACATAGCACAGGAAAAATAAATAAACATATTAAAACTCATTTATCTTTGATAACTGAGACTCCAGCCTTTTATAATCTTCAGACAAACTTTAACAGCACCAGCCGCTGAGGGTGGAATCAGAGACAAATTAGGATACCAGTCTGAAAACCCAAAGCACTGGTCTTTATGTTCTGTCTGGTTCAAACAGTTGTTTTTCTTTGTGTCTCAGTATGAGAATAAGCTCCAGGTCCATCAGAACAGAGGTCAGCACCGACATCAGGACCAAGAGAAAATTCCAGATTTTTGGATCCAAACAGGAAGCTGAGCTGAGCACACAGTAAGTCCACTTTTCATTACATGTGATGGTCCGAATATATTCCCATTTCCATCCCGTTCTGATGTAAGGGAAACTTTTATTCCTTCTGTCTCAGTAACTGAGGAATCCCAGTTCCATGTAGCAGATCCTCCTCAAACCTCTCAGGAATGTCATTTTCCATTTCTTTCCTCTGCTTTGAGTTCATCCAGAACTTTAGTTTTTAAAAGTCCTCTCTGAGGTCAGACAGTAAGTGAATGTTCCCTAAAAACCTTCATCAACATTTTTTACACTTTCAGACGACAACAGCGCCTCCTGCACCCAGCTTTATGGACCCAGCACAACCATAAATGACCCTGTAGAGTTAACCCTGGACCTAAAAGTGTTCTAATTATTTCCATGTTGTTGATCTTCTCTCAGCTCCTTCAGCGCATCCCTGACTTCCATCCTGTGGAGAAGCAACGACGCCCTCCTGCTGCTCGCCGAGGTAACACACACAGAACATACAACAACCAGCAGCTCAATCTGAACTTGTCAGGGTGACGTATCTTCTGTGGGCCACCAGGAGTTTTACTGCAGCCAGCGTCCCTGCAGCCTCAACCTGCTCCCCGAATCTGTGGACCAATGGGCTGAAAGCATACAGCAAAGGCTGCTGGGATACCAGGAGCAGGGAAGGGGGTTCCTGAGCATGAGCAGAGATGGTACATGATGTTCATCTCTATGAGGATTCACTGTTAGCACCACCCTGCTTGTCCATGTCTCACCTGTCCTCATGTGTCCTCGTGTCTCAGAGGTGGTGAAGCAGCTGTCTGTGTTCAGGGAGCTGCTGACCTGCTTACCTGATGTTTTAATAAACGACCATGAGGGACAGCAGGGGGCGCGGCTCACTGAGGAGGTGGGCGTGGTCCGAAAGAAGCTGGAGGAGAAGCTGGCAGCCAGTGAGGAGGAGAAGGTGTGAAGCTGGGAACACAGTCTCTGACAGACCTGAATAAAGGTCCCTGAAGCTGAAGCTGGTTTCTGTTCTCAGATCTCCAACGTCCGTCACCTGCGAGTGTCTCTCAGCGACAACGAGCTAGAGGCGCTGAACAGCAGGGAGGAGCTCAGACAGCAGCAGGTGCACAGCGCCATCCTCAGCACACACCTGGAGCTGCAGGTAGGAGGGGGCGGAGTCAGCTAGAGAGTATCTTTCACACCTGCAGCCTTACACTCACTAGTTGTGTTTGATGCAGGAGTGTGTGAGAGGGAGAGCGGAGGAGTTTATGACGTCGCTGTCCTCTCTGACAGAGAAGCTGCTGCATCTGCTGGACGAGATGCTTACTGCTACAGGTAACCTTCACTTACCTTAATTCAAAAACTTAGAAAGGAACCTGGTTCTGATCCAGCTGGCATCAGGGGCCAGATGGAGGAGGTGTTGAGAAGCAGAAGTTCCATTCAGGACCATCTGTTAACTGGCACAGGGTTTCTCGTGGTTCTATTCCTGCAGAAACGGATCCCGCAGAGCCACCCAGAGCTGTTACCATGGAGACAGGAGCTGAAACAGGAAGTGAGGTCAGCAGAGGAAGCAGGTAACATGTGACATTCCTGAGAATGATCAGGGTAATCTCAGACAGAACACACCTTCCCAGTAAAACTCTTTGGGCTCATTTGTACGTGTGTTTAAGGACTTGGACCGGTATCACCCACCTGTCCCTGCTCACCAATAACTCAGGAGTATCATCTGTTACCATGACTACAGCATCCATCCCCACAGCCAGGAGCAGCCTGAAACACAGGGCGGTTATCGAGCACAGAGACGCTGCATTGAAGGTGGTATCACACACACACACACACACACACACACACACACACACACACACACACACACCCTGAGTAAATACTGACTGATTAATGTGTTGTCTTGTGTGGGTGTGTCAGCGGTGGGAGCAGCTGATCCGCTCGGAAGTGTCACGTTCTGATGTGGACAGACGGAACCAACTAAGCAAACAGCAGAGCTGGACCTCCTACTGGAGACAAGAAATCCTCACACTGAGACGCACGAGGAAAACCCATTTTTAACGCGTCTCGTGCCTTATGACAACTTGGGAGAAGTTTTTTCACTTGTTCAGGAGACCGCTTCTTCATTTCCTCATTAAACGTCCTGAACACGACCGCATTCTTGAGTCTTTTCTAGCAGTTGAGTTATGTGTGTGTTTGTGGATTTTCTTATCTAAGTCAGAGAGAAGTCAACTCATTAAAAAGAGAAAGACCAGACTTTGTCTTTATAAGTTTATTCAAAGGTATTACAGCGTTTGAAGACTCTCTGTCACTGAGCAAGTCAGAGAAGCAGAGCCCAGAGCAGAATTTAAACAGTATATGGGTGTTACCTCAACTTAAAAGAGTTTGGAAATATAGCCCCTAGACCCCACCTCGGGTCAGAGGTAACCAGGTAATTTATGAGAGCACCCATCTACCATCCCTTAGATACAACACTTCAGGGAGTGTTAACCATAAAACTCAATGATAAGGAATTTAGAGCCCTTCTGCTCTTAAGTAACAAAACACAGAGGTCAGAGAGGAGAGAGGTAAAGGGAAGTTCTGAGCATTAAAAGAATTTTCCACATCATGTGCATCTGCCCAGGTCCGTCCACACCTCTTGGTCCAGTTGTTTGGTCTGGACCAGGGTTTGCATGAGTGTACTTCCACCTGCACAAAAGGTCCTGACCAAGGGGGCAATCAAACTCTGGTCCATTTAAAGTGGACCAACTGTGGTAGGTGTGAATCCATCCTTACATACGTGGTCTTCAAACCTGTTTTCATCCATCAGAGAAGATCTGATCAGCCTAAACTAATGGAAAATTTACTTCATGTTATTAACTGGGTTTATCAGTGGTTGTTGTTCTCCTGGGTTTTATTCTTAAATCAGCGGACTGCAAACATCCTGGTATCAGATAACGGTTAAAACCCCACAGATCCCATGTGATGGTCCTGAGGGTTCTGACCTATTGGGCGGTCCCAGATATGTAAATAAACAGATGCGGTTTCTCTCAGAAATAAAATATTTATTTTTCGGAAATAAAGGAAACATTTTTCAAATAGAAAAAAAAATCAGAAGCTGCAGAGGAAGCAACAATTTAGATCATTTAGAGCAGAAAACACAAGATGCTTGTTTGGTGAACCACCTTCATAATCAAACTGAAGGCTCGTCTCATCACATATGACAAACCACATCTGCTGCTCAATCTGAGCTATAGTGTCTTGAAAAAGTATTCACACCCTTGGATCTTTTTCTCACATCCTGGAATTAAAATGGTTTGTTTGAGAGGCGTCACCATTTCAGTTACTGAACATCCCAACAGCAAACAGGACAAAATAACAGAAACAGTCAGCCTGTATAACTGTTCACCCCCATAAAGTCAGAACCTTGTAGAACCAGTTCCAGCTGCAGGTGGCTTTGGATCAGTCTCTAGGAGCTCTTCACATCTTCCCACTGGGATAGCTGCCCATTCCTGAAGGCTGAGCTGCTCCGGCTCCTTTATTCTGGATGGTTTTCACTTGTGAACAGCAACCTTGAAGTTTAACCACAGATTCTCAACTGGATTGAGGTGTGGACTTTGACTAGGCCACTATGCTTCAGGTCATTGTCCTACTGGAACCTCTGTTTTGGTCTCAGATCACAGGCAAACTGACAGGAGAACATCCAAGATCTGGATATTTTTATAATCCCACCCTGACTTGTTCTTCTCAACAACTTTGTTCCTGATTTGCTTGCAGCTCCTTGGTCTTCATGGTGTGATGCCTCCTGCTTAGTGGTGCTGCAGCCTCCACACGGGTGGACTTCATTTCACTAATTATGTGACTTCTGAAGGTAACTGGTTGCAGCAGAACTTTAAGGACTCAGCAAAACGTAGCACAGGGGGTGGATACATGCACATGACAATTTTGTTTTATTCATTTTTCTTATTTATATTTTTCCGCTTCACTAACGTGGAGTATTTAGAGCCGATCCATCACATAAAATAGGATTAGAAAGCATTTACATTAGAGATTAGAATGGAACAATATAGGTAAAAAGCCAAAGGGGTGAACACTTTTGCAGGGCACTGTACTTTAACTCTGCACCACAAATCAGAACCAGAGCAAGGACTGCTGGGAGGTTGACTACTGGAGCTCCAGTTCCCTTTAGCGGAACCTCAGTCTGATTCGGTGATTTCACTGCCGGTGCTGTCCTCCAGGTTACAGGCTGCTGACTCTCCACTGATGAACTTTGACCTCAGGGCTCGTTTCCTGTTGTCATGGAAACAAATAAAGCCTCAGAAGGGGGCGTTGCTGCGGTTTGTGAATTGAAAAGGTGATGCTCACCTGCGGTAGAAAAAGTGGGGACGACTTAAAGAGGAGAGAAATCCGTCAGTCTGCTCATCCTGCAGAGACAAGAGAAGGACAGTTAAGACTCCAACTATCACCTGAAACTTTGAGTTTAAATGTGTTTAAACTCCATTTACAGACTGGGAGTAACATTAAAATTCTGTCAGAACATCTATCAACCTAAACGTTGCTTTTCTTGGTGTTCTGTGGGTCACATAAGTGTCTATTTCAACCAACACTTGGTCCAGTCTCCAACCCAGCAAAAGTTGCAGTTACTTCTAAATATATGTGTGGTACTGGTGTGGAACATTACCCATGATGCAGCATTGCCAGGTCTATGCTCCGATTCTCTAGGGCCTCCTACAGGAGAACTGTGCTCCTGCAGTTGAGCTGCCACCTCTTCATTCTCCCCTGACATCCCGCTGCGAACCTCCTCACTGCTGCCTGAACGACACCAAAACAGGACAGACAATCATGTAAAGCAGCTGCTTATGACGGGTCACATGACAGCACTGGAGAAAATTTAACCTTAGTTCTTCTTTAAACGGTAAGAGGACCTTCAAGAAGGAGTAAAAGCCTCCAGCACACCTTATCAACAAAATGTAAGGTGTGCCTCGTCATCAGAAGAAGTGATTAGTCCTGGTCTCCCATCAGTTGACACTTCCAAGTGCTTAAGTAAAAGGCAGCTGGACTTCTCTGGTTTCTTGAAGATGTTTCACCTCTCATCCAAAAGGCTTCTTCAGTTAAGGACTGAAGTGTCCTGGATGGCTGAGAATGGAAACCAGCGAATCTCCAAACATGTCAGTTTTGTAAAAAATTGCCACATGTTGCTGCTCTGAGATACCCTAGGTCAGCATTTCTTGCAGATGCTCATCTCAGCAGCCTGGATTTTCAGTGTGCTGCCACTGCAAGTAGGACATCATGTGTGTGGAGATCCTTGAAGAGTCCCAGTTAGCTGCTTACCCAACGGGTCAGCTTTCTACACCTGGCATCATCATGTTGAAATGTGGCGACAAGCAGCGAATGAGATTTAGGAATGTTTCCACATCGGTGCATCAGATCAGTCTTCATATGCAGCCTTTAAAGAACGCACAACCTGAGACTTTCACCAAAATATGTCCTCAGTTTGGCACAACACTGCCCCCAGTGGGAAGCTGTATATTCTAAACATCTAAACTTCAGCCATTTCTAACTTTATGTCCCATCATGCAAATACACACACTGATAAAATGTTTTGTTGCTGACCTTTAGTTGTGCTCTCATTGGGCTCCTCCTCTTCCTCGCTGCTCACATTCCTCTCAAACTATTGAAGAAAATTTCTCATTACATCATCATTACTAGAATCACCTCTGCGTTTCTTCTCCCTCACCTGTTGAGAATTGAAGGTCATCTTGCGGAGGCGTGTCCTCAGCTGGAGCTCCTCCCCCTGTGACCTCAGGAGGAGGAGCTCCAGCTTGTCCGACTTCTCGGTGAGCTGCCTGACATGCTTCCTGAACTGGTCCTTCTCCTGAAGGTGCAGTCGCACCTCCTCCTGCTGCTGCGCCTGTGACAACAGAGCCTGAAACACCAACCCCAGTTCCCAGTTAGAGACATCCTCGTCCTCCTGTTCCCTCTCCTCCTTCTTTCTGCTGCTCCTCCTCACCTTGTCCCTCTCTCTGATCACCTCCTCCAGCTGCCGCACCATTTGTTTGTTCTGCTGGCGGTACATCTTGGCGTCTCTTTTCAGCTGAGCGGAGCGCAGTGTCAGCTCCTCCTTCTCCTCCACGCTCTGAAAACAAACAAACCGACTCTTCTGTCTGTGCTCTGAATGCATCACAGCTGAAAATACTATGCACCATACCCAAAACAATGTAAAACCTTGAGTGCATCACCACTAAAAAGTTTAAAATTGCACCTGGAAATGAACGTACCAAAAAGTCTTGAAAGCATCCCAGAATGCTTCCCCTGAATGCATCCTGGTTAAATGGTTTTACAACAGCACAGATTTAGTGTGAAGGGGATTAAAATCACACTTTTCACTGAATGAAAGCTGCATCACAACTGAAAGCTTTTAAAGTAACCGTGCAACAAAATGCATCAAAAATGAAACTTCCTGAAACAGCACATGTGCCTGAACACAACACTCACATCATTGTTAATCAACACCTATACTGCAGGTATTTAACAGAAATAGGCCAGTGTGGTAAGGTGAATCTAACCCCTGTGAGTTCTGTGAACATCTTCCCATGTTGACCTCCTCCTCCTCCTGCTTCTCCTCACCTTGGCTCTCTGCTCCTCAGCTTTGTGGAGTTCCCTTCTCAGTCTGAACACTGTTGTGAGGAGGTTCATCTGTGGAGAAGTTCGACAGATGTGCCGCAGCTGCCCCTCCTTCAGGTTTTCCTCCCTCTTTTCTGTCTTTTTGTCCTCCTGCACCTCCTCCTGCTTCTCCTGTGTCGGTCTCTCCTTCTGCTCCTCCTTTGACACCTCCTGGATGTCGGGCTGAAGGAAGGCGTCGGAGGGCATAGTCAGGTTTCTGCTCTGAAAGATGTGCTCACATGTTAATCTGAGCTGCAGGTTTTGACTGTAAATTAACATCAGTACTTTTCTTTAGGAAACAGAAAAAATGTTAAATGGGAGAAATGAATTAAATCCGTTCAGCAATAAAAGAAGTTTATTCAGAGTTTTTCTTTTTATTTAAGGTTGGCAGGTTCTATAATATAAGAAAACAATTAAAACTTTCTATCTAACAAAAGTAAATGCTGGTGTTACAGAACAAACAGCACCTGTCAGATCCACGGAGGCTGTGTGCAGTGTTTGTGTGTGTGCTGTGTTTTATCCCTCTGCTCAGGGTGTGACTGGCAGGTGCTGCTGCACAGGTGTTCCTCATCTGAGTGCAATCAGCTGGGCTTCATAAGGAGCTGGAACCTGGAAGGAGGCGTCAGCTTGTTATCTCAACCAGCGTGATCTGATTCTGTGGAGACAGTTCTGGATTCCTGAGTTCCTGTTTCTTTGTGTCCTGCTCAGATGAGCATCTGAACCCAAGCCCCGTCGATCCAGCCGTGAGTCTCCATTCCACTTCAACCTCCAGCCCAGCTGCTCAAGAGCCTCCTCGTGGGAACACCTGACTCCCGCTCACCTGCCTGTCCACCCTCCAACACCGCCAGCCGAACACAGCGGAGCTACCCAAGAGACACACGGCGGGAACTAAAGAATCTCACCACTCCGTTCCTCACTCTCTGCCAACCTCAGCCACCCTGGAAAAGTCTCCAGCCTCTTTATCTGTCAAAATCCCTCAGAACCTCTCTGCTCTATTCGCCATTTTCTCCCTGGAGCCTCAGTAACCTCTCTCCTTCCTCAGTGGCTATCCAGATCCCTCCAGCAGATCCAGTCTGGGTTCTGATCCATTCCAACCTGTGTTTTCGAAATAAACTGTTTATATGCTGTTTTTGTCCTTGTGGTTGTCACTTCCAGAGTCCCAGAAATTACAATATGAGAGCATCATGAAGACCAAGGAACCCAGCAGACAGGCTGTGGAGAATTTTAAAGCAGAACATCTCAGAGCGCTGATCAATCCATCATCTGAGCATGGAGAGAGGATGGACCATCTAGAGACCTACCAAGACATGGACGTCCACCTAAACCGAGAGGCCGGGCAAAGACAGCATTAATTAGAGGAACAGCCAAGAGGCCCATGGTAACTCTGGAGGAGCTGTAGAGATCCACAGCTCGGATCTGGTGGGAGAATCTGTTCACAGAGAAATTATAAGTCCTGCACTCCACAAACCTAAAAAAGTCCAGAAGAAGTCCTGATTGCACTTTACGACGAGCCATTTAGAAGACACAGCAAACATGTATAAGTTGATCTTCTTAAGTCAGATCAAAACGGAACATTTTCTTTTGTGTTGAAAATCTGACGCTACACATCACCATGAACACATCAAACATATTGTGAAACATGGTGGTGGCAGCATCATGTCTTTCCTCTGGGCAGATGGATGGAGCTAAATACAGGACAATCCTGGAAGAAAACCTGTTGGAGGCTGCAAAAGACTTGAGACTGGAACCCTAAACATACAGCCAGAGACACAATGATTGCATGACCTTCTCAGCATGCCATCAAGTGCTCCAGAAACCTTTCATTTAGGTCAGGCAGCAGAAAAACACCTACAAACAAACAGGGCCTTGAAGAACACGGTTATGAACCACTGGTATAGACTAAAGCCTATTCATACGTTTTAATGGCCCAGTCAAAGTCCAGAGAAAGACCCAGAACAATCTACCATCAAAGGCCTTCAAGTAGGTGCAGCTTAGTGCTCTGAATCTGAGCAAGTAAAGATTTCCCAGAATTCTCCACATTTCATTCATAAAATGTGTGCTATAGAGGAGGAACTGAGAAGGTAGAAGTCCTCTGATGCAAACAACCAACCGAGCCGAGGTTGTTCAATCTACATCACTGTTTCTAAAGCTCCAATGTAGATTTTCATGAGGAAGGTAACTTCATGATGAAGGCTACGTCCAGACCAGTTAAAGAGGCAGCTTCAGTGTGGACATGTGAGAATAACATTGACTCCTTCCTTCACTCACTTCCTGTATCTAAAATAAACAGGAAGTGAGCTGTTCTTGGTGTCATCACCTAACCACGACTCTTCCTTGTTGGACATTTATGTGTGTAAGCAGTTACGCCTTTGGAAAATATAACGTCGACATTCGCTCTGAGGAAGAGCTGAAGCCTGGGTGAGTGAGTCAGTGAATGAGTCAGCAGGTGATTCAGTGAGTCATTGAGTCAGTGTAACAGTACAGAAAGATAATCTTGAACAAGAGAAAATCTTTTGCCTTCCAGTGACTGATTTAATAATTTTCAGCAGCTTCCAAGGAGCATCCAGCCAGAGTTCGTGTCTCCTTTATGGAAAGATCTCAAGAACCTTCTCTTTCTGTGCTCTTGTCCTCACCTCTGGACTAAGACGGGTCAGACGACTGTGGTCTCATTGGTTTTCCTAACTCTATTGAAATACTGCCTTCTGCCACCAGAAGCCATTCAGCATTCAAACATTTGAAACTCAGTCCCAAAGAGTTTGCTTTCAGAAGTCACCAGAACCAGATATTTAACACAGATGGTCCCAGAACAGCTGCCAGTTTACTCTGGCCATACCACTGGAAACCAATACAGCACATTATCGCTGCAGTTTGGAAGGGTGTACCCTACAGAGGTGATGTGGGACCTGCTCTGTTAGAGTTCTTGTTGCATGAAGAGTCATGTTTTAAGGTGAAACTGCAGTAAATTATGGCACTTTTGGCTTTCCATAATCCCTCTGAGGTCTGGCTCCGCAGTGAAGCAGCTAAGGTGCATTAGATGCTTCCGTACCTGCTGCAGCGGCCTCATCGTCCGCCGTCTCAGCAATCGGGCCTCACTCTCAGCTCGCAGGACTGTGTGCTTCAGGCGCTCCACCTGCACACAGAGGTCAGAGGTCGGGTGGGGGTTTGGGTGTGTCTAGGTTAAGATCAGGGGGGAGGGGTCAGCTGACCTCGATCTGCAGGTCCCTGTTAGCCAACAGGGCGTTGCTCTTCTCCTGGTTCAGAGTGTTGATGTCGGCCATCAGACTGTAGTTGTGGTCTCGTAGCTGCTTCAGTTCCTCGTTCAGCTGCTCGCGCTCCTCCCGTAGCTTCTGCACGCGCTCAGTCAACTTCTTCAGCTCGCGGTCCTTCAACTTCTGCTGCCGAGACCACGCCTCCTGAAGAGGGCACAGAAATGTTTTTGAATCATCTCCATCTTTGATTGTTCCTCAGTAAGCCAGTTGCCATGCCAACCTGTTCCTTAGCAACAGAGCATGCCTGCTGGCGTCTCCTTCTCTCATCCTGCAGCACCCTCTGCAGGCGGCTCAGCTCGGACATCAAGAACTGGGTCAGACCTGATTCCCCTGCGGTGTCTGAACAAACAGATCAGAGGTGTCAGTAATCAGACTGAATCATGCCCGATAAACTAGTTTTTCACATTTAGGCCAACCGATGAGGATGCTGAAGGTCTTGTTGGGCTCCTTCCCTGTGATCCGGCTGTACAGCTGAGGATAATCCAGCTCCAGACTCTCCAGGAAGGCGGTGTAACCTTTCACACCCGTCCTCTGCAGCATGTCCAGAAGAGCTCCTGTAAAACCAACGAAAGGCGACCAGAACCGTCAGGACTTTTTCCAACAAGATCAATGAAAACCTCATTCTGCTCACATCCCAAAAGCAAGGATGAAGAAGAATCAAGAAATCTGTGGAGGCGATCAGCATGACTCTAAGGCAGATGTGTACTCATGCAGTGTGGATATTGTCTGGAGCTGCAGAGTGTGGGTGCCTACAGCTGTAATCAGAAAATAAACCTCTGCCTCCCGGGTTTGGTCTTCGTCCACAACTTTGATTCCTTCTGGGTCAGGAGATTTCTCCCTATATTGGTCCTCACCACAACTGAGCTGGCGGCCGTATTTTATCGGGTCACTGCATTCGAGAGCTGGCAGCAAACACAGACAATGTTCTACCAAGTCACTTGGTAGAACATTGTCCCTCAGCTCACATCAACCAAGGAATCGCTGTGAATTATGCTCAAATCCGTCAAAATCCATAGATCCAGACCTAAAGGTTCGCACTATCAGAATATAATCTTTGGAACCAGTTATAAGAATGGTTCTGTTGAATATCAGATCCATTTCAAACAAGACGTTTTTAATTCATGACCTTATTTCACATAAAAATATATTTCATGTTTTTAACAGAACCTTTACTAAACACACTGCTGCTCCTATTGAAGCTTCGCCCCCATCCCTTAACAATGTAAAAATATTTCAGGGGCATCTCATTCAACATGAATTAACTCCTAGCATCTGTGAGAATTTTCTCTTCACTCTAAAAAAATCATTAAAACAATTTCTATGCAAAAAGCTAGTTTAAACACAATAAAGGGGGGTCAAAAGCAGTCTGGTCATTTTTCTGTAAAATCCTCTAAATGAGAAAAGTCCCATTTTCATCAGACTGTGGCGCAATGATGGCGTATCTGACTCGTGAGATTTACGTGTTCCTGACGTGTTCTATCTAGCTGCACAATGCTACAGAAAATACTCCAGAAATGGATCAAAATGGCTCCTAGATCTCTGTTTTAGCTGGTATTTTATACGAGAAGCAAAGGAAACATTAGAAACAGGTCAAAGGTCCAGGAGAGCAGCCACAGATCCTGCCGGCAAGCTAGGTCTGACGGCCAGAAGATGTAGAAGAACTGAAAGTGAACCAGGAACCAGCTTCTGCAACGTGAGTGGAGTTACATCAGAGTGGTAAATTATATTTAAACAACTTCCAGATTCATCACCTCAGGCACAACGAGACACAAACATCAAACTGATCATCTGTCTGGTGAAAGATCTCAGATTTGTCCTGATGATGCTTGAATCTGTCGAGTTACAGAAAGTTTTCAGACTCACATGTTGGTTTTATAAACTGTAAATACTCCCCACCCCCCGAGCACTGATGGCTTAATTATTACACACCTGGATCCATCAGCCTGTTTTCAGCACCTTTGTTTTCTCTGGCCCAATTAAGTTTTGCTTAAACAGCTTTGAAAGGTTCTGCATCAAGATCCAGGATCTTATTTTCATCTCAGTCTGTGAGAACATACCAACTTTTCTCCTCCGGATGACCAGGGTGGGGTCATTGAAGAGCTGCTCCTCATCCTCAGCACTGATCACCTGTCAGCAACGACAGAAAAACATCCAGTCATCACCTGAGAGGAAGATGAAGAACCCCAAGTGGATTAGAAGGAGTGCAGGTACAGCTGAGGAGGAGCATAGAGCTTCAGGAGGAGGAGAAGGAGTACCTGACACTGGCGGAGGTAAGGAGTGATTCTGGACGGGTCAATGGTTTTTATCAGCAGCATCCTGAAGTCATCCAGCTGCAGCCAGCAGAGGTCATCTTCACTCACTCCCTCCATCCTGCTGTCCTACTCAAAGTACTAACATTATACACAAAATACTAGCATTATACACAGAGTACACACATAGTACTAACATTATATAAACAGAGTACACACAGAGTATGCACAATATTTACTCCACGTATGCAGTTACCTGCTGAAGTCCAACACGGATCTCCGTCTAAATGATGTTCTGGTTCTGACAGAGAAGGTGCTACTTCTTGTTTCTTTGTAAGGCTCCACCCTCTCTGACTGAGAGTAATGTGATTGGTTCAAACTCCCAGAATCCTCCAATCACATCACACAGAAGCTTGAGACCTTGAACATACTGTAGAGATGCTGCTGCAACTTTCAGTCCCTATAAATATTCCTGTTAACTGTTTGGGAAACTTACGAGCAAATTAAAACTTGTTTACTATGTTTTCATTAGTTTGTTCCTTTATTTGAAGATATTACGAGTAAATAATAGGAAACAAACTACTCTGCCAAAAGAAACCACTTTGATTGTTTGCTTATATGTTTTGTTCATCGGACAGAAAAACGGTTATTTGATCAGAGTTTATTCAAACATAAAGAGACCAATAGAGGAACAAGTGATGAATTAGAGAAGTTCTAGCAGGAAGTGCCGGCTGGCAGTTTCAGGAAGTCATTTCACAGCTCATTCCTCAAAGTTATGACAGCAAAAAAAGATGAAATCATAAAAATCACCGTTTCCCACCAAGAGACGATGTTTCCTGCCAGAAAAAACAAAAAAACCTGCACATATAGCGGCATTTCGGTCTCAAAAAACTAAGAAAATTAAAGTGCTGAAGAAGGTCTGTGGGACTAAAGATGCTGCTCCAAACCTGTTTCTAGGAATTTGTCTCAAAGTTAATTTCTGCAGTTCATTTTAAACCTTACTGACCTCGACTGGTTGGGCAAACCCGGTTCTGGATGGAGATCAGTAAAACAAAGAAATCCTAACAAGAATGAACCATAAAATCAACCACTGACATTTCTGTCCACAGACTATACATCTTGTTTAATAAGATATTTCTAACTTCATGTTGCTCCAGATTTTAAACATGATTGTTGGGACCCCAGCCATGGATGAATGACCTCTGAACTGTACATCAGTGCTCTCAAGTTTAATGAAAAGTTCAGAGTGAGATTATATCTGCTGGTGTCGAAGGATCTACAGATTATAGATGTTTTGGCCCCAGTGGCTCCTCTTCCTCACCCTGTTCTCCCAACTGTTTTATCAAGAAAAATGTCTAATTTTACATCCTCCTTGCTACAAATAACCACAAACAGAAATAATGATAACTGGTTAATCTAATAAAGAACAGATTTAGCCAAATACATAAAAAAACTGACCCAAAATGCACAAGCTTTTGAAATTAATGTGGCTTCAGTGCAACAAAACGTTTACCTATAGAAATGTGCTTCTGTTTATTTTGCTGACATCTAAAGATCCTCTGACATGTGAAGGACCTCTCTGATAGCTGTTATGTGAATGTGTGACCTAAGTAGAAATAAATGGAGACGGTTTCCAACAGAAATCCAGTGTTTTAAAGCTGAAAATGTTTATTTCCTCAACAGAAAGAGAGGAAATATTTCTAAGTTTGCTTTGAGGTTTAAACCCTTTTCTTTTTCGTCTCAGGATGATGACATGTTGATAACAGCCGTCACAGTATGTAACCATCTGCGTTTCAGGGGACATTCTTTTTTCAGGGTTCAAATTATAGTTTTAATATTCTGAAGTATCAGAAAGTTAGTTCTGATCACTAAGATTTAATATCCAGTATGATCACATTTTTATATAACAAAGGACAAATATTTTAGGCAAATAAACCTGTTTCATAACTGACTATATTAATATAAAATAATGTAACAGTATAAACTTACTAAAATGAGTGCCTAATCCATGGATCTTTGTGTATTATCTAGGTGAAATAACAAAATGATTATGATTAAGTGTGTAACTGTAATCTGCATCATGTAGCCTGAACAGGAATACTGTCCATCCTTCAACAGTTAACACAAAGGGTTATTATATTCAGCCTTATTCATATTTCAGGTGTGAGGTATATATATTTTTTAAAGTG
This sequence comes from Crenichthys baileyi, assembly GCA_036173005.1. Lineage (NCBI taxonomy): Eukaryota > Metazoa > Chordata > Actinopteri > Cyprinodontiformes > Goodeidae > Crenichthys > Crenichthys baileyi. The sequence goes on from JAHHUM010000644.1 coordinate 123,500, forward strand.
TATATTTTTGAGTTCCAAAAAAAAAATTTTTTTAAACTGGCTGAATAAATAATAGTTGAAAAGAGTGTGCTAAAAATGTGTCTCTGATCAGTAACAAATAACCTTTCTGCACACATAATGTGGCAGTGTCTTTATCAGCTGCAGTGAATAATGTCCACAAAGCGCTTCTCTGTCTCTGTCTGACTTGGTGTTATTTTTTGACATGAGGAATGTCGTGTGGCGTGAGTGCGTGTAAAGTCAGGAAAATGTGGGTGTCTCACTCTCATTGCGTGAGGCTTGAGAGCTCTGCATCATCGAAGGCATCTATGAATATCTGCACCTTTCAAAATCACACAAACCTATTCCTAACACAGCCCAGGAAGAGGAGACGTCAGAGCTGGAATCTCTGACCCAAGGGGACCTTCCCCCTCTGCTTGACCTCATTCTGGCTGCGGACAGCGACTAATGGAGGAACCAGAGCACGCGTCAGCTGAAGGCCTTGAATCTGGGGGGCGAGTAAGACTTCTACTTTCAAGAATCCTTGGATCCAAAAGTGACTATGATCACGCCAATCGTATGCAACAAAGTTAAGTAATGATTTTGCTGTTCGAGCACCCAGCATTCATTCATATAAAAGTGTAATAAGACTAAGCTAATAAGTAATAATTGAAGCTGATTTTCTCCCACAGCCAGAAGAAGGCAGCAACATCGCACTCCTTCCCAACGAGAGCCAACCCACTGAAGGAGCCGAACGTGCCTTTGTTGTACAGTTCGGCTGGTCCAGCCAACCAGCTGATGCCCCCCACTAGCAGCAGCGCTAGTCCCTTAAATGACCGGGACAGCCCGCTTCCTTCAACTCGTCGCCCTGGAAACCTTGTCTTTCACGAAAGAGGTAGTGTTTGGGCAGAGAAGATTAGTTTAAGGTTAAATAAGGTTCATTTAATGGCGTTTGTTTTTTGTTTGTGTTGAGAACACTAAGCTTAGTGCTAGCAGACTAGCTGCTCAGCTAATGATGTGTTCTGTATTGTTCTTAAAGTTAAGACAAACTTTATTTAAAAGGCAAATTTAAAACACAGACAGGTCATAACGCGCCATCATCACTTATGGATCTTAATCCTTTTATTGATGGTGTTTTAAAGATACATGTTTAATTTTAAGGGATGATAACAAGCTATAAGCTTCTTTGCTTCAACCACTAACAGCTAAGCTAACACGCTACTTATGACGTCATCTTATGAATCCATTAAGGATAATTTATCCAGAAAGGTTGTTAGTTTCCAATCTAGAAAAATAATATTTCCCTAAATATTCGTACTCATACTCATCTTCTTCCGCTTTATTCGGGTCGTGGGGGCAGCAGACTCAGCAGAGACAAGGCGTTCCCAGGCCAGCCAAGAGACATAGTCCCTCCAGCGTGTCCTGGGCCGTCCCCTGGGCCTCCTCCCGTGGGACGTGACTGGAACACCTCCCGAGGAAGGCGTCCAGGAGGCATCCGGTATAGATGCACCTCAACTGGCTCCTCTCGATGTGGAGGAGCAGCGGCTCTACTCCGAGCCCTCCCGGATGGCCGAGTTCCTCACCCTATCTCTAAGGGAGTGCCCCGCCACCCTACGGAGGAGGCTCATTTCAGCCGGTTGTATCTGGGATCTCGTTGTATCTGGGATCTCGTTCTGGGATCTCGTGAAGAAGACCCTGAGATACTTGAACTCCTCCACTTGAGGCAGGAACTCCTCTTCAACCTTGAAGAGGACAAGCCACCCTTTTTGGTCGAGAACCATGGCCTCGGACTTGGAGGAGCTGATCCTCATCCCAGCCGCTTCACACTCAGCTGCGAACTGCCCCAGCGCATGTTGTAGGTCTTGGCTAGAGGGGGCCAGCAAGGCCACGTCATCTGCAAAAAGAAGAGACGAAATCCACTGGCCCCAAACAAGACCCCCTCCGGCCCTTGGCTGCGCATAGAAATCCTGTCCATAAAAGTAATGAACAGGACCGGCGACAAAGGGCAGCGCTGCAGGAGTCCAACATGCACCGGGAACAGGTCCGACTTAATGCTGGGAACGCGGACCAAACTCCTGCTCCGCTTGCACAGAGACCGGATGGCCCCACAGGGCACCATGAGGGACACAGTCGAATGCGTTCTCCAGGTCCACCAAACACATATGGACCGGTTGGGCAAACTCCCATGAACCCTCGAGTATCCTGTAGAGGGTACTGAAGCACTGCTTCCCCCTCCTGACGTGCCTGACGGTTTGCCAGTATCGCTTCGAGGCCGACCGGTAGTCCTTCTCCATGGCCTCACCTAACTCCTCCCAGGCCCGGGTTTTTGTCTCTGCCACAGCCCAGGCCGCAGCACGCTTGGCCTCACGGTACCCGTCGGCCGTCTCAGGAGTCCCACAACCCAACCACAATCGATAGGACTCCTTGCTTCAGCTTGACAGTGTCCCTTACTACCGGTGTCCACCACCGGGTTCGGGGAATGCTGCCGCGTTGTTGGCACCACAGACCTTACGGCCGCAGCTATGGGCAGCAGCATCGACAAAAGACGCAGAAAACATAGTCCACTCGGACTCTATGTCTTCAACATCCCCTGGAATCTGTTCAAAGCTCTCCTGGAGGTGGGAGTTGAATACATCCCTGGCCGAGGGCTCTGCCAGACGTTCCCAGCAGACCCTTACTATGCTCTTGGGCCTGCCAAGTCTGTCCGGCTTTCTCCCCTTCTAGCGTATCCAACTCAACACCAGGTGGTGATCAGTGGACAGCTCAGCCCCTCTCTTCACCCAAGTGACGACACGACAACAAAGTCGATCATCGATCTCCTGCCCAGGGTGTCTTGGTGCCAAGTGCACTGATGGACACCCTTATGCTTAAACATGGTGTTCATTATGGACAATCCGTGACTAGCACAGAAGTCCAATAACGAAACACCACTAGGATTCAGATCGGGGAGGCCATTCCTCCCGATCACGCCACTCCAGGTGTCACTGTCATTTCCCACCTGGACGTTGAAGTCCCCCAGCAGAATAATGGAGTCCCCGGGAGGGGCACTATCCAGCACCCCCGACAGGGACACTAAGAAGGCTGGGTACTCCGCACTACCGCTCGGCCCGTAGACCGAAACGACAGTCAGAGACCTGTCCCCAACCCGAAGGCGCAGGGATGCGACCCTCTCATCCACTGGGGTAAACCCCAACACGAGACGGCTGAGCTGGGGGGCAACAAGCAAACCCACACCAGTCCCATCCCTAAATATTATTGTACTAAATAATGGCAGCTTATTAAACACCTTTGAGAATTAGTCATCCAGAATGTTGGTTTTATTCAGCAAATCGTTCTTCACTATAACACGGACAATTCCATCTCTGCTCATTTTGAAGACATTATTGTTTGATGTGTAGCTCTAATCTCAACCTTTTCAATGTTTTTGCCCTCTGCTGTACTTAAATAAAGTAAGCTCCAATCTGTCCTCACATCACTCCTGAACCTGTGGAAGAGTGGTGGACTAGTTTACTCCAGCCCGGTCTGGACTGTGATGGAACCTGTAGAGTTTCTGATGATCAGTACTGTAACCTCAGAATAATGGGAGAGCACTACGGATTTATTTCTATTAATTTATTGAACATCTCTACAAACAGATTCAGCTCCTAAAACCATCAGCTGCCCTAGATGGAGCCACGTCCAGTTTAAACTGGGTTCATACCCAGTATGTTCTGCTCAGCTAATATTTAGTGGTAGAAGCTTCCAGATCTACCTGAGCACAAAAACCTCCATGTTGACTGAATATTTGGTCTTTTTAAGTGTTTATCTGCATGTTGCATTCTGTTATTTTATAGTATGTTTAAAAGAAGATCAGGGAAACTGATTCTCTTAAAAATGCTAAATTAATTCAAATGGAGGGAGAAGTCAGCATTTTATTCCAGCTGCACTTTATTACATAACAATAGAGCAAAACAAAGCAGAAGCTAACTCTGCTGTATTCCTGCTTCTCATGCTAAAATGTGACATTTTAAGGTCACCGAGACACTGCAACCTTCTCTGCACTGTGAGTGGCTCCATTCATTCTCTGCTCCATCCAGGTATCACGAAAAACACACAATGAATATAAAACATGGAGCTGCAGGTCTGATAAAGATAGAGAAGCCAACATATGGAGCTAAAACAGTCTCAATATTCACAAATACACAGAACAAGATTCATTCATGAATTTCTGATCCACACACAAATATACAGGGTTGGACAATGAAACTGAAACACCTGGTTTTAGACCACAATAATTCATTAGTATGGTGTAGGGCCTCCTTTTGCGGCCAATACAGCGTCAATTCGTCTTGGGAATGACATATACAAGTCCTGCACAGTGGTCAGAGGGATTTTAAGCCATTCTTCTTGCAGGATAGTGGCCAGGTCACTACGTGATACTGGTGGAGGAAAACGTTTCCTGACTCGCTCCTCCAAAACACCCCAAAGTGGCTCAATAATATTTAGATCTGGTGACCGTGCAGGCCAAGGGAGATGTTCAACTTCACTTTCATGTTCATCAAACCAATCTTTCACCAGTCTTGCTGTGTGTATTGGTGCATTGTCATCCTGATACACGGCACCGCCTTCAGGATACAATGTTTGAACCATTGGATGCACATGGTCCTCAAGAATGGTGCGCTAGTCCTTGGCAGCGACGCACTCATCTTGCACAAGTATTGGGCCAAGGGAATGCCATGATATGGCAGCCCAAACCATCACTGATCCACCCCCATGCTTCACTCTGGGCATGCAACAGTCTGGGTGGTACACTTCTTTGGGGCTTCTCCACACCGTAACTCTCCCGGATGTGGGGAAAACAGTAAAGGTGGACTCATCAGAGAACAATACATGTTTCACATTGTCCACAGCCCAAGATTTGCGCTCCTTGCACCATTGAAACCGACGTTTGGCATTGGCATGAGTGACCAAAGGTTTGGCTATAGCAGCCTGGCCGTGAATATTGACCCTGTGGAGCTCCCGACGGACAGTTCTGGTGGAAACAGGAGAGTTGAGGTGCACATTTAATTCTGCCGTGATTTGGGCAGCCGTAGTTTTATGTTTTTTGGATACAATCCGGGTTAGCACCCGAACATCCCTTTCAGACAGCTTCCTCTTGCGTCCACAGTTAATCCTGTTGGATGTGGTTCGTCCTTCTTGGTGGTTTGCTGACATTACCCTGGATACCGTGGCTCTTGATACATCACAAAGACTTGCTGTCTTGGTCACAGATGCACCAGCAAGACGTGCATCAACAATTTGTCCTCTTTTGAACTCTGGTATGTCACCCATAATGTTGTGTGCATTTCAATATTTTGAGCAAAACTGTGCTCTTACCCTGCTAATTGAACCTTCACACTCTGCTCTTACTGGTGCAATGTGCAATCAATGAAGACTGGCTACCAGGCTGGTCCAATTTAGCCATGAAACCTCCCACACTAAAATGACAGGTGTTTCAGTTTCATTGTCCAACCCCTGTATCTTGATTTACAAACTGCTCGTTGTCTGTGAACCTCACTTCATCTGTGTGGATTTTTGAGACTCCCCTGACTTGGCTCAACCCACACAAGCCTTTTTTTTAAGGTAATGATCTGCAACCAATCAGATAGCCTCATTGTTTCAGTAAATCACAAGATAGCACCCCACGTGGGTGATGATTTACTTATCAGCCAATCGCATTAACCCTTTCAAACAGCGGCGCTATTGCGGCAGGAAGTTCAGGCAGTTGAAACCTCAACATGGTTTCTGGCAACGACAGGGGAGCAGTAAGTAAAACATCTAACTTAACATGTTTAGCTACTTATCTCTTGTTATGAGAAGTTGTTTAATTAGTAGTGTTAATCAATGTAATTGTACAACTATCGACGCAAGCTACCGAGCTATTTGAGGGAGCTACTCTAGCATGCTATGCTAGCGGTTCTGCATGCTAACTGGGTGAGGCTAGTATCTTTCTATTAAGTTGAATTTTTTTGTGAATGAACTGACAGTTTGACAGGGTCTGTCGCCCCAAACCGAAGTAGCAGCTCGGGCATTATTATTTATTGGTGGTGGCGGAGCTGCCACAGCCTGCCGGAGGCAGGCCTGCTTCAGCAGGCCTGCTTCAGCAGGCCTGCTTCAGCAGGCAGTAGCCGCTCCGGCAGGCTGTGGCAGTTCCGGTGGCAGCTCCGCCACCGGGCCAATAATTGCACAAAGGCCTGAGCTGCTACTTCGGTTTGGGGCGACAGACCCTGTCAAACTGTCAGTTCATTCACAAAAAAATTCAACTTAATAGAAAGATACTAGCCTCACCCAGTTAGCATGCAGAACCGCTAGCATAGCATGCTAGAGTAGCTCCCTCAAATAGCTCGGTAGCTTGCGTCGATAGTTGTACAATTACATTGATTAACACTACTAATTAAACAACTTCTCATAACAAGAGATAAGTAGCTAAACATGTTAAGTTAGATGTTTTACTTACTGCTCCCCTGTCGTTGCCAGAAACCATGTTGAGGTTTCAACTGCCTGAACTTCCTGCCGCATTAGCGCCGCTGTTTGAAAGGGTTAATGCGATTGGCTGATAAGTAAATCATCACCCACGTGGGGTGCTCTCTTGTGATTTGCTGAAACAATTAGGCTATCTGATTGGTTGCAGATCATTACCTTAAAAAAAAGGCTTGTGTGGGTTGAGCCAAGTCAGGGGAGTCTCAAAAATCCACACAGATGAAGTGAGGTTCACAGACAACGAGCAGTTTGTAAATCAAGATATATTTGTGTGTGGATCAGAAATACATGAATGAATCTTGTTCTGTGTATTTGTGAATATTGAGACTGTTATAGCTCCATAGATCTACATATAGATCTGGGATCTTTTCTGACAAACTGCTACATACAGGCTCTTTTGACTCTGTTCCTCTGGGTTCAGACGATCAGATAAAAGTCATTATGTGTCTACAGTTCATAAACCCCTGCAGCTTCAGAGTTAATGACAGATGGTCCTTAATGATCAGTTCTGGCACCAGATCTTTATTCAGTTTTATAAATAATTTGGGATGGGTCGAGAGCCAGCCGTGGTTCACCTTTACTGTTATTAATACAGTGGCATCATCTGCACCAGCAGAATTCGAGACTCTTCAGTCTAAATTTGTCCTCTTCAAAGTTTTTTAGTTGACCTAAAAATGTTAATTAATGCCAAATTGACTGCATTTAAAAAGCTGAACAAGGTACATTATGCTGCTCTGCACTTAGTTACAGCTTCAAAACAAGGCCTCACTGTTACTGACTTTATGAGCTGCTCAGCTGGAGGTCACCTAGAAGAAAAACTCATAACTTCATCTGGGTTGCTAAAGTTCTGGTGGTTTTACCTGCAGTCTGCTCAGTACTCATTCCAGCGTTTTATGTGCCGGACTTTGGAAAAAGTTCTGGTAGTATCTGGCTCTCATTCAGAACAACGTCACTGTTTGAATTAACTTTTTAATGAAGCCTATTTGTGGTTGTTATCTTATTTGATCTGTGTGGGAATTACTCTTTGTGTTTTAGCTTTATGCTTCAGTTTATGTATTTCTGTCAGAAAAGTTTGCCACTCATCTGGACTAGGACTCCCTGGCAGAACCGACTTTTATCTCAAGGAAGGCAAAGTCAAGTAAAAAGTAATTTATAAACTGATGAGCTGATCAATTATAGTTTATAACATCTGTAAATCATTAATGGGAGATATGTGGTACAAATCACAGCGCATCATGATATTTTGTGGTATTAATTGTGATTATATTAAAAGTAGTTTTTGGCAGTAGACTGCAGTTCCTGGCCCACAAGTACAAATACTGCAAACATATAAATAAATAAATAACAAAAGAAACAACTGAGATTATTGAAGAGACAGCTTCAGGACAGCAAAAATATTAAGTAGTGCAGTTTGATATTTATAGTTATTGCTGCTCTACTGGAACCAGTGATGGAGAAAAACAAAAAATCCCAAGAGTACTTTTAGTTTTTAATACTGTCGTACTAAACTGTTGACAAGATAAATGTCCATCCCATAATAATGATTTGCACATCTTTTACTGAAAACAAGCCGCCTGTTTGCAGGAATAACCATGGCCTCAACCAATCAGTGAGTCTGCATTAAAGAGCAGATTTTGTACCCAACGATGGCCACAGAAAGTTTTTCACATTGGAAAAAAATTTGAGACAATTTATATTAAAATGTGTTAATTTTCTTTACTAAGAATAAAGACTCATTGAGACACATTTCAAAATATCCACCAGAGGGATCTGTTGACCAACAATAAACAGCAAAACAAACGTTTTCACCACGAACATATAAAGTTTATCAGAGACACAAACTTTGAACAAACACTCAGAGCCGGCCCATGGCAGAAGCAAACTAAGGTGCCTCTTAGGGCCCCCAAACCACCAGAGGCCTCCCATAAGGGCTTGAATTTTAACAAAGACCATAGATCTAATGGGTTTAGGTTTGTTTAGAATGAGAAAGTTCTTACATTAGATTTGACAGTTTCTGCATACGATTAGATAAAATATTTAAAAATGTTTAAAATTTAAATGCAAGATTTAAAGGAACTGGCAGGTTTACTTTGTAAAAGTAAAAACAATAATCATCATAATTAGATTGTTGTGTTACCATAGTTACAACCTGGTCCTACAAGTTTTATCCTTTCTTTGTGTTTGAGCTCCGGTGTGCTCACTAATACATCTCAGCAGATAATAACCAATCATCCCTGATTGATTTTAAGCTCAGCCAACTAAACTTGGCCCCCTCTCCCAGACTCCACCAAACCTGTAACAGGAAGTGGGGGCCTTTCAACATTTATTTCATTGGTATAAAATATCTATTTTATTTATTTTTTACTGTTTTTTATCAGTAGAAAATGTCTTGAAAACATTCAGATTGTTGGCAGAACTGTGGGACGGGCTGCTGCTGGCCCCACCCAGTGGCATCTGGATGACCTCTTATCATTTACTTGTGTCCATCAGGCCCATGATGGGTGGGAGGAAGCTTTTCACTTAAACTGTAAAACACATCCTACACAGGGTTTCATTCAGAGTCATTTGGTACTCAAGACCGGTCTTGGTCTTAAAACTTTAGACTGAAATCCACATTTTTAATGTCTTGGTCTCGGACGCGCTGGACTCAGGATATTTCCTCAGGACCAATCAGGGTCACAGCTGCAATAAACTTTTTAATTGGAACTAAGTGTGAAACTCCTGCTGCCATCTGTGGATGGTGGTTGATGGTGGATTCAGCTGAAATCTGGATGTTCAACAGCATGAATGCTCAAGCTGCTGAGATGGTTTCTTTCACTTCCTTCCTGTCCATACCAGGTGTCTCAAACTCCAGTCCTTGAGGGAAGGTCTGCAAATTTTAGATTTGTTTCTGCTTCAACACACCTGATTCAAATAATTATGTGTTTAGCAGGACTCTGTAGAACCTCACGGCGTGCTGAACAGGAACCCTGGTCAGCAGAACATCATCTCTGCAGGTACCATGCATGGAACCATGAAGCAGATGGACTACAACAGCTGAAGACCACACCGGCTGCCACTCCTGTGAGCTATAGAACAGGAAAGTGAGGTTACTGTTCACAGACTCACCAAAACCTGACAGTAACGGATTGGAAAACTTTGCCTGGTCCCATGTGTCTGGATTTCAACTATAACGTTCAGGTGGTCGGGTCAGAATGAAAGCTGGGATCCATCCTCCCATGTATCATCTGTTCATGCTGGTAGTGGGGTGTCATATTTTCCTTCGTACCAACTGAGCATCTCTGGGAGCCCACAGCCTACCAGAGTATTGTTGATGACCATATCCAACCCTTAATGACCACACTGGACCCATCTTCTGATAGCTGCCTCCGGCAGGAAGATGCATCATGTTACAGAGTTCAGATCATCTCAAACTGGTTTTTGGAACATGACCACGGGTTCACAGACCTCCATCGGTCTCCACAGTCACCAGATCTCAGTCCTGCAGAGCAGCGTTAGAGTGTGGTGAGATTCAAATCATGGATGGAACTGAGTGATGCTATAATGTCCTGTTTCTGCTCTCAGTGGAGGAGGACACTTTTCTCCTGTCTTTCGCACCCTCCCCTGTCCGCCCTGCTTCTGATCTGTGTCTTGTCTTCTTTCGGAGCCTCTCTTTGCATATCTCCCGAATTATGAATTATGGATCTGGTCAGCTGGTCTCTCAGCGCAATTGATAAAATGTTCTCGATGGGAAGACAGGGTAAGGGAGAGCCCTCTTGTCCAGAGGGGACATTCTTCTCCGGATAAACAATGGACTCCTGGCAAAAGAGGAGGATTGTGTGTCTGACATTGATGTCAGTCGAGGACGTGGAAGATGTGGACATAATTGGATTTCTGATAACAGGATTTCTGCTTTTCGGAGTTTGCGGTTACCTGGCATATCGTGAAATTGGGAAACTTCAGCAGGAGTTCTGGCCATTACAAGGCTGCCCGGCTTATGTGGAGGGATCTGCAGAGCTATCAAAACTCAGACTGAAATGTTAAGGGAGCAGAATCGCACACTGGATGTGATCCTACAAGATCGCAGGCTGGCTGCGGTTCCTGGACTCAGAGGTGAAATGGGATAAATCTTGGAGAAGTTGTATGCTGGGAACAGGTGAAAGACCAGGAATTTGGCTGTTTGGATTCGCCTTTGAGAAACACCAGCGAGACTCTCAAGGCTTTCAGAAAATTAAGAGTCAGCGTGACGCAAATAATTGTTGTTTTTCTGAATCTGGCTCCCCTGCACGGCCTTGATGGCTGGCTATCTTCAGCTTCTTCTGGAAGTTATGGAAACATGATGCTCTGCTCCCTCTGACCCCTCCCTTCCCTGAGGACATCTGTGGACCTGCTCAGAACTGTGTGTCTGGTTGATTAAAAACACTCCATCGTATCATCAAGGACAATGGCCTCTGTGACGGTGCTTCATGGATTTACTTTGCACACACACACATGCTCAGATAAACATACGCCCCCTTGATGTACAGCCTTCACCGGATCCCCTGCATGATGTTGTCTCGTATCTGTGTTGCTTCTTTGTGCTGAGTTTTTTTTTTTTGATATCTCAAACTGTATCCTGCTGAGGATAAAGTGTGAAATATGATTTTTTTTCCTCCTCTTACCAAATGTGGTCTTTCTTCTTATCCTCTTTTTCATAGATTTTTAGATTTCTTACAAGGATTGTATTACACAAACATTACTATTTGAAAGTTTGGACTAAAACTTTTTTATACCAGTGAACCCAGCCTCTCTACTTAGACTTCAGTGAGTGGCCATGACCGTTAATGATGGGACCACAGCTGCCTCATACCAGCGACCTCAAGGATTAATATTATCATTTTTCTTCTAGCACACGATGAATTCCTTACCACAGAGGACTTATTGAGCTAATTACCTCTATTAGAAAGATTGGACTGGAACCAGCTCTTACCAGTAAACTCCCAAGGATTATTAGTGTCATTTGATTTGTTTTTCTGTTGTTTGACTTTCTGTATCATTGTAATGTTTTTCCTCATGTACAGCGCTCTGAGTGGCTTGTTGCTGAAAAGTGCTATATAAATAAACCTGACTTAATGTCAGTATGAACTGTTGGGACCACAGCCATGGATTTCAACATTAACACTCCGGTACAAACTTTTCTGGAACTTTCAAAATAAATTGCATTTAACAGACGTCACTGTCCGAATAAAAGCACACGCTTTTGCTACATCCTTCCAGGGGGATCTGGACAGGAGCAGACACAGCGCGCTGATGATTCTTTGCTGGCAAAAAGACAAAAACTCTTCAAACTGGATCCAAGAGTGTCATAAGATCACGTGATCATATGCAAAGATAAGTATGAGTGATTCACTGTTTGTGTACCCAGTATTCATTCATAAAAACGAGAATTAAGGTACACGCCTGGCTTGACTTTCTCTCTGAGGGCTGCAGAAGCGAACTGTGTCCCAGACAAGTCTCTGCAGAGACGCGGTCTCTACAAGCCGAGTGAAGCGGTTTTCCTTGACTGAGAGGAGGACAACGACTAGCCGCATCACCGGTAACGTGCAGTTTGGTCGACCTGAGAGAGCGGCCGCCCAGCCACTGCACCGGAGGTTAGCTTGGAACTAACTCAGTGTCACAGAGCTCTCTTCAAACTTCATCGTCGCCTGGACAGCTTTTCCTCAGCACAGTTCATACGAGGTTAGGTGTTTTGGGCAGAGAGTAATCGAAAGATATTTAGGATGAAATTATCTGAACGTTTTTTATTTTATGAAGTTTGGTTTTGTTTGTGTGAAACTGTTATCTTGGTGCTAGCAGGCTGTCTGCTCAGCATTTTTCTGTGTTTGTGTGTTTTTAAAGTTAAGACAAACTTTACTTGATGGCTTATTTTAAACACAGAAGGTTGCTCATAACGCGCCGTCCGCCCTGATGCATTTTAACCCTTTTATTGACCCTGGTATTTTAAAGGTATGCGTTTGTTCCTGGTGTTAAGCTATCAGCTTCTTTGTTAGCTCAACTGCTAACAGGTAAGAACATGTGCTCGCTGCTACAGAATATTTAACAGAAAGGTTGTTAGTTTTCAAGCTAGTGAATAACGGTCCTTAAACATTATTCTACTAAATCTGATAACTAAGTAAACACCATTAAGCCCCATTTCTCCAGAAAGATTTGTCTCTTTTCCAAAATATTCCCTTAATATTTCTTTAAATATTATTTTAATAAAGGCAGCTAATGAGACACCTTTGAGAAATAGTCATCCAGAAGGTTGGTTTTATTCAGCAGATCATTCTTTAAAACATTATTTTGATAAAATAATATTTTATCTGATCTTACATTGTGAATGGTCGTCTAACGTTTGCTGATTATTGTCTAAGTTGGTTCCAAGACTAACTTAACTTCACTTCCAGATTCTTCAAGATAATCCTTGGTTATCAAACATAAATAACATTGCATGGTAATGTTGCATCAATCTTTTGGTCATGATTTTCAACCATCTTTAATCAACTTGTTTATATTGTACATAGCCCATTAGTCTTCATTATTCTTTAATTCTGCTTGGTAGTTTAGTTGGATTGTTTTAGCATAGTTTTAGTAAAGAGTTTGTTGATTTGAAATATGTTTGACTTTGAGTTGACTTATTTTTGTTAATAAATTCTTGTATTTTAAGAAATTGTGTGAATTCATTCCATGTGTGTGCAGAGTTTATGCTGTTCAATAATGTCAGAGCTTGGCTCACATCTTTCAACTTTGTCCTCATACCATCGCCTTACTGGGCTGGTATTCACAGGACAACCCTTAACAGACCCAAATATTATTTGATAAAATATTAATATTAAATAACATTTACAGATAATTCTTACAGAACCATCACCTGATTGTTTTATCTGTGCCATGAATAATTAAGCAAAGGAAGGTCCAACCCAATGCTTTTATGGACATATTGTTTATGCAAATAAAGGAAAATGTTCTCAGAAGCCATAAAATCTTCGCCTCGAACTGGAAACGGACCAGATCAGTCCTGTTTTCAGTCCTGTTCCCACATTAGCTGAACCTATCCACCAAAGGTCTCCATTGAGCAACAAGCCTTGTGGAAGCAAATGTTCCATGACTGGGTTGACTTTTTCTCAGAGGGCTTCAGTACATTCCCATGTTAAACTGTTTGCTCCACCTGGCAAGAAACAGTTGCTATAAATTAAAACATGATGCTATCTGGGTCTTATGGTTCTGATCAATCACACCCATCTCTTACTAGTTCTGATGTATTAAACCATTAATAGACTCAAACGTTTGGCTCCCATGGTGAAACATTCAAGAACATTTTTAAATGAAAACTTTTACATTCAGTTTCATTCATAATTAACCAGCATCACACTGAGACAGAACAACAACGATGCTTTAAGGCTTTAGGTTTCAGTTCTGTAGGACTTTACTCCAACATGCGGTGATTTCCATAAATTAAGAGACATATGATCATCTTCTGAAGATCTTCAGAGGGCCTGTTCTTTATTTTCTTTAATTTACTGTCCTGCTCCAGGATAAATCAGAGTAAAGGTCTATTAGGATCAGTGCGAACGGTCCATTAGAGTCCTCTTCCAGGATGAGTTCAGCCTTTAAAGCCATACAGAGTGCGGCCATGCCTCCTGAGAGCATACAGCACATCCATTGAGGTCACCGTCTTCCTCCGTTTGTACTCGGCCAGGATGACAGCATCACGGATCAGGTTCTCCAGGAAGACCTTCAGCACACCACGGACCTCCTCGTACACCTCATAGGCGATCTGCTTCACCCCGCCTCGGCGGGCCAGGTGGAGGATGTTGGAACTGGAGATTAACCGCATGTTGTCTCGGAGGACCTTCCTGCGGGGACAGTTCCTTCCTTTTCTCTTCATGGTGGACTCTTCTTCTCTGTTGATCAAAGCTGAAATGAAAGTGATCTGAAGTGTCTCACTTGTCTTATAAAGAGATCCACCTGAGTGAACAGCAGCTCCTCCTACATTTTATTGTTTCCTGTTGGCCAGTTTAAGATTTTATTACAGTTGGTGATTTATTTGCTGATTTCCTGTTTCTATAGAAACCAACAATGAGAAAATGATAAAAATGTGAATTTTGTCCCCTGAAGCCTTTTTATATGATAAGGTTCATCATCCTGAACTGAAATTTAAAACAGCTAAAAATGACTGCAGGGAAACAGGGCAATCCCACTTGGAGCCTTTCTGGGCTGAGTTTGCAAGTTCTCCCTGTACATGTGAGGGTATCTCCAGGTACTCCCACAGTGAAACATGGCCATTTGTCTTTCACGTCTGTGTTGGCAACCTGTCCAGGGTTTTTCCTCCTCTCGTCTGTTGATCACTGAATTCTGTAGAGTCCTGGACTAACTCGTTTGACAACAAATCAACAGATTGATTACATTTGGGACAAACATCTTCAGACATGAGATATATTAACTTTTGCAGGCTGCCAAATAGTACCTACATTTGCAATATAAACACATGGTGCTGTGTGTTTGAAATCTGAAGTTGGAATTCACCCGTTCCAAGCTGGAGAAATCAGTGGTAGGACTCCAAGTTGTTGGGATTCTAACTGGGAAAGTTACCGAGAGTTTAAAATCCAATATGGCTGCAAGAGTTGCCAAAATAAACTGCTTATGTGCACATCTAATGATCGTTCACTCACACAAGCCTGAACGTCTATCAGTCAACATGTTCCTTTAGTGTTTCAATATGTGTTATCAAGTTGAAATGCTAATAGTAGTTAGCTGGTTGTTTAAACACAAGACTAATACAAGTGTTTTGACTTGGAACGAGAACAGGTAAGCTTGGTGTAGCGTCATTCACAGATCTGAGATCAGATATCCACTGCAGAAGAATCACTGCAACTACCCCCATTTATATCTATGTTTCACAGATCTATGATTTTGGTGGTGTTCTTTCAGTCTGACTTGCATCAGTTAATGATGGTCCGCTCTGACCTTGGGCTGAATCTGCTGGGACGTCCACTCCTGGGAAGATTAGCAGCTGTCTGAGATGTTCTCCTCCTGGGAATAATCTTCCTCTCTGGAATGATGGACTTCAGATAGACAGAGAAACGGCTAGGGCAACGGTGGCGAAAGTGGTAGGGGGTTGCCAGTTAAAACCCCCGCTTTGTTTGTCTCAAGTCCTTGGGCAAGACACTTCACCCTCCTTGCCTGCTGATGGTGGTCGGAGGGCCTGGTGGCGCCGATCGTATGGCAGCCTCACTTCTGTCAGTCTGCCCCAGGGCAGCTGTGGCTACAATGTAGCTCACCACTGTCAGTGTGTGACTGGGTGGATGACTGATTGTAGTGGAAACCGCTTTGGGATCTGTGGGGACTTGATAAAGCTTGACTAGTACAGGCCATTTACCAAGAAGAGCCACTGCTGATGTCTTTCTGGCCTGGCACTGTGATAACACAGGCAGTATGCCACAGAACATTAAGATGAAAAGTTTCTTACTTTTATAGGAGATGAACTAGTTTTTTAAGCAAAAAAATCAACAACAGATCCAAGAATACACAATGTCGCATTTATTTTGTTTGGAAGAATATTACAACTATTCTGTCAGTAAGTTCTAACAATATATTTCAGTGCTTCTGATCTACAGTAGAAGAGTTATAGAAAGACAGGTTCGTTTGATCAGAATTGTTGCAGAAGAGCTGAAACTATGTGAATGTGATGAGGTATTCTGGATATGCCTGAATGTCATTGAAAATAATAAACATGGATGGATTACTCGCTTTATCAGTGACGCTGTCATACAGGTCTGCAGTACTTCCAGATTTGGCCGGGGGTGCGATCATGCCAGATCTTCCCTGGGTGTGGTCTCCAACAAGAACCCGGGCCTGGTACATGCGTTTATGACCCTGATGGTCTGGTTTAGCGTAACCCCCGGCTGAATATGCAGGGTCCACAGCAAAGTAAGAGCCATTACCGTACATGGCACCTGCAGGAAATAAAACAAGGTCAGGCTGTGGTAAATAACAGGGTGAAGATATTTATAGGTTCAAATATATTAACTCATCTCCAAATCAAATCAAAGTTAACACTTTAGCCCAATGATGGTTAGAAATGTTTGTGTCATGAGAACATTAACGCTAATGACATTTCACATCTTTACCAAAACATTCACCAGGATCATCTGAACATAACTGGGTTTTAAAGACCTGTTCATGGAGAACTTGAGTTCTCTGTGGGATATTGTCTCTACCAGGAGATGGACCACACACTGAGTCTAATAGGCTTTGGTTTTTTGTTGCAGCAAGCAGACATGACAGGTGCACAACATGATCAATAATCATCACACTAAAAACAATATCATCATTTTTGCTCCAATGTGAGAACTGGGTGCTTGGAGGAACCAGTAGAAAAGCCAACACTGCCAGATGGCTACAGGGACATTTTCATAAGAGTGAAAACATTTAAAGATAAACTATTTCAGGTAGCAGGAAGAAAGCAAACCATATTAACACAGACACAAAAGAAATATCCAAAGGTGTAAAGAGAAGGGGCCCAAATACAGAGCCCTGGGGTACAACCTTAAGAAAAGATGTGACATGGACATTGTTTGATGAAAAGAGCTTTAAAGGACCATTCAGAGTCTAAAATAATTCAACATTTCTGTTTTCACTCTCTTATCATGGAGTGTGGCGACTTTTACCATGAGCTCCTGCGTAGCTCCGGTTGAAGCCTTTAGAGTTGATGAGGTCGATGGATGAGGCCCCGGTGCCGTGATACAGCTGCTGCTCATTGTTGGTGTGTTTGTTCTTCACCTCCATTTGTTTCTTCAGGAGCTGGTAGCTCTGCCAGAGCGTCTCATTTTGGACCCGTTCGATCTGCCGACAGATTGAACCACGTTTCTTATTGTGACATCAATAATAATAATAATAATCTTTATTTGTCATTGCAGTCGTACACTCCAACAAAATTGTCCTCTGCATTTAACCCATCCTTTAATGAGCAGTGGGCTGCCATTGTGCGGCGCCCGGGGAGCACTGAGGGGCTAAGGGTCTTGCTCAGGGACCCAGAGTAGCAGGCTGGAGGATTCAAACCACGGTACTTGCTCTCAAAAATCTCTTTTACAAAGGAGACCTGGCCAAGGTCATAAACAATCACACAATAAGATGGAAAAAAAAATAAAATTCAGTCAACTCTCAATTGAAACAGTGACATTTCACCTTCACTGAATCCTCTATGGTATTCTTAAAATCCGTCAAAAATATGTATGTTTACTAATAACTTATTATTTGAAAGATTTTTCAAGATTATTTCATGACCACGGTGCTGGATAGGAGAACTGTTTTCACACAGTCTGTTATATTCAGAAGCAACTACCTGGAGGCACGTTATTCAGCTATAATTCTAAAACTACTCTTTGATTGAAGCTTTTGTAACTAAATCCTTACTTTGTGGCTGAACCTTTTCATTGCATTACTGAGAGCTGCTGTAACAAGTTAATTTCTCCACTGTGAGATCAATAAAGTCGATCTTATCTGATCTTACTGGTAGTTTCTAGAGCTGATAGACAGAAGGGTGCTGAGATACTGATGGAGTTTACCCAGCAAAGCTTTATAGATGGATACAACCCAGTGATGTTGCCTGTGAACATCTAGTCTTTTTAAAGGCCAGACATTTCACCATTGTTCTGATAACAGCAGCATCGTGTCTTCTCCTGCTGTTAGCTCCTGGAGGACAGAACCGTACTGCAGGTTTTAATATTATTATAATATAAACAGTTTTGCATGGTTTTTGTCTTGTCACTGCACCACTAGATAATTGTATCTCTGTTATCAAACTACAAAAATGGCCGAACGGGTTAAAGTGCAGCGTTCTTTGAACTGGTTGGGGTTGAAGTTCAATGATTAGCATTTAAAGAGACGGCACCAAAACGAGTTGCTCTGAGAGGCACCTCAGAACAGGGGAAAAGTGGAGCTACAATAAGGAGGTCAGACCAGAGACCACAACTGAATGGTTTAAGTGTGAAAAGGAAGGGTTTAAAAGCATGATATATTAATTTAAATGTAAACTTTTCATCAATCCATGTGCCCAGGTATTTATTAATCATTGTACAATGTCTGAGACTAAACTGGTTTCATACAAGTTAAATTAAGAATTTGTTCAAATGAAAGAGTTTATTCATTTAGATGTGGTCACCATCCACATACAGTCGGTGCCTGTCTCCAGGGGTCAGCGGGGTCAATGCTGAACAGGTGGCACTCCTTCCGAAGCAACACAGAGACACAACCATACACTCATCTAAGGTCCACTCACAGTGGCTAGTTAAGCTAACATGCCTGCTTTGGGACAGAGGGAGGAAGCTGGTTTACCTGACAGAACCCACACATGTAGGAGGAGAACTCCACACAGAGAACCAGACTGGGGTTGGAACCTCCTTACTGGGAGTAAACAGTGCTAATAACTGAGCCACCATGCTGCCCAATAAGAACAGCTGATATAAAACAACTCACTGATCTAAACATGTTTACATCAATAAACCCGTTTCTCTGTCTTTGTTTCTTAGCATGGCGGCCTATTCCACACAGCATTTATTAAACTTATAAGTCATCTTAAATAACCCAAAGATCCACTGTCTAGCTTTCTAAGAGTTCCTAATAAAGTTCTTGTTGGAACCTGTGGTTAGTTTATCTTTTATTTTTCTGTCTTGTTTTTAAAACCACTTCCTGTGTTTTTCTGCCAAATCATTCTCTGTTCCTATTGACGTAATTTAATCATTTTTCTGTTTGATTTATCTGCTTTTTGCTTTTATTCTTCTGCTTGCAGGTCCACATTCTGGAGGTTCCAGTTTAGTCTTTGCACGTTTGATATTCTGAGGGGGGAGCGTACCTGGATGATGTTCAGAGAAAGCCCATTCTTTGTAACGTCTGCCAACACGTCATTGTATTCCTGAGCTCCAGCAGTCAGCGGAACCAGTTTCACGATATTACCCTGCATGTCATCCCAGTGTTGAGGCAGCGGATCGTCACGGACTACGAGGAGAAGAGCTTTTAACTCATGGTGAACTGAGGGAAGTCCTTCTTACTGCTCCAACAATATCTGTGTTTCTAATTTGAGAAATGTGAGAACTTTGCAGCTTGATGTCATTTTTCTTCAACCCAACCTAACAACGTGGTTAATCTCTCTGAACATGATCTAATCATGGATGGAGGAACTGATTCACTCACCTCTCAAGTCTTTTCTCTCCAGCTCCATCTGCTTCTTTCTGTTGGTGGAAATGGCCCTTTTAAGCGCTGGATCAGCGTAAAACTCTTCGTTATTGATCTTGATCTTCACAGTTGTTTTTCTCTCAAGAGCTTCTTCAAGCTGGAGGTTCGTGAAGAGGTCAAAGGGCACCACTGACCCATTTCGGTGCTGGAACTTCCATTCCACCAGTCCACTCACTAGTATGGCTTTGTTCTTCAAATTCTCATTTCTCTCCACCCTCCGGATGATGTTCCTAAGAAGCACCAAAAACATGTAATGCCACTAAATACCAGTTTAATGACTGTAAACCTGTCAGAAACATAGTCATCAGGTCAGCTGACCTGATGTCTGACTCGGCTGTCGAGACGTCTCTGGTCAGACCCTCCAGGTGGATCCTGGGCTCCTGGTCTTCCTGTCCTCTTTGCAGATGGATGCTCACCGTCAGTTTCCTCTGCAGGGCCTCCAACTCACTGATGTTATCCTGAGTGAACTGGTTAATGTACTGGTCAATGATGGTTCTCTGGGCCTGCTCCATCAGAACAACCTCGTTGATCCTCTTCTTAGCCATGCTCAAGTTCTGTGGTGGAAATGAAAGACAGAGATTCATGCAGACCTGGAGTACGGGTTTGGGTTTGGTCTCCTGCAGGCTGATAGCAAGGCAAGCTCACGCTGACACCTCAGGTTGTTCTCAGTCTCAAAATGTTCACAAAACATTTCTGGTTAAGACCAACTGAAGAAAGTGCAGGAATGAATCTACAGTTTGTTGGTTTTTCCCAACTTCAAATGAACTGCAGGAGAAAATCTTTATCCGAATGTTCCCAGTTTAGTAATAATTTTAGTTTTTAAATATTAAAATGTTCTGCTGAACATCATGACACGTTAGAGAGATTAAATAAAATTAAAATTCGTCACACAGAGATTTTAATACGAACCCTTTGGTTGTCGGCACACAGCTGAAACACTGCAGGATCAAACTCCTGCCTCTCCAGAACAAAGTCAGTACTGCTTTGCTGCTCCGCCCCAAGTCCAAGAAATGAAGTTACTGAATCTGATATGAGATAAAAAAACATTCTCATCATGTGAAATTACTGCACTTAACATTTGACTCTCTGCCTTACATTCAAATGTTAAACAGCACATGAAGAGTCTGAACATTAGTTTCAATATTTCTGCAGATTTATGATGGAAAGCAGTTTTTTAAAGCCTGCTTCTCAAGGCCCGGCATGTCTCAGAGGTTTTCCTGCATTAAGCACCTGATTCAGATTATTACAGTTCAGAAAAAGCCATCAATTAAAATCAGGCGTGCTGAAGCAGGGAAACAACTAAAACATGCTGGGCAGTGTACCTTGAGGCTACGACCACCTTGTGTTTTTATTTTTGTAGAAATATGAAACTGAAAAAGATCTGAGGATAAGAGCAATAAAATAACAGCCTGTCTTTAGGTTTCCAGATGTAACAAATCAGAATGATACCTTTGATCCTGTGGAAGATACTCTTCTCCTCCACCTCTTGCCCCTGCCTCTTCTTCATGGAGTTGTGGAATTCAGTGACCATGGCTGTCTGAAAGATCAGGATCTTCACGCTACAAACAGACTTTGGGTGCTTCTTCCTAACAAAGTCCACCACTGCACCGACCATGGCATCGGCCACCACTGATGGTTTGACACCTCCCTGACCTGAAAGGGATGTGAGGACCAACAGAACTGATAGTGATGATGAGGAAAACTGAAACATGCCTGCTCAAACATGTACAGAGCAGGAAGCGTGGTTTTGCAACATCTGGACTGAGTTTGAACAGAAAACAGCCAACGGCCAAAAACTCCAGGAGAATGTCTGAAATCTGATTATGAAACACCTAAAACATGTTTACCTTCATCCTGTGTTACTTTTTAGGACACCACCAAGTTTGTTAGCTTTATTGCTGTATATCCACACCTTTGCACCTGTAGCCAGTTTAGACAGTACCACCTACGTGACTATAAAATACTCCTAAACTGCCACTGGTGGCCCTGCAAGGATGCAGTGAGGTGTCATCCTACAACACCAACCTCAGCTATGGTTTTTGGGGTCTTGTCCGGGATAACAGCACAAGTCTAATGGTGAACTCGTTCTACTGTTTATGATGCAGTAGAAAGACAGCAGAGGTAAGCAGTGTGTGGTAAAAAGGTCTATTTTGATAAGATGTTTAAAGAGCAAAATGCAGATTATGGTTTTTACCATGCAAGGGTTTGTTATTAATGTGTAACTGACAGAGAACCGCTAGATGTGTTTTAATACAGTAAAATAAGAAAATGGCAGAAAAATAATCTGATTCTGGCGTTGATCTGTGACGAAAGACCAAAAATAATCAGAAGGAAAAAAAGATAAATTAAAAATACTTAAGTATATAAGATAAGAAGGCAAAGATTTTGTTAGCACGGACCTGTTCCCAGAGCTGGGAAGGCGACTGAGCTGAACTTCTGCTGCTCGCAGAGCTTCAGGACTCCCTGAACCATGTCCTTGATCTTATCAGCATCATTCTGACCAACGATGTGGATGATGTTTCTGGAGGGAAGTAGACCGCCTGAGGTCATGATCATTGCACGAGCCACGTAGCCCGGGGAATTCACTGCAGAGAGGAAAGACGTTCATTCACACAGAGTTGGAACAACATCATATTCAAGAAGCTTTGATATTCTTTTCTGTCAGCTATTACACAGATACTGCTGGTCTTTTGTCCTTAAAAGAAGCTCCAGTATATCACTAAGAAATTTTCCAAATAACTTCACACACAGATAGAAGAAAGTTTCTTGGAAAACCCAAGTAAATTCCTTCTTTCTTCTGTGAAGAAACTTGATGAGATGTATTTATTTAATACTTGCTCTACAAGTGTAAAGTTTTGGCTGTCAGGCCACGGAGCTGATCGCAGGTTTTTTGTTCTGTGTGGTTGTTCTTCATTCTCTCCACCAGGGTGTGACAGGCAGGTGCGTCTGCATGCCTCTTCTCCATCTGCAGCTGAGACCTTGGAGAAGGCGGCGGATTGTTTGTTCAACTCGATTGGTAATCGGACCAACAAACCCTGCTCTGTCTAAGCTTTTGTTGGTCACTGTTAGCTGAACCCTGCTCTGGATTTACCTTCAAGGTTCTGCCTCGTCTTCCGTTGGCTGTCAGCAAATCCTCATCCTGCATAACCCACCGTGGTTCAGTCTCCTACCAAGCTGATAAATACTTCGATGAATTTACCTAAGCCCGACAAGCTTCCTGGATCCACCAGATCAGATTGCAGAAATAGTCCTCACTCTTCATGCCCTGCCTGTCCACCCTCCAACATCATTCACCAACTGGAGGAACCCGCTCACACAGCACACCGACCTGCCAACCTCAGCCTGCGTGGTTTGCTTACTTCTCTCCAGCATCAACCTATCCATCATAAAGTAAGCCTTGTTCATTCCTCTTCCTCATTCGAACCTTCTACCGGTTAATAATCCTCTTCTCTCTCTTAGTGAGCCGATCCCTGAACCCGAGTCCCGACATGGCCAAAAAACATTATTTCAATTAACCTGTTTAAACCTTTCCTGTCTCAGTCGTGCTACTCAAGAGTTCCCCGATTCTGAACCCAATATGACATTTGGCAAACATAAAACAGAAATAAATACATAAATGGAGGCCAGATTTTTGTGTATTTTATATGAATCTTATCAGAAAGTTTTATTTTTAATTTTTAATCTTCTGGTTTCTAGTTTTGGAGACAAACTTTCTGTCAATTTATCTTGGGTCCATACAAGTCAGTTAAACATTAAATAAAGACAAATAAATATGCTGCCTCTTAAATGGCACTTAAAGTGTTAATTTTACCATTGGACAACCATGAAAATCACAAGGTTTCATTTTTAAGTGTTGTAGCTGCAGAAGTTGTGCTTTAAATGGCACAAAACAATAAATGTTTTACTGAAATACCTAAAAACCATGCATCATGTCATTAAATAAAGATTTAACTGCAGAAACACACCGATCGTTGCACACTCCAATACCACTGTTGGTCCAGCGCTGTCTAAGATCGCCTTGGAAACTCCTGAAACAAGGAAGAAACACAGATCAGCTGAATCAGTAAAATGTCTCAACGCCCTGCAGCTTCATCAGGACTGAGGTAATCCATCACGTCCAGTTTTCCAGATCTTATTCCTGATATTATTCCTTATTGGATTTTAATGAGCCTGGTTCTGCTGGAGGTTTCTTCCTGTTAAAAGGGAGTTTTTCCTCTCCACTGTCGCTACATGCATGCTCAGTATGAGGGATTGCTGCAAAGTCAACGCCAGTGACTGTCCACTGTCTCTACATGCTCATCCAGGAGGAGTGAATGCTGCAAGTCACTGACTGGATGCAATCTGCTGGGTTTCCTTAGATAGAAAAACTTTTTATCCAATTTGAATAAATAACAGAATCTGGCTGCACTGTTCAATGATTCAGATTAATTGGAATGTATGTACCTGACTTTTGTGAAGTGCCTTGAGACGACATGTGTTGTGAATTGGCGCTATATAAATAAACGGATTGAATTGAATTAATCATTTTCACAGAGTCAGTTTTTTAAAAGCAGAGTCGAGGCTTTGAAACTTTAATAAACGCTGCTGGGAGGAACCAATCACACCTCAGCTCAATTAACCATGCATTCACGACAAGCAGACCCTGCAGAGAAAAACACCTTCTTAAGCTGCAGCAACCACCAATCACCTGCTTGAAGGCTGAAGTTCTGATTGGATGAGTTGACGATAGCATCACAGGCCTCCTTGGTGATGTCTCCTGATGACACCTCAAGGGTGAGCTGACCCATCTGCATCTGGTAGACGCCGAGGGAGGGGGACAAGACTGTGCTGAAGGACGATGATGCTGAGATGAAAATAGAGACACAAAAAACCAATTCAGGATTTAAACATCTCTGTTTTTATTGGTAATAAATGTCACATCAGACAGCAGCTAAATTCACTGGTCTGCTCCGTCTTCTGGTCTCCAAACAGCCTGAATACATAGAGGCAAAGCAAGTTTACTTGTTTGCCACTTGTTCTACAGAAGGTAATTCAAAGAGGTTCACAGGAAAACAAAGAAGAAATAAAAGAATTACATTTAAAAAATCATTGTAAAATCTAAGCATCACATAAAAGTTAAAAACAGTGAATGTAATTTTAAGCTAAAAACAGTTTTTGGTCTTCAGGGCTAAGTTGCTGTACACAGTCATGTTTTCAGTCCCAATTTAAAGGAACCAACAGGTTCTGATGTGATCCAGTTTTTAAGGTGACAGTAGAATTTAGTAATAAACTGTGTTTAGTTGTTAAAGTTCAGGTCTGAGTCTATGATAAAGTCATGTTTTTGCTTGCTCTGTGATCTTTAGCCTCACAAAGTCTAGTTCAGTTTTTATTTCTATATTTGCTGTTTTAGCACCAATAAGAAAGAATTCTGTCTTTTCTACAAAAAGCTGGAGGAAATTCTGCTCCACCCACTAGTGGATATTTATTAAACTGACTCACAGAATGTACTGGACTAAAGCAAGTGAGGGTATTGAAATACACAGTAGTATGTCATCAGCATATATATTGTATTACATGTTATAGAACACCATAATCAGTGGGATTGTATATATGTTGAATAAAAGCGGCCTGAGAATGGAGCCTTGAGGAACCCCACACGCGATCTTTATTTGCTCAGATTTATAATTACAAAAAGACACAGAGTAGTTTGGCCTGCCAAAGTAAATCTGAACCAGTTCAGCACATTATCATGTTTGGTGAAGTTTGTACTGATCCAAAGTCCAGACAGGTCCTCAGGACCAGCATGGTGAGTAGAAATGATTTAATAATGAAAAGAAAACCTACAGGCAGGAATGAGGGGAACAGAGGTAAGATGCCCAGAAATCCCAACAAAGATGCAATATGAAATTCATACATTGTGTGTAAAAGGCTTGACTTTCATTCTGTCAGAACTTTATGTGAGGGTGACTTTTAAACAATGAGATGCTAATGCTCCTATGAAAACTCGTATGATGTGAGGGACTGCGCGGTGAAAACGATCACAAGGGGGATAATGGGTTGAAGTCAGCCTGGGAAGTCCTGGAAAGCTTTACTTTGGGTTAATAAGTAAAAGCTTAAGATACGAATGCTAAGCATCTGGTGCTGACCAATCATTGCCTGAGGCAGTAGGAGGTCATTTCCGGTAGGTTTGGCAGAGTAAGAGCGCAAAAGTTACATGAGTAAATCTGTATGTAGACATGCCTTCAGGATTTAGGTTTATTGTCTCTGTCTACCGTTGTTCAAATTGCACTGATTGGATGAAAGCAATGCAAAAATACTGATGATATCAAAGAGTAATAACTCACTGTCAATGAATATAAGACGACTGATTTATACAAACAAGGGATTATAGGATTTGTTGAATGAAGGTAAAAATGTTCTTTCATGTTTGCAGGACTATAATTCAAGTGTTGTGATTAGATATAAATCACAAGCAGAGTGAGTTGTTAGACAGCACAATTATTGTATTTAGACGGTGGAAGTAATGCAACTACACATAAATAGAGTTGTCTTATTTGGTTATTTATCTTACTGGAATAAAACGAAATATTTTACATCAAGGATCAGCTGCAGCATTATTAAAGTGCAACACTAATAAAAGCTGCTGGGAGGAACCGATCACACTTTAACCCAAATAAACCATAACTATCAGAGCTCTCCAGTCATACTGAGATCATTACTAAACTCGTGTGTTTTTAATGGGTCTGAGTCTGAGCTGAAGGGTGTTATCAGAGTATAGAAACCGAAGTCAGAGTCTGAGACTGAGGCCACAGTCTACCAAGCTTCAGATCTTCATTAAAAAACACAGACAGAACCTCAATGTTTATTATTGACAGAAGGGATTTAAATGGTGGAGCTGGGATAATAAAGATAATCTACACTCTGAGCAGGTAAGAAGATAAAGACAAAGATTTTATTAACTCCAGGAACCTGAAACTAACATTAAGAGCAGAGAGATTTAAAAACGAAAACAGAATCCAATCATTTCTCTGCACCCATAAATCTGTTCGACCTTCAGCGCTCTGAGACGTCATCCTATAAAAAAATACTGCTGCCTCACCTACTTTAATACGAAAACTTATAGACGGCACGAGGAGAACAGAGCAGGGAGCATGCAGAGAAAACTGGGCAGAGCAAGGTGGAAGAAGCAGGCATGGTAGCGGAGGTCAAACAGGAGAATCCAAAACAGAGAGAATCAGGAGAATAAATACTGAAGCAGGGGTGCAAGAAGACAAGGAAGTTAAAAGTAAACGTGGAGTAGCTGTGGCAGAGTGAAAGCAGGGAGCTGAGGGAGGGAGACTAATTAACCTGAAGGAGCTGAGCAGAGATAGAAGACACTCCAGGGGAAATATCTACCAGATCTTTCATAAATTATTCTAAATAAACTAAGAACACAAAAAACTAAAAAACTAAATACAAAGAAATTTGCTAATAAGGCAAAACCATACTAACAATAATGATAACAGAAAAATGAACTTGATGCAAGCATAACAAGCAGATGTATTTAAAATACACACAAAAGAGAATTAAAACCCAACACCTCAAGATCATGATACACAGTACCAGACTGCCCTGCCCACCTTTCCTATCCATCAGTCAGGATATGATCAACACTGAGATTCAGTAAAACCAAGATGGATGTTTTTAAAGTATCACTGTTAAGACATACAGTATGCCATTAAAAACCCATACCAATGCAGTTGGAGTTGCGTGGTGTGGTGGGAAGCCGGGATAGAAAGGATTGAGGCAGCATATCAGAAAGCTCTGGCAGAAGTCAAACCTCCTGCCTCCTAGGGTCAGTCTGACGCTTCCGGCTTCCAAGCTGACTCCATGTCACAGGTCTCTGTTCTGCTTCCTGAAGCCCAGGATTTTCCATCGCTCTCCACCACATCCTTAGTGCCCCTCTAGTTGTCATCAGCGGGAGATAGCTGCATCTGTCCCCCCCGTGCAGCTGAGCACGCTGCTCCACATCTCCAGAGTCCCCAAAATGGCGCAGAGAAGCCCACTTTGCGTCTTCAATGCGCTGCGGGTGGGTCCGCCTCAACCTCCTCTGCACGCCGCAAACGCTTCAGCCTCTGCTCCTTCTACTGAGGGTCAGTGCGACACTTCAGCCTCTGCTCACACCTCTGAAGGCCAGCCTGACATCTCAGCCGCCTTTTCTGGCCAGCTATCATCATCATCATCACCATCTTCTCTTGCTCCTGATTCAGAGGGGTTCGAGTACAAATCGCTTCCGTCTCCAGAATGTTGACAACACTTCCACTGCAGACCATCTGGGCTTCGTCGTGATTTCCTCTGATGTTCCCCATAGCTCCTTCAAGGTTCACAGCACCGTTCTCCAAACCCTCGACAAGGGTCCAACCGGCTCCCACGCCATTCTCCCAAGCCTCGGAGACAGTTCAACCGGCTCCCACGCCATTCTCCAGAACCAGCGGTTCCTGCACCATTCTTCGGGGCCTCGCCTAGGATCCCCCTGGTGCTCTCCAGATCTCTATAGTGGATCCAAGTCTCCCGGGCTCCTCCATGGGTTCCAGTCTCCATCTTAACCTCTCAGTGAACCACCTGATGGGGTTCTTCATGGGACCTCGTGATCCTCTAATCCTCTCCATGACCAACTCCTGACCCGGCTCCCAGAGGGTCCCCTACGCTGCACGGCCAATGTCAGAATCTGCCTGTTACTGGTTCTGAGTTTCAGTTATGTCTGCTTTCTCTGCGCTGCCAGGTTCTTCAGTTGCTGTTATTTCAGCTCATTCAGGTTGATTAGATCCATCATTCTTTCTTGTGTTTAGATTACTTTCTTGTGGATCTGTTTTTGCCTGTTTGTGTTCTTCAGGTAGTACCATTGTGTACTCACTGGTTTTCATTGTTCTCCACTGGTTCCTCCTGTTTGCTACCTGCTCCATATCCGTTCCACAGTCTGTGCTACCTTTGTAAGTCTTTTTCAGTTTATAATTATTATAATTAAAAAGCTGTGCAACTCACCATGCTGCTTCCGAGGGTTGTTCTGCACGTTAGTCGGACAAGAACACAACAATATCTGACACCAGAAGTACTTTGAATCGAGGCATCCAGATTAGGCTCCTTTAAAACTTGTGGTAAATGAGCTGATTGAAGAGACTTGTTTACTTTAAAATCTAATCTCCCAAAAAAAACTTGTAGGAACCACATCAAGGCAACAAGTCGTGAATTTCAAGTCAGTTTGAATTAAGCACGCAATCCAGTGGTTTGAAATAATCTAAATGTACTAGTAAATCTGGAGGTGGAACCACCTGCTGCTTGTCTTAGTCTCTAAAATCTATTAGAAAACAAATCTGCAAAGTCACTGCAGGACCTGTTGGATAAAGGTTCAGTTGGAGAGAGTTTATCATCACGTCAACAACCTGAATACTGGTCAGTTGCACTGAAAAAAATGATTTCAACATTTGGTAAGGGCTCACATCACTCCTCTCCAAATGTTTTGGCCCCCACCACTTTGCCTACAGGGGTAATAGATCCAATGAGGATGCAGCACCACAGCCTTCCATCCTGGACTGTCCCATTTAGAACAGCAGGAGGAGCTACACGCGGCTGCTTTTTGTGGACTATAGTTCAACGTTGAACACCATAATCCCCAAAGACTGGTGGACAAACTGAGGGACATTGGACCGCCACATTCCACCGGCATGTGAATTCACAGCTTCCTGTTGGGTCCGATTGTGTCTACATACATCTTCTGTCCTGAGCCTCAGCACTCTACAGGGTTGTGTGTGTTAGAGCCCCCTGCTCTACACCTTTACACCCTCATCCGCACACCCCGCGTACCATGGTCAAGTTCACAGTAAACACCACAGTGGTGGGGTTCATCTCTGGGGGAGGAGTCCTCCTATATAGACGAGGTGGAGCGGCTGACAGCTTGGTGCACAGCGAACAACTTGATGGTCAAGATTCCAAAACCAAGCAGACAATATTTCTCCACTGATCATCAGCAGGGACTGTGGGAGAGGTTGGTTGACTTCTGCTTC
This sequence comes from Crenichthys baileyi, assembly GCA_036173005.1. NCBI lineage: Eukaryota > Metazoa > Chordata > Actinopteri > Cyprinodontiformes > Goodeidae > Crenichthys > Crenichthys baileyi. Next base: position 153,223 of record JAHHUM010000644.1, read on the forward strand.
CTAGGAGTTCACATCAAGGAGGACCTGACCAGGAGCACGAATCCCTCCGAGCAGAAGGCCCAGCAGACACTGTACTTCCTGAGGTCTTCTTAGGAGAAATAAAATCCCATAGAGACTGCTGGTGTCCTTCTATCAGTGCTTTATTGAGCGGATAAAGACCTGCTGCATCTGTGCGAGGTCCACCAGCTGTACAGTGGCTCAGAGGAGTCAATCACAGGAAGGCTGCATCAAGGACTGTAGCCTCCATTTATAAGTTTCATGCCCTACTGTCAGGCCAACTGCCAAGACCCATTCATTAGTTTTTATTAATAATTTCTAAAAACGTCAATATTTCTGAGAGATCATAAAACTGGTGAAATAATTAAAGATTTTCTTACCAGAGGTCTGCTGTGATTGACCGGGCTGCTGCTGACCTGCAGACCTGTTCCTGTCATGTTGGATGGTCCTCGGCGCCGCCTGACCTCTGAACTCTCTGGTGAAACACTGAAATACATGTTGAGTTTTTCTAATAATTTGTCCTGATAATATTTTGCTGTTGTTTTTATGATCATCTAACTGCAGAAACTTCTTCTCACATCAACACTTTGTGTGTCACTGGGGTGAACCACGATCACCACCTCCTTCAGATGGCGAGGGGAGCTCCTGCGGCTGAACAAATGGATCTCCTTAAGCAGAACTTTGGACACAAGGTCTCTGGGGAAACTCAGGTTTCCGGTTCCGATGGCTGGGAAGGACAGAGAGGCCATCTGATGCTTCTCAGCCGTCTCCAGACAGTAAATGATGATGTCTGTTAACTCCTGACAGAAGCAGCAGACAAACGGAGAGACGGTGAGATGGGATGAATGAGTAGCTGGACAGGTAATCAGTATGAAATATGACCTCATCCAGAGTTGATTTTATGTTGATAAAGTCCAAATAAAGACAAATGTATTATGTTCTGACCAAGCTTCAAGGCACATTCTCTATAGGGACAATATTAAGTGATAGCGATGCTGAAGAATCTTAGTTAAAGAACTCTTGAACAGATTTGACTTTTTCTCATATTTCCATCCTTTTATGATCTGTTAGAACTGGTTCTGTGAAATCATTACTCTGTCTCGGTCTGTAGAGAACTGAAAATAAAAGGACCTGATGGACCTCTCACCTTCTCCGCCTGGCCGCCTCCTTTGTCCCACATCGGGCAAGCAGCATGATAGACCTTCTGACACCGCAGGTTGTATCCGTCCGTGACGACCACGTCTCCAAACTGCAGGGTGGACGCCCCGGCCTCAGTGAGGATGGCCAGCTGCAGGTTTTCGCCGGCCGCCTCAGAGATGGCTTTGGAGACAGCTCCCTGGTTCAGGTTCATGTTGTCTGCAACCGTGTTCACGATGACGTCTGTCTGCAGACCAAGATCACGACAGACTCATCTTCCTGATAATAACTGTGTTTCTGTTCTAATGATAAATCATCTGCTGCTTTTATAAGCGGAAATTTCTGAAAGATAAACACTTTAGCACTTTAGAATGACTTGAAAGTTTCTCTGTTACCCAACAGCTGCAAACACACTGCATTAAACCCACAAAAAGCATCACCCTGCATTTAATGAGGAGCTTAATAATTAATTATTAATTAATTCACCAACATAATTTCACTGATAAATGGTGAGAAACTAAAGCTGGTTGGTTGTTGTCATACCAGCATCTAGCCTTAAAAATGAGATTAGAAGCAGTAAAAAGAGACTGAAAAGATCTGGCCTTAAAAGATGAGTCAGGAGGTCTTAAATGTACTGGACTGAACAGAACTCCTTAGAAAACTTAAGCTTTTAAATGTTAATGTTCGAGCTGCAGGGGGCACTGTTGCACAGAAAAAAGATTAGCAATGAAAGAAGATGGAGGTGCAACAGCAAATCACTGATCATCAAAAGGATTCATCAGGAAACATCAGCTGAAAGGTTAAACCGGGGCAGAATCTGGTACCAAATCATATAATTTATGTTCAGAAACACAAAAAACATTTTTGTTTTCATGATGTGTTCAAGCGTCATTATGTCTGCGGATGCTCTCTGCTAGGTCAGAATATAAGATCCTAATCAGCTCCAGTGACCTGAGATGCTCCCAGAACTACTCACAGTCTGGTTCTGAATGTTTCCTTGGCGGAGAACAATCTTTAGGCCACCAGGTGTGATCTGCTCCAACCTTCCTGACCTGAAATCATCACAAAAAGTCTCTTCAACATTACGCAACACAAGGTTTCTGTCTTTGTTAAGTCAGAAACCTTTAAATACGCTCCACATGTCTCACTTTAATTCAAATCTGAAGTGAAAGTTGGTCTCAACTTGTTTGCAGACAAAAAAAGCTGATTTATAAAGAGACTCAAAGCCTTACCCTCCATCCGCTCCATGTCTGTTCGGTGCTCTGGAGTTATGAGCTCCCTGATAACCTCCTCTTCCTCTTCCACCTCCATCTGCAAATCCTCTTCCTCCATCTCTTTCTCCTCCACCTCCTCTTCCTCCTCTTCTTTCAGCAGACTGTGGACCTCTCCCTCGTCCTCTCTGAGGTCCACTGGGTGGTAAACAACAGAAGTCATTCGTGGTCCATCTGAAAACTGCCTCAGAAACAGATCTATGGAGTTCCTACAACTATTAAAAGAAGGTTTTATTTTAAACTGTAAACATTCTCAGTTCCTTCAACTTAAAGCTCTTTAAAAATCTCATTTATGGGCTCCAATATTAAATTAGGTGAGGTTGATGATTTGGTTTGTTCATCAAAACCATGTTTGATTTACCTGAAGACAGTCGAACATGAACCACCAGTCTGTTAGTTCTGGTTTCTACATACCTCTGATCTAATGTGCAAGTAAATTGTTAATTAGCCTCAAAAACTAGAAATTAAATATGAAACTAAGCTAAAATTAATTATGTTTAAAGGGAACTTATTGTGTTTGATATAATGGAATATTTTCTGTTGTTGGTTTTAATGAGCCTTGAGGCAAGAAGGTCCTGGGTTTGAATCCCTGCCTGGGTCTTCCTGCATGTGATGAACAAACAGAAGAATCTTCATGTTGCCATGGCCTGTGTTAGTGTGGACAGAGACTAAACAGACACATACCTCTGGAGATCCTGTTAAATAATAACATCTCGGGGGTCACATGATGAAGGCTACCGGCTAAATGTGGTCTCGCTGGTCTCCTCATGGGAACGGATTAAACTAATATTTCTCATTTAGACCTCTGCCAAAAATAACTTGAATACTGTCACTAATCTTATGATTGCAGTGGAGATGTCCCTGGAAAACTTCTTCAACATGCCTTAAAAGAAAGACACTCTGGAAAAGGAGAATGCACGTAAGGCTAATGCTACGCTAGCTAACCATGAGGACGAAGCTTACCCGGACTATAAAGGGAACACAGACCGGGTGCTAGTGCTATGTCGGCTCAGATGATTGCTAACCCCGATCGGACATCTCAATAGTTCAACAAGTGACCGACAATATCGCCACCATGTTGGATAAGGATAAGGAAGGCACAGAGGGCGAGGACCCAGTCTTCCTGTTTGAGGAATGGATCCCGGAAGCTCTGAGAATGCAGGAGAAACAAGTCCTCTGCTTAGACCCGATGGGAAGCAGCGTACACGAGCAGTAATGGTGACGTGGCATAGGTACAGGGATAGACAGAGGTTTCTCTATGCAGCAAGAGACAAGGGCAAAGTGAAGCTGGGGGACCATGAGCTGTCTTTCTATCAGGACTTCACGGCTGAAGTCGTAAAACAGAGGCAGTTATCGGCAAATGCCTGTAAGAGGATGCAAGATGCCGGGATAAAGTATGCCTTCTTGTACCCAGCAGTGATTCAAGCTTTTCCTCCAAAGGGGAAACGGATCTCTCTCACTCCAATGAAGGAGGTTGACTTATTAAGAGTGATTGATTTTTCTGACCTCTATAAGCTTTATAGCTTAGGTGGGTGTGGTGTTGAGATGTTTAGACATCCAAGCCTTAGGTTGCTTTTTTGCCTGGAAGCTGTTCTGTTTTCTTTTGTCCAGACAGTTTTTGTGTATCAGACCCAGATGATTGTATGGTACTCAGCACACACTAATTCTGCACAGGTTTGAGTCCCACGTTCTGTACTTGAAATATTAAAGGATCTAACAATGTCATTAAGAGAAAGTCTGTCCCGAACTGTCTTAAGAGAGATAAAGTCCAGATTGTACTTCTCCAGGAAACTCACCTAAGCTTTGAGGAGCATAGAAAGTATCTTGGAGAATGGGTTGGTCAGGTTTAATTCTATTTGTATTCATCAAACAAGAGGGAGTAATTGTGCTAATTCATAAAATGCTGCAATTTATTATGAAAAATTATTGTAAAGACAAAGCAGATTGGATTTTGTTGGTAAAAGGGCAACTGTTCGGTGAAACGATTCTGATTGGTAACATTTATGCACCTAATGTCTATGATGAGAATTGCTTTGCTATACTTCTAGCTAAAATTGGAGATATAGATTGCCCAAATATGATAATGGGGGGGATCTTAACTGTAGTCTTTTTCTATCGATAGAAACCCACCCCAAAAATAACCGTCAAAAATAAATAGTCTTATCTGAAATATGATCGATGAGCCTGACTTATTGGATAGCTGAAGATATGCACCCTGATATTAAGAGATACACATTTTACTCTCACCCTCACTTATCGTCATCGCATATTGATTATATTTGTCTGTCCAAGCATTTTGCTCATTTAATCAAGAAATCTGATATAGGCCCTTTTGCTCTCTGTGATCCTGCTCCAGTTACTCTTACAATGCAACCTTTTAGGCCTGCAGAACAGTCCTTCTCCTGGACACTGAACTCATTATTGTTTTATGATGTAAATTTCATCAAATTTATAGAAGACCAGACTGATTTATAATTGGAGTTTAATGATAATCAAGATACGGAGCGGAGACCAGTATGGGAAGCATACAAAGCGTACATAAGAGGAATGATTATTTCATACTCCAGCAGGACAAAGAAAGAACGGATACAGGAACAGTTGGAGATGGAGAAGAGGATTAAAGAGCTAGAGGACAAATCTTTTAGGTTATATTCAGATGATATCTCGAAAGAGCTCAAGGAGACAAGACTACAGTTGACTGACCTTAATAACAAAGAAGGCATAATTGGATATTTTGTTCGCCAGACAAAGAATGTTTGAATTTGGCAATAAGCTTCTGGCTCGATTGGTTAGAAATTCTTCCACCTAATCTTTTATCTCTGCAATATATGGATCAGCTGCGACAGACGAATTATAGGAGGACTAATGATTGTTTCAAAAACTTTTATAAAACTATATAGCTAGAAATAGCGATAAGTTGGTTCAGGATGATATTTTTAAATAAGATACGACAGCTATCCGATGAATGAGCTGAACTTCTTGAAGGGCCTGTTATTTTATCAGAAATAAATGATGCTATCTCCTTGCTGCAGTCTAACAAATCTCCAGGCGCTGATGGTTTCAGTGGGGAGTTTTATAAAACAGGCAAAATTAACAATTCGCTACTTAGTCTTCAATAAATACTCTGAAGAGGGAGAACTTCCTGAATCTATGTATGTCGTGGATATTATAACTATTCCATAACTATGTGGTGGGGTGGGGGTAGAGAGAGTCTGATTTAGTGAAATTATTTAGATGGTCTCCCGGCGGTTAACATACCTGGGGATTAGACTTAAGCCTAAAGTCAGTCAACTCTATCCCCAAAATGTGAACCTGATGCTTAAACATGTCAAGGATAAGATGACTAGTGCGACATCTCATTCCTGGGCAGGATAAATCTCATAAAGATCATAATACTTCCAAAAAATCTATTTACAATGTATATGCCCTTCCTAATTATTTAAAGTAATAGTGTGAAGGAAATTAAAAGAGCTATATTCAAGTTTATTTGGGCCGGCTTTAAACCTAAAATTAAATTGGAGATCCTGCAATTCCAAGAGCACATGGAGGATGGGGCCTTCCTAATATACCTCAATACATAACTTCAATACAAGCTGGGGTTGTTGCAGCATGGGCTGACCTGAGGAAGAAGCCGTTATGGTACGAGATAGAAACGGTACTGTGTAAACCTTTCTCTCCTGTAAACTTATTGGATAAGAGTAGACCAGAATTACCATCTATGGCTAAGGACAACTATATGATTACAAATGTGATTAAGTCTTGGAATATTTTGAGGATATTTGGTACAGCTACCTTATTGCGAGGTTCTATTCAACTTTGCAGCATCTCACCAAGGACAAATTATCAGGTTATACAACATCTTTTGCAACACTTTTGAAAACAATAGATCCTGAAGCATGGGAGAAGGTAGTGTTATTACCTTCTAAGATATCAGTTTGTAATAGATACAGAGAGATGCAGTATAACATTTAACACAAAGTTTATTTATCTCCCTACATGTATAGCAAATACAATACAGAAGCTTCTCTTAATTTTTCAAAGTGTAAAATAATGAGAGGAACTACTTTTCACAGCCTTTAAAAATGTGAAAAGATTCAACAGTTCTGGCAAGCAGTGTGTATTGAGGTCAGTGTGGTGATTGGTCAACAGCTAAACCTGAGGCATTGGTGTGTGTGTTGCAACTTCTACTTGACTCGTTGAACGTCCACAAGAATGTACTACATTTTCTTTTTATGGTGGCCAGGAAAGCAATAATGAAAAGATGGGTTGGTGTTCAGCCACCTTCAATTAAACTTTGGAAAGACACGATCACCTTGGAGAGGTTGAGGCGTACCCTTAAAGTCATTATTACCAAGTCAAGAAACGTTCTGAAATAATGTTGGGATGTTTGCAAATACAACTCAAGTCATGCTGACGTTGTAAATAACGATGTACAAAGACTCTTATGGTTGATGCTGTATGATATATGGTGACATATTTTATTGGGTCGGTAACATCATAGTTTTTGTTGATGCTGGACCGTTGATGTAATTTCAAAATGTTTAATAAAATAAAGAAAAATCAAAAATAATAATAATAACAACTTACCCTGCTGCTCCCCTGTACTCCCTGCCCGTCTCCTGTGGAACCGTCATGGTGGGTCCCAGATCGAAGAACTCCTTGTTGACGGCTGCTGCCATCACCCTGACGGTGGCGTCATTGTTGTCGACCAGGTGAACCTCAGTTAAGGATCCTGGACCTGTAGGATTGTCGCAGTATTCCCGCACAGCCTGGGCGATGGTCTCGGTGCAGAGTTCCACAGGAAAACCGAACACTCCAGAGCTGATTGCTGGCATTGCTATGGTGGAGCACTTGATCATCTCAGCTTGTTTCAGGCTCTCTTTAACTGCAGACTTTAGACGAAATATTGACGTCTTCTTGTCAGAGTCAGAATACCGCGGACCGACAGCATGTACGACGTACTTGCAGGGCAGACTGCATGCATCTGTTACGATTGCTTCTCCTGGGCGTAGCTTCCCATGTTTAGCTACATGGTCATCACTGATCCTCTGCAGCTTTGGTCCAGCAGCTTTTAGCAGCGCCAAAGCCAAGCCGCCGATGTGCTGCAGCTCCTCATTGGCTGCATTGACCACAACGTCAACTTTAAAGCAGCAGATATCTGCCCTGCTGACAGAAATAAGAACTCCATTGGTTGTTTGCACCTTGCAGTAACAAACACCAGTCTCTCCTTCAAAGTTCCTTTCCTCCTCCTCTTCATCATCTTGGATCTCTGGCTGAAGCATCACCACACAGTTGAACTCTGCCATTATCGGAGACATAAACATGCTACCTTGGGACTGGAAATACTTCTTGGCTCCAGGTTTGTCCACAGTTAAGGTGTCAGTAAAGAGAGCATTGGCAAGTTCCTGAAAATTAGATTTAGCATTCTGGGCACGAAGACGAGCTCCACTGATGATGATCTTTGGTCTTTCTGGATCAAACATGACTGACACCGTGTTGTCGTTCACAATTCTTGACCAAGTGTCATGTTTTTTCTTCTCTATGAACTGAACAACTGCACAGGACTCAACGCGAAAGATCTCGCGAACTTGTGAGTAGTTTTCAATGAACTGCTTCAGACTGAGGCTGACCTCTTTGACAGGATTGCTAAAACCGACCACTGACACTTTGTCTCTTCTCCCAGGGTGGATCCATATGATCACAGTTTTCTTGTTGGAGCAGTTGTAGGTGTCTAAGATGTCTCTGCACAGGTCCATCCAGTTCTGAAGGTTCAAAACTTCCTGATCTTTCACGTCCAAAGTCTGCACCAGTAAATCTTTCTTCATCTTACTCTCAGCATCGGCCAGGGCTCTGTCAGAGCTTCCCAGTAAGAAAATCCCTTTGGTGTCGATGCCGTAGACGGCACTAATGCCTTGTGAAGTGAACAGGCTCTTTGACATGTCAATGGGATCCACTGAACGGAGGTATTCCAGAAGACTTGAAGGGACATTTAGCTGCTTTTGTTTCATTTTCAGATTTCTCTCTAAGATCCAGGATTTGGTTTTGAACACTTCTGCTGGGAGTCCTGTAATGGTCAACTTTCCTGTGCCTTCATTGTATAAGACCTTCAACTCAGAAGAAATGTCCAAGGCAGCTTTCTGCAGCCCTTCATCGTTCAGGATGTAGTAATAGGCAGGAGAAATGTCCATTCCCTCAGATAAACTTTTGGTCTGTCGTTCATTATGACTCATGAATTTAAGGATGATCTTTTCCACAGGAGCTCTGATTTTCTTTATATCATCAGCTCTGCCGGCAATGGTCACAACATCTCTGGATGGATTGAAGGCCACTAAGGCATCTTCCTTCACAACCAAACGGACTTCCTTCTCAGCATATTTCCATGCTTCTGCGTTCACGTCGGATTCAAAGGCCGAGAACTGGGACATGAGTTTGCAGAAGGCAATCTGGGCCGCCGTCGCCCAGTTATCTATGTCCTTAGCAGTCAGACCTTTCTGTCTCAGAAGTCCTGGCAGCGGGCTGAGCTTCACCTCAGGATTGTCCAAATCTACACTGCAGAAGTGTGGACGCATCTGCTCATTGATGCTTTTCAGCATTTTCTTCAGTAGGAGGAATTTCCAGATCACGTGGTTAACCTTCTCAGTGAAAGGCTCGGGTATCTTCCATGCAGGTCGCTCTTTGCCGTACAGAGCAGTTCCCAATGACTCATAGTAGGGATACAACTTGACAGAAATGGATTGCATCAAATGGTCTTCTTTAATGCAGATGCTTTCCACAACTGCAGCGAGAAACAAAGAACACGGAGAGAATGGTGAGAAGCTGCTCGTAGTGGTGGAGATTTTAAATCAGCCTGGTTCATTCATCCAGGTCATCAGATACACAAAACTAACGACTGAGTGAAGAACAACTAACCAGAGCACCCTCATCCAGTAACTTCTCTATCAGCTGATAACTTAATAAGAGTTGGACAGTGATATGGTAATACTGGGATGTCCAAAAATAGGAATGTTGTATAGAGAGGAGCAGTAGAGAGAGTAACCAAAGGTCCAAACATCAAGTCTGTGTGATGAAATCCTGACTGACTCCCATCAACAAGAATACAGGAGTCTACATTAACCTGTTCATTTTCTATCCTGATAAAATGACCTAAACCAACTCTGTCTATCATAGAAACCTCGAAAGCCAAACAGGAGAAGGGACGCCTGTGACCTAATCATGCTAGAGCTACATTAGAGAAGTCTTTAAGATTCCAACTGGTTTGGTGGGACAGAGAAAGAACAAGAGGAAGAAGAGCTGTCTTGATTTGGCAGAAATGCTGATTTAGAACTGAGAAGAAGCTACCAGCCTGTCTGTTCCTTATTTGTTAACCCTGGCCCTGTTTCCCCATGTTGGGTCAAATTTCAGGTTAGTTTTCACTGCTACTGGTTCCCTCCCAGTGGCTGCTTTAGGCCTTAAATCTACTAGATGCTTGTAGGTGGTTTCCCCGGCAGCTACAGGATTCTGTGACGGGACTGGCAGAAATAACAAAACTAAATATCAGATCTTAAATCTGAGTAGTTAAGAATATAAATAAAACTAAAAGAATCTTAAGTAAAACAACAGCACAACCAGCCTGTTTAGGCAGATGATGACAATACTGTAGAATAGATCATCCTATCCTGCTCTACACTCCACACAATAATCCATAGTCAGTGTTTTAAACCAGTTTGGAAAATTGTCCACAGACTCAGCAGTTTAGCTTTAATACTGACAGGTTAGTGATGAACAAGCAGAGCAGATAAGAGAAACCTTTAGGGTCCTTGAAGGAGGCGATGGCCGCCTGCTCCTCTGGGATCATGACGACATGCTCCGGCAGCTCCCAGTTCTTCTCAAACCACAGCTCAATCATGTCTGCGAGAAAATCACGAAGAATTTACACAAAATCAATGATAGCAAAAATTAAAACAAGAAAAAATAATAATTCCTTTTAAACCCGCGCTAACAATGTTCCTTTAGATATCTGGTAACTGAAGACGATGTCAGATCAGAAACGAAATTTTCATCTAAATCTTAACTCCTGATCATTTTTCATACTATTTATTTCAGTTCCAGGAAAACTACTTTCATATAATTTAGGTAAAGAATCATATTTTAACTGATTATAAAAAGAGAGCTTAGTGTCTCTCAGTCTCTCAATAAAAAATGTCTTCTTTATTTTGAAGATGTTCATGTTCATTACAACCCTAAACATTTGAAATCAGCATCTGAATCTGGTCTAAAATATTTGACCAATAAATCAAATCAAAATTTTCATGCTAATTAAATTAAAATCCTTAAAAAGATGCACCAAAAATTGACCTTTTGCAGAAAAGTGTGATCATTTTTCAAAACATAAGCTTGCAGGATAACACAAAAATCTCACAATTGTGAAAATGCGAATAAAATTGAAATTATGACAAAAGTACTTATTTAAAAAACATATGTGTTAATGAAAGTCTACTAAGCCACTGTGCCTAAAGTGAGTGGATGTGTTTGTACCTTTGACCACAGTTGGAGGAAGACTCTCCATTCGGACGCTCTTTGCTGCCCCTAGTGGCCGAGCCGTCAGTCCGTGTTTCTTCATCTTTGAGTTGGTCTGACTCACAGAGACGAACTTTTCCACATCTGCAAAAACACTCAAGTTTACTATTTTTGGACTGAAACAGTATGAAGGATAAAAAAGTGTTGCATCAAAAAACTGAACGTTATAGTATTCTGTTATTATTCCTCTTTAGCAGTTTACTGGCCAACTATTTGGATTGAAAATTTTTAAAAGTTCTTCCACGATGGTATAAACTTTTGAAATCCTCAAAATTGGTCCCATACCAAGAGAAAGCAGAGTCCTTTATACAGCTAAATGGGAACTGGCCTGAACTTGTGTAGCACTTTATCTATTCCGAGGACTCCAAGCGTTTTACACTACAATCATTCATCCACACATTCATACATTCGGTGGTAAGCTACATTGTAGCCACAGCTGCTCTAGGGCAGACTGACGAAAGTGAGGCTGCCATACAATCGGCTCCACCGGGCCCTCTGACCACCATCAGCAGGCAAGGCAAGTGAAGTGTCTTGCCCAAGGACACAACGACTGAGACAGACAGAACAGGGGGTTTGAACTGGCAACCCACTGGTTACAGGATGAACCCCTACCACCGTCGCCTAGGTGATAAAGTACTTACATCAATTCTTTTCTAATCTTGTGAATTCTTCCTTTACTTTACAGTCTGGTCTTACGTTTTGATTTACATAGTTTTTAACCATGTATGTACCTGTGTGCTTCCATTTGACTTTTACTTTGCTGCTGACACACCTGAATTTCCCCACAGTGGGAAAATAAAGGATATTTCAGTTTTGTTCTTACAACCCCATAGCATGATACCTCATGCCATGATACACCTCCATACCATGATACAACCTCATCCCATGATACAACCTCATACCATGATACACCTCCATACCATGACACACTCACACGCCAACTTCATATCATGATATGTCATACCATGATACCTCATACCTTGACACAACGTCATAATTTGATACCTCATACCATGATACACTCACACCATGACACAACGTCATACCATGATACAACCTGATACCATCACAGACCCTGGCTGCAGTTACTAGATGTTGACAAAAGGCTCTATCCAGAATTATCTTCCTTCTTCTTGGAAGAAAAGTCAATTTAATCTTTTTTTGCTAAACTGGAGCAACATTATCAGATCATTTACTTGTTGAAATGACTCAGGAATGGTTCTTAGGTGGAACCAGTTTAGGTCGCTCTCTGGCACTAGTCTTTGCCATTGAAGCTGCTTGGTTTCTTTGGCTGGTTATGTTTTCTACCTGCAGGGCTGCTGAAGGTCACCACAGCCATGTTGGATTCCCAGATGATCTCCAGACTGAAGTCATTCTCGTCCAGTCCAGAAATGCTCTCCACCAGCATCTGCAGAAAATCTTTAGAAAGGTTCTCTGAGATGTTCTCCAGCACCGCAGCAGCGCTCAGATCCGACTGAGAATCTGACAAGAAAAACAAGAACTGTTGTAGTTTACATTTGTTCGGTTTTCCTTCATTTATAGACGTTAGCAATAAAAGGTAAAAAAATGATCAAATCTGGATTTTGCTAAAATAAGTTTTAATTGTGTTTATTATTTTTTTAAGTATTTTACGTGAGAAAAAATCTTTCCTCAACATTTCTAGACTAATTAAATTCTGTTTAACCAATAATAAGTCATTCAACCTTTAGATGAACAACATTGTGGTGAAAACGCCTGAGAGCTTAGATTATTTTCACATTTTAATAGGAGGGAATAAAGAGGGAAAGTTGACATATTCCAAGTCACATCCAGGAAAACAGAATCATATTTAATCTTAAAAATGTTTTTACTTCTCTGGTTTGTTGCAGAAGCTCCTTCCTCGGGTTCTGGTTCGGATCTTTGGTTCTTAGAATCTGCAGCTGAATCTAACAGAAAAAAAGATTTAAGTTATTAGTCAAATAAATACAAATTAGAGCACTAAAAAGAGTGAACATTACAAAATATCATTTTATCTCTTTATCTTTTTAAAAGTAAGTAATTCCCATTAGGTTGTGTGATCACAATATAAAACCTGAACAGAGACGTTTACCTGAGCCATCATCACTGTTGTTCGTCGGCGTCTGTGGAGAAAACACAAAGAGATGGTTTAACCCCACAGGAGGAGATCATCTGAAATGGAGGAGCTGTGAAGCCTTGCTGCTTCAGGGTCATTTTCAATCTTTCTGGTATTTAACTGTATCTGATCCAAACCTCAGAGTTCTGGAAGTTTATATGATGTTGGTTAAAGATCCGGCTGCAGATGTTACCAACAGATGATACTGAGAGGAGCTTCACAGCTCAGTGTTTGATTTAACGGTCTGGAAGAATCCAGATATGTGTCTAAGGAGCGTAATTAACACTAATATGCTCAGTCCCAGGAAAACAACTTTCAAGTTTCAAGCTTTTTGGTTTCTTTATAAAATAATCTGGAGCCGGTCTCCGTGTTTCCCTCCACAAAATTTTCCTCAGTGTATTTAAACATGTAGTTTTTCTGCGATCTGGGTGTGAAAACTTTCCTGAATGTGTGACGGCGGCAGCAGCAGGAACATGTTGAACTTTGTTCTGCATTCTATCACTGCTGTTTGCGCTGTTAACGCTGCGTTCTGATTGGGTGTGGCTCCAACCTGACAGGTCGGTGCAGCAGCTTATCGATTAGCTGGTAATGAGCTAAGTCAGACCGTAAAAACATCCTGCCGATGTTCTAACCTGAGGACGTTTCTCACATGTGAATGGGCAAGAGCGAACGCAGGTTGCTGCGGGAGTCGAAGCCGCGGTGACAGATGACGCAGAGCATGGTCCAGGATCCATGAATATTCAAGGTTGGAGGTTGTTCCTGATCTACATCTAGTTCAGCTGGTTTTCCTCTCTGTCTTCTTCTTTACTAGGATGCTTCACATTAAAACCTGTTTCTAACTCTTCTAGCTTCAGTCGTCTCTCCAGTGTTTTTATTAAAGCGATGTAAGAATATTCTCCTTCAAAAGAGGTAAAGTGTTGCTGAACCATATTTGCAGTTGAGAAGGTAAATCTGCAGGTAATAAAATCAGATGTGGGCGTAACCATTCTAGAGTTGGCTCTTTAAACTATAACATAACCCTTTATTCATAAAAACATTACGCTTTCAGCCAAGGCTCAAAGGGCTGAACAGCACCATAAAACACATAACAAATACACTCAGAACGGAAGCAGGCTGCAAGAGTGTGCACAGCTCCAGCTTTAACTGGACCCGTTTACCAGCCTGTAAACAGACGTAGCTAATGTGGAACAGATGCTGTTTTACCTGCATGCAACACAGACACCAAACCCACTTCAAGGGCTGAACAGAACCAACTAATAATCTCAGAGAACTGATTCATGTCGGCTTGCAGGACAGAAAGTGATGTGGTCTCTTCATGCTGCTGAAGGTGGAGGTAAACAGGATGTGAAGTTGGTTCTCTGCAGGTTGGAGCTGAAATAATCCTGAGGTTCAACATGAAGAATATAATAAAACTGCTTGTTTTAAAATCTACTCATTAAATATATTTTTTATATCAAGTAGAATTTTGTTTCCTAACCTGAAGGAATTCATTAACAGCCGAAAACATGTAAAGAACTCTGTGTGTAAATCTGAGACATCATGTTGTTGATGGAGACCCTCCTGTTGCTCCACGACCTTTGAACTTCAGATGTTTTACCTGTGAAGGTCCACTCTCTGGTCCTGAACTCAGCTGTAGCTTCAGAGTTTGGTTGTCCACGTTGATCTCATGATGTTTCTTTGCGAGGACTCGCTCTCTCACTGGAAACAGAAACATCATATTAATAAAAACATATTCAACATATTTCTGTTCACCCGTCTGCCACTTGATTAGGTACACTCTAATTGGACCCAATTTTGCCTTTATTCTCCATGCCATAGATTGAACAAAGTTTCAGAAACATTCCTCAGAGGTTCTGGTCCATATTGACATGAAGGCACCATGCAGTTAATGCAACTTTGTTGACTGGACAATCTATGATGAAAACCTCCTATTCCACCACATCCTAAAGGTGCTCTGGTGGAGATCTGCTGACTGTGGAGACCATTGGAGGTCAGTTAGATAATCTGAGCTTTGTGACATGAAGCATCATCCTGCTGGAAGAAGTCTTCAGAAGATGGGTCCATATAAAGGGATGGACATGGTCAGCAACAAAAAACCCAGGTAGTCTGTGGTCTTTAACAACACTTAGTCGATCTAAAAGTGAAATATCCTCCACACCATGAAAGCACCACCAGCAGCCGGCACCTTTAACACCAGGCAGGATGGATCCATGAGTTCATCTTGTTTACATCATATTCTGACCCGATCGGGTTGCATTAAGTCGTGCAGATGAGAACAATCCTGATATTTCTTGCTGCTCTCATTGAACCAACGGTGGAAAAGATAGAAGTTTTGATCCCAATTATCTCAATACTTTGGATTTTTTTAAACATCATCATGTTGAATGTTTCGCTGTCAGGATAAAACAAAATTATTATTAAAGCAAAAAGAAATTAATTTTGACGGTAAATAATGCGACAACTGAACATCCTTAATATCAACCACATATGGAGATAAAATGGGCTTGATGGGTCCAACAGCAGCTGCTATCAGGACCTCAGCAGTGGAGAGATGGTGTCATCAGGCCGGTACCAGAAGACTTATTCTGGTCCAAACATTTGCTCTGTTGTTCTAACACTTACAGCTGACTGTAAACCCCCCAAATCACAGCCACAAACTGCCTGTTCTTATAGGTGAACTGACCCAGACCTCAGTCCATCAGGACCCCAGAACGGTGCTGAGAGTCTGCAGCATCTAAAATTTCAAGCAGCAAGAAGCTGAAATTCAAGGAGATTAAGGTCCGATCTCCTGCAGACATCTCAGCTCTTTGGAAATCAAATCATTTCTCTGGTCTAATATGTGTCAGGATATGACGTTTTGGACTTTGTGTTTTGTTGTTTTTACCGTCAACCAGAGGTTTCTTGGTTATGGTTTCGTATTCATGTTTTCTGTTTTTCCTACAGTTCTGGTTTTCTTCTGCCTCACAGTCTGTTCTCCTCTGCTTCATCTTCAGTTTGGTTCAGTCAGTGTTTGTTTGGGTTTATTTACCTTTTAGTCAGGGTTCCCTTTTGGTTCCTATTGTGTTAAGTGTTTAGGCCTTAGATTGTTGTGCTCCCTCAAATATCTCAGTTTCCCTTAGTTCATGTTTATTTTTGATTCTTATGTTTTATTTATCTCTGTTTATAGTTTTGTTTTAGTTCTGCTCATTGTGTTAATTAGTTGTATTAGGTTCATCTGTTCCCTCTGCCTTCCTGCCTCCTCGCCTCACCTGTCCTTAGTTCCCTTGATTACCTGCCTTTGTTCTCATTCTGTATATTAGTTGGTTTTGTTTCATTGTCCTTTCCTGGTTCCTCTCATCTCTTACCCTTGTCCATGCCACGTGAGTTTTTTGGATTTCTGATTCTGGTTTTCACCTGCAGTGTTTTTGTTTCTTTTGAATAAAGCTGAAGACTATTTAAAATGCTGCTGCCAAACTCTTGCCTGCGCTTCGGTCCTCCCCAAAACCTTATTGTGACAATATGGAGCAGATCACATCTGGATCAATCCTTTCCTTCTTCGGGCTGAACCGTCTCTATCAGTCAGTAGAACTCAGAAGAACTTTTTAAGGCTTCAGGAAGTCAGAGAAATATTTCATGTTGCAGTAGATTAGCAGCAGAAGTACTTCCTGGTGTTGGTGGTTGTTGTTTCCAAAGCAACGGCGCTCCCAGTTTACCTGCACTGACTCACCTGAGCACAGCTCAGCTAATAATAAACCAGCGGCTTTATTGTGACTATAACCTGAGTTATTACAGTCACCAGCATCCTCCCAGCAGTGCTGACCTTTAACCCCAGCTAGACGTGGGACATGAAAAAGCTGTGGACACATCTGATCATCTGACCCATGTGTCTCATCCTGACTACAGGAGGAAGGAGCTGAGCTGAAGAGATGCATGCTGGGACCTCAGTTGACATTATTAACCAGTTTATGATAATAATAATTAATAAGTTCAAACAGGAAGAAACGATTTTTGTAGGAAAGTTTCAGACTCGTTGGATTCAGAAAGATAAACAGCTTCTGATTTTATTAGACCTATTAAACTCTGAGTTGAGAAGAGTCATCTTTAGGTACCACTAACCGAACCGGGATGTATACAAACAGAACCTCTCACCCTCCTCTAATCGGAAGAAGACGGAGGCTCTCGGGGCCTCCTCCTCCACCTCCACCCGACACTCTCCTCCGCTGGATTTCTTCTTGCTCTGGAAGTAAAGCTGCAGTTTGTTCCTCACAGTTTTATTCTGGACCGAACTCCAATTCCCCTCCACGGTCACGGGCGGACATTCGGAGTCCGCCATGGTTCTAGTCCAAACTCAAACTGACAGCAGCAGCAGGAGGAGGAGGAGGAGGAAGAGGAGGGCAGTTCAGCTTTAGTTTTCTTTCACTTTCGTTTCTTCGAAATCGGCCTGAAAACCGAACCAGAAACACAGAGATGAAACTGAAGCTGCAGACCTGCTGATGATGGAAACCTTCAGAACTTTAAATGAGCTCAAACATGACATGTACTCAGAAACAAAACTAAATAAAAATCCTCAGAATAAACCAAGAATCAACAAACGGATCAGATCACGTTGGAATAAAACAAAGTGAGATTTCTTCTTTGAGGTTTTCCACATCTACAATGAAAATTTCCATAACTTCAGTTTAATTACAGCATCTTTTTTATATGATTTTATTTTTACTTCCTGGGACCTGTGTTCAGCAAATGGCGCCCACTGGTGGAGACTCTCTGACATTCTTGTGTTTGTTTTTGTCCCACAGACACCAACAGAGACGTGATGGGTCCCTAATATTTGGTCTACTTCCACATCCAGACCCCGCTGGCTGCATGAAAACCTTCAGTGTGACCTCTGGTAAACTCTGTCTCATCTTCTGTATCTGCTGACCTTTAGTGGAGAACAGATTAGAATATCAATCAAACTGGATCTATACAGCACATTTCAACAAGTCTTCCATTGGCCAAGGTTCTTTACAAAATAAAAAAACACAAAAACAGTGTCAAGTAAAAACAAACACCTTAAAAGAACATTTAAACGATAAAAATCAAATGCCAAACGCCCTTTTAAATAAATAGGTTTTAACTTTAGCTTTAAAATAAAATTAGAAAGACCAAAACATAAGAAATACAAAAGAAATGCGATATAGTTATTATTAATCGCATATACAGATTAGTGAAATGTACAAGTTCCCTCCATCACCTCCATCTCTATCCCTGGTCTCCATGTGAACCAACTTTAATGAAATTAACTTAATATTTATCAATATTTTTCTTTTTATCTTGTACCTGTGATGCTTTGTAAAATCTGTAAATGGAGAAAATCTGATCAAATATTGTTGATGTCGGCTTCTGGAAACAAGTCTAGAAAGGTTCGGTTCAGTACTTTTTCAGGACGGATATTACTGACGACAAACATCGCCCCCTGATGGAAAGTCTCTGGCATTACAATGGTTGTCTGTACAGAAACTGGTTTAATTAACAGCGTCTTGTTGAGCTTGTTTTAAAGTAATTTATGAATAAAGTAATATTAAATAAACTTTTTTGGCAAACTTCAGCTGTAAAACTTCCCATTTATGCAAAAAGAGAAACATGAGTTAGATATTCATAAAGAACACAGAGGAGCATTGAATCTCCATCATTAGAGATGGTTTATAACTGCTGTGATGATCAGAATCTTCTGGACCAAAGACAAAATGTCTTCAGTCCAGGAAAACAGACATTTCCACATCTTAATACATCTATAAGCAAAGATTTATTCAGCTGATTAAATCTTTCTGGAGTAAACACAGTTTGGTCAGACATGAAACTATAAAATCAGACAGTTCAATTAAAAAAAAATGTGTTTAATATCCTTCAGTTAAACAGGCTTTAAGAGCTTTTTAGTTTATTAAAGAAAAACATGACATAAAATGTATTCATGCTCAACATCTTCTGTGGTCTCAGCACAGTTGAGTCTGATGCGTCTTTATCGCTCGAAGGCATCAGGCTTCGTTTGCTTCTTGCTCTTCACCTGGAGAGGAACATAGAGTGATGAAGATCAGGAGACAGTATCTGAGGAATCTTGATTATATCATGAAGGACTTTTATTTAAATAGATTTCACTATCCCCATCTCAGACTCTACATGCCTTAGTTAATATGTTAAAGTTGATGACAGGACATTTAAAGAAGACAAGTATGGCTTCTTTGGAAGGGTTAAAGGTGAAAGCCTCTAATATCTTCTCTCTGATAGAAAATGGACAGATGACACCAAAGTAGAGATGTTTGTCTATAATGCACAGCAGCATGTCTGGAGAAAACCTAAACAGCATATCGACACTGTAAAGCACGGTGGTGGATGGTTGATGATATGGGCTTGCTCTTCAGCAACAAATCCTGGTCACTGAGTGGATCATGAACCCCTCTGGATACCAAAGCATTCCAGACTCAAATGTTAGTCCATCAGTCCAACAGATAAAGCTTGGACCAAACTGGGTTATCAACAGAACCATGATCCCAAATACCGCAGCATTTCTCCTACAGAATGGCTGAAAAAGAGATGAATCAATTTCTTGCCATGGTCCAGTCAAAGTCCAGACCTCAACCTGATGGAAATGCTTTGGTGTGTCTTCAGAGAACTGTGCAGAAACAAATGCATGCAAACCTAAATTAAGCTGCTGTAGGAGGTTCTAGAAGCTGCTGTAGGAGGTTCTAGAAGCTGCTGAAGGAGATTCCAAAAGAGGTTTAAAAAGCTGTATTATTTGGATCAGGTTCAGAAACAACTATGTCTGAAAGAGAGTCTTTCTTTTTGTCCTGTCACTTTTTCTTACTTACTGTTAGGGATGGACTTGAGGTTCTGAAGTTCTGCCTTCAGATGCACAATGTTCTTCTCTTTTTCCAAGACTTTTTCTGCTTGAGCATTGGTATGTGTTTTGGTTGTGTAGGAATGTTGCTTATCCACGGATATGTTGGTGAAGGAGGTTCTAAAAGCTGTTGGGTTGTGGGTTGAAGTTTCCAGCACACAGCTTTTCAACTACAGGTAGTTTTCCTTCGATAAGGATGCAGTGTAATATTTATGTGTTGTTGTTTATCAGAAGGTGGGTTTGAACATGAAAGACCTGCTGAGGTTTAGATGATTATTTTTAAAGTTTATGTGAGGCCATTTGTTAAATATTACTTCATATCCTTTAAATGAAGTTAGATCGATTCTTTATCAACGGTTGTAAGAAAATGCATGTTTGGCTCCATACGTACACTCGGGTTTGAGTGGAGCTGGTGGTGGAGGAGTTGGTTGGATGCAGGTGTAGGACACCTCCAGGTACCTGGTCTGCTCCAGACAGGAATATTCCCCAAACACCCGTTCAGTGACAGGAACTTCACAGGACCTTTTGTTCTTGCAGCTGCAGTAAAACACAAGGGAGGCAGTTAAGCTCTTATCATCCACTTTCTGCTGCAAATCACTACAATACCCATAATCCCCTCCTGTTGCAGTGAGTGGGCTGGTCTGAGCAGAGAAAATGGTCAAAGTGAGACACAATCAAGGAGAAAACAGATTAATCATGAATTTAAAGGCTCGTAGTTGTTAGACACATGCATTTTGGGAGTTGTAGTTTATTTAGCTGCTGTAGTTTTTTTATAGGTTGATGAAAAAAGTATTATCTGTAAAACATAATTGATCCTGTCAGAATATTACAGTAAAAGACATTCCTCTTCCTGTGTGATTCCTGCAGTAATAATACTAGAAGCTCTGCAGGAAGTGGACTTATTTCCACACATGCTTCCCTTCAGCATTAGAACTGTTCTGACCACAGCATTTCAGAGTTTCCTTACAGATCCTCCACCACCATCTCAGCCCAGGGGAACGTGCAGTAGCTGTCCGGTCCGTCGTCAGGATGTGGTTTTCCCTCCCCACACCTCGTCCCGATGCCGACCTTGTACAGGATGTGATTCAGGGTGATCATATGGTCGACATCTGGAGCAGAGAAACTCAGAACGTTAGAGAAGCTGTCAGAAGATTCGAGTTACTAGAACATTTCTTCCTGTTTAAAAAGGAGTTTTTCCTCTCCACTGTCGCTACATGCATGCTCAGTATGAGGGATTGCTGCAAAGTCAACGCCAGTGACTGTCCACTGTCTCTACATGCTCATCCAGGAGGAGTGAATGCTGCAAGTCACTGACTGGATGCAATCTGCTGGGTTTCCTTAGATAGAAAAAACTTTTTATCCAATTTGAATAAATAACTGAATCTGACTGCACTGTTCAATGATTAAGATTAATTGTAATGTATGAACCTGACTTTAGTGAAGTGCCTTGAGACGACGTGTTGTGAATTGGCGCTATATAAATAAACTGAATTGAATTGAATAAGGCAGAAAATAAGATAAAGCCACCAAAGAAGCTACTGCTGCCATTAATTGATTACTTTCACTTGAGAATAGAAACTACTCCTGATTTAGTCTGTCTTGGTTTGTATTTATCCTCTGCCTTTTCAGCCCCTGTTGGGTGCGGCAGATTGCTGCTCACACTGACACGGGGTTCTGGTTCTGCTGGTGGTTTCTTCCTGTTAAAGGTGAGCTGTTCCTTTCAACTGTCGCCACATGCTTGCTCAGGTGGAGGGGTTGGTGCAAAGTTCATGACTTGATGAAGGACCGGCCTTCCTTAGATAACTTTTTACCAGGTAGCATGATAACCTAAATTTATTACACAAGTCGAGGGTCCGACTTGGAATGTAGAACCTGTCTATTTGATTGGTTTGATTTGGTTCCGTATTTCTGGATCTGAATCAGACCCGTTTGTCTTGTGAAAGGTGCTGAGAGGACTTCTGCTGTGAGTTAATGAAATGAACTGAAAAATATCCGTTTGTGTTTGCTGCAGCGCTCCGCTGAGATATTTCTGCTTTAAACAAAGAAACTTCAGGTTTTAAGCTGCTGCTTTCATAATATTAGGCTTTATTTCATCTGGGCAGAACTCAGAACTTCATTTAAGTTTGTTCCACAGGAAAATTACTAAGATTATAAAACCAGAAGCTTAAAGAAAAGAGTCATTCAGTATTTAGCTGCTGTTCCTCTAAATCTTTTTATATTTTAATTTTATTTATTTTTATATTGTAGTTTTACTTCTTGATGTTTACATGCTAAATATACTATTTTAATCATTGTCAAGAGTTATTTGTAATTAAATTATTAATCTGCTTTTCTCGCCGTGAATCATGATTTGGTTCTGTGAAGCTCCTCAGGTTGAGGTCAGTGATTGTTCTTAACTTTTAGTTCTCAGTCAGTTTTTATCCAATAAATCTGTTTCCTTCATGCTGAACTCGTCCTCAACGGCAGCTTCTCTGTTCTCTCACTGGGTTTAGTGAAAGTGGATCAGAACCTGTTCTGTTTTTGCTGTACTGATTAGAAGGTGAAGATGTTTGAGTGTTTCTTACCACACGCCATGTGAGCCGTGTCATTGAGACATGCGTAGACGACCTCGCCCTCTGTGAAAACACACACAGGTCAGACTGCAAACAGTACCTACAATCCCCTGTTACTGACCCGGTTAGCCCAACAGAACCTTTGATCAACATCACAAGAAACTACAGCTTATAGTAGAATTAATGCAATACAAACCCAGTCAATCAGCTGAACAGGATTCAATGTTTGAAACATTAAGACCCCTAATAAACATATTGTTTCAATTTATATTTGAAGTTTCATATGCATCTGATTATTATTGGAAAAATAACAAACGGTCACCAAATAAAGAGAAGGAATCATTTGTTCTGAAAGGTTCTATTAATTTAATTTGAAGGCTCTTCAGGAAACTGAGGTTCATGTTTAGTTATCACACGAGAACAGGAAGTAAGATGGAAATATATCAAAGAAGAAGAAACAGGTTTAGAAGCGTTTGAGATGGCTGCCATACCCAATTACACCGCTAGATGGCAGTACGTCTATATTTTACCAGACAAAATTTAAAATCTGAAATAAAATAATTAAACATAATATAAAAAATGCTTTTTTGGATTTAAGAGCATTTTTATCATTAATTCATAAATGTATTTTGCTTCCTTTGTTTTCACGTGATTGGGCGAAAGAAACAAGATCCGATTAAATATCCTTTATAGTGATCTGTTGGTGGTATTACTGACTCACAGCCACATCTGTTTCAATCAAAAATTGGGAAAAAATATTGATCTTAAACAGCTGGTAATTATTAATTTAAACCTGCAGCTCTATGTTTCTTTCATCAGAGGAAGAATTTAAAATTTAACATTGACTAATTTGTGTTTTTGTTAATGTAGGTTGAATCTTTACGCTTTTCCAGGGAGAGGTCAGAGTTCACTTTAGGTTGTAAAACAACTCACCAGCAGCTGGAGTGAAATACCAGGCTGCAGCCAGTACTAAAAAACACAAGTTATTTCAGATTAACACGTGAACAGATGATAAAACTCTCTGAAATACATCTGAGCCATCTGTCTGAGCTGGAGGTAATGAAAGTGTGAAAAAGTTGCAAACAGTAAATTCATGTAAAAATCTAAATAATAAGAGATAAAAACTGCATTAAAATTGTAAATAAAAATTAATTTAGCAAATGAAAACTTTTCAAAGCTGTAATCTTTGAATTTGATAGTTTAATAAATCCATCATCATTAGTAGCCGAGGAAGAGAAGAACGATAATTCCTGGTTTTAACAGAGCGACTGACTAATGCAGCAGAGACGATACTCACAGCTGAAGGCGACCAGCCTCAGAAGGACCATGTTGGCGTCTCTCAGCCTCCTTCTCTGTCCTCCACCTGCAGACACTCTCACAGTGAAGACATCGTCTGGAGGCTCACGTATTTATGTTTCCATCCTGAAGGCAGACATGCAGACGCCTGTCCTGCCGCTGCAGGCATGCAGGGCCTCCCTTCCCAGATGTGATGAATGTGTGAGAGCCTGCAGAGCTGCAGGAGAGGCGTCTATAAATCCACAGGTCCTGGAGCTGCACGGCTTTAAATCCCATCTGCTCCTCATTCACCTCCACTCTTCTCATGAAGGAGCTTAAACTTTAAAGAAAAACATCTGGATGGAGAACCAGAGGTGCAGACTGTGGAGCTAACAAGCACAAAGTGAGCTTTTTCTGAAAAAACGACAATCCTGTTTGCTCTTTGGTGCACAGAGAACATTAACAACAACACTAAAGCCAGATATTTCCATCTGTCCATCATTTATGCTTGGACAAACCTTCATCCATAACTTCAACCCTAAAAAATAAAAATATATTATTTCCAGTGTTTTTTTTCTTCATTTTTGAGTAACCTAAATAAATAAATACCATCTTTTCAAATAAAGCCCCAGTAGTCCTACCCACCAACAGGTTGCTGAATCTTTCTGTTTCCCATCAGAAAGCAGCAGACGCCACAGGATGTTTCTGCAGCATAAAAGCATCAAAAGACCAGAGATCAGCAGGAGGATCCTCTTTAGTTCGGGCATGAAAACACACGGCTGGAAAAGTGAAGAAATGTTTTAATAATCCTATTTTCAATCTTCAGGTTTCAGCAGGAGAATAATCATTTTCAGTCTTTGCTGAATTTAACAGCAGAATATTGTCCACTGATGCTGCTCTGCTAGTGAAGCTGAAACATAAATTCTTTAGCTGTTTATATTGAAATGATCAGAATGATTAAAAACTAGAAAAACCTGCAAGATGTCAGGAATTTTGTGATGTTGTAGGCCAGCAATGGAGAACTTTAAAAAGCAGTTTTATGTTAAAAGATGAGAAGTTTTAGAAGTGAAGTTCAAGGTGAGTTCCTGTGGAGATCAGGGGGTGGAGACAGCAGAAAATGTCCCAGCATGCCTCAGTCAGTCCAGCCTGACCCTGGGGCCCTTGAATACCAGCGTCCATCTCAGCAGGTCATAACTCATGAACACCATCCATCACAGTGGTTCAGCAGGTCTGAAGTAACATGAAGGACTTTCAAGCTGAACCTGTCATTCTTCTAACAATCAGGCCTATAGAGGAGACAGAAGCAGCTCGCAGATCATTTTCCATCTTGGCTTTAACGTCATGTTGTCCTCATCAGACAGAGGTAGACGCAGCATTAAACCATCACAAACAATCTGAAACTGGTTTATAAACCTCACTGGACACATGTTGACTGGTCAGAACTTAGTTACCAGGGTGCTCAGTAAAGGCGATGATCATTTAACCTCTTTGACATTTCAAACCAGTTTTGATTTTGTTACCCAACATTTCTGTCGATCACGATACTTTTCATACTGACTGTTCATCAGTTCTAACTGATGCTTTAAAGCAAATTTCTTTAATTCTAATCTACTGCGAGGAAATGTGGTTGTTATAATATTTTATAATATCTACAGTACTGTGTAATACTCCCCATAGTTGGGACAACCAGAGTAATTCTGGTTTCAGATGACGGATGGATTCACCACCCACCTGGTCTCAGAGGCTTGATGGGAAAAATGGCGTTAAAATAAACGGTGTTACTTTTTCAGTGACGAATAATCAAAGAATGACTTTTCCATAATTACGACACCGTTACCGACAGTTCAATAGGGCGCGTTACAAACTAAAGCTACTCAATGAAACTCATTCGTGGCTCACAGCCACGGGAACCTTTGATGAAGGGAGTAGCGAGGAGTGGGACAAACGTGATGATTGACTAAGGTAGAGTGAGCTTTCCTTGCTAGCCAATAAGAGGCTGTGTTCTGTTAACCACGAACGCACAAGGCTCACCGGCTCTCTATGGGAGATTCACAGGCATGTATTAGTCCCTCCAGTGAGTTCTGTTCCGGGTTCTGTCTCAGAGTTGCCTGCCAGTGGGACGTGCCCAGCTAATGTCCAAAAGGAAGCACACAGGGACATCCTGATGGTTAGAACAAACCACATTCATGTGTTGGAATGGCCCAGTCAAAGTCTAAAAATGTATCCCAATTGACTATATCAGGCGAGATGCCTACAGACACGCTCCATCCAGCTCAACTGAGGTAGAAACATTAAATCTGAAGTAAGGTAAGTTTATTTATACAGCGCTTTTCAGCAACAAGACATTCAAAGCACTGTACATACGATTAACAATTACAATACTCGTACTCGTACTCGTACTCGTCGTACTCGTCGTCTTCCGCTTTATCCGGGACCGGGTCGCGGGGGCAGCAGACTCAGCAGAGACACCCAGACGTCCCTCTCCCCAGACACCTCCTCCAGCTCCTCCGAGGGGAGCCCAAGGCGTTCCCAGGCCAGCCGAGAGACATAGTCCCTCCAGCGTGTCCTGGGCCGTCCCCTGGGCCTCCTCCCAGTGGGACGTGCCTGGAACACCTCCCGAGGAAGGCGTCCAGGAGGCATCCGGAATAGATGCCCGAGCCACCTCAACTGGCTCCTTTCGATGTGGAGGTGCAGCGGCTCTACTCCGAGCCCCTCCCGAATGGAGGAGCTCCTCACCCTATCTCTAAAGGAGTGCCCGGTCACCCTACGGAGGAAGCTCATTTCAGCCGCTTGTATCCGGGATCTCGCTCTTTCAGTCATGACCCAAAGTTCATGGCCATAGGTGAGGGTAGAAACGTAGACCGACCGGTAAATCGAGAGCTTCGCTTTTCGGCTCAGCTCTCTCTTCACCACAACGGACCGGCACAGCGACCCCATTACTGCGGCAGCCGCACCGATCTGTCTGTCGATCTCCTGCTCCATTCTTCCCTCACTTGTGAACAAGACCCCGAGATACTTGAACTCCTCCACTTGAGGCAGGAACTCCCCTCCAACCTGAAGAGGACAAGCCACCCTTTTCCGGTTGAGTACCATGGCCTCTGACTTGGAGGAGCTGATCTTCATCCCAGCCGCTTCACACTCGGCTGCGAACCGCCCCAGCGCACGCTGTAGGTCTTGGCTAGAGGGGGCCAGCAGGACCACGTCATCTGCAAAAAGAAGAGACGAAATCCACTGATCCCCAAACCAGACCCCCTCCGGCCCTTGGCTGCGTCTAGAAATCCTGTCCATAAAAGTTATGAACAGGACCGGTGACAAAGGGCAGCCTTGCCGGAGTCCAACATGCACCGGGAACAGGTCCGACTTAGTGCCGGCAATGCGGACCAAACTCCTGCTCTGCTCGTACAGGGACCGGATGGCCCCTAATAAAGGGCCCCCGATTCCATACTCCTGGAGCACCCCCCACAAGGCATCACGAGGGACACAGTCGAATGCCTTCTCCAGGTCCACAAAACACATGTGAACCGGTTGGGCAAACTCCCATGAGCCCTCGAGTACCCTGTAAAGGGTATAGAGCTGGTCCAGTGTTCCACGCCCGGGACGAAAACCACACTGCTCCTCCTGAAGCCGAGGTTCGACTATCGGCCGGACTCTCCTCTCCAATACCCTGGCGTAGGCCTTACCAGGGAGGCTGAGGAGTGTGATCCCCCTGTAGTTGGAATACACCCTCCGGTCCCCCTTCTTATGAAGGGGGACCACCACCCCGGTCTGCCAGTCCAGAGGCACTGTCCCAGACCGCCATGCAATGTTGAAGAGGCGTGTCAACCATGACAGCCCCACAACATCTAGAGATTTGAGGTACTCAGGGCGGATCTCATCCACCCCCGAAGCCTTGCCACCGCGGAGCTTTTTAACCACCTCGGTGACTTCAGCCTGGGTGATGAAAGAGTCCAACCCCGAGTCCCCAACCTCTGTTTCCACCAGTGAATGCGTGATGGCAGGGTTGAGGAGATCCTCGAAGTACTCCTTCCACCGCCCGATAATGTCCCCAGTCGAGGTCAGCAGCCTCCCACCCCCACTATAAACAGTGTTGGCGAAGCACTGCTTCCCCCTCCTGAGGCGCCGGACGGTTTGCCAGAATCGTTTCGAGGCCGACCGGTAGTCCTTCTCCATGGCCTCACCGAACTCCTCCCAGGCCCGGGTTTTTGCCTCTGCCACAGCCCGGCCCACAGCACGCTTGGCCTCACGGTACCCGTCAGCCGCCTCAGGAGTCCCACAAGCCAACCACAGCCGATAGGACTCCTTCTTCAGCTTGACAGCATCCCTTACTGCCGGTGTCCACCACCGGGTTATGGGATTGCCGCCGCGACAGGCACCGCAGACCTTACGGCCGCAGCTACGGGCAGCAGCATCGACAATAGATGCGGAGAACATGGTCCACTCGGACTCTATGTCTCCAACATCCCCCGGAATCTGGTCAAAGCTCTCCCGGAGGTGGGAGTTGAATACATCCCTGGCCGAGGGCTCCGCCAGGCGTTCCCAGCAGACCCTCACTATGCGCTTGGGCCTGCCAAGTCTGTCCGGCTTTCTCCTCCTCCAGCGGATCCAACTCACCACCAGGTGGTGATCAGTGGACAGCTCAGTCCCTCTCTTCACCCGAGTGTCCAAAACATGCGGCCGAAGGTCTGATGATACGACAACAAAGTCGATCATTGACCTCCTGCCTAGGGTGTCCTGGTGCCAAGTGCACTGATGGACACCCTTATGCTTGAACATGGTGTTCATTATGGACAATCCGTGACTAGCACAGAAGTCCAATAACAAAACACCACTCGGATTCAGATCAGGGAGGCCATTCCTCCCGATCACGCCTCTCCAGGTGTCACTGTCGTTTCCCACGTGGGCGTTGAAGTCCCCCAGCAGAATAATGGAGTCCCCGGGAGGGGCACTATCCAGCACCCCCGACAGGGACACCAAGAAGGCTGGGTACTCCGCACTACCGCTCGGCCCGTAGGCCGAAACAACAGTCAGAGACCTGTCCCCAACCCGAAGGCGCAGGGATGCGACCCTCTCATCCACCGGGGTAAACCCCAACACGAGACGGCTGAGCTGGGGGGCAACAAGCAAACCCACCCCAGCCCGCTGCCTCTCCCCGTGGGCCACTCCAGAGTAGAAGAGAGTCCAGCCCCTCTCAAGGAGATGGGTTCCAGAGCCCACGCTGTGCGTGGAGGCGAGCCCGACTATTTCTAGTCGATATCTCTCGACCTCCCGCACAAGCTCAGGCTCCTTCCCCCCCAGTGAGGTAACATTCCACGTCCCTAGAGGCAGCCTAAGCATCCGGGGATCGGGCCGCTGAGGTCTCCACCTTCGTCCGCCACCCAATCCTCTTTGCACCGATCCCCCTGCAGGTGGTGGGCCCACTGGGGGATGGCCTCGCGTCTCTCGTTCGGGCTTGGCCCGGCCGGGTCCCGTGAGGAGCAACCCGGCCACCAGGCGCTCTCCGACGCATCCCGACCCCAGGCCTGGCTCCAGGGTGGGACCCCGGCTCCTCCGTACCGGGCAACGTCACGTGCCTTGATATACATACATATATATACAATACAATCACAAAGAAAATAAACACAGATACAGAACAGAAAAATAAATCAAATGACACTAATAATCCTTGGTAGTAATAATAATTAATAATCCTTCCAAGCTTACTGGTAGAAATTGGTTCCAAGCCACTCTTAATAATAAATCATCTTATGCTAAAAGAAGATGATAATATTGATAGTCTCATCATTCCACTGAATTCTAACTAGGGAAGCTGAGTCACTGGTACAAAACAGCTTTAATCCACATTTTCAGGTGCTAATAATATATTGCTTTTACTGGTACTGAAGTTGAACTAAGTAATAACAGTCCATTGTAGTCTAATTAAGAAAGCTGGGTTATTGGTGTAAGAGCAGCTAAAGTCCAAATTACTAATAATGTTTGGTTTTTGCTGGTAATCCTTCTGAGAAATCTGAAAATCTATGAAAAGTAATGAAATCTCACATTTAGGTAAAGTAAGATAGGAGGAAAAAAAATAATATTTCAGACTCTATTCTGAGCAGAATAGAGTCTGAAATAGTACAAAAAACCTCAGCAGGGGTAAGCAACACACACATAAGTAAAGATTTAGCAAGGGTACGGTGGAATCTTGAGGGTGTGAATATATATATAAGTCTGACTGTGTTTGCAAGATTTAGACCGTCAACACTGAGAGAAGCTTCATTGTCCTTGAGAAGAGAGGTGGAAGTTTTATCAATCGGCCGCATGGTCCTATCAGCACACAGCTGGCAGGGGAGTGCTGGGGAAGAGCGTCGTGTTTCTATAACATCCAGGAGATATTTTGTCGATAGCCAGTTAGCAGAAGTTGCCAAGGCCACATTGGGGCGCCAGATCTACAAAAACAATAAATGTTGTGGTTCAGGCAGTTGTGAATTTCCAACCACCTTAAGAGTTTTACTGGTATGTCTCAATTGCGAATCCAAATAGCCAAATTTCTGGTACTTTCCACAGATCTGGAGCATCCAACTTCTCCAAGATTATATCCTTTAACCTTTGAGTCCAACTGCTGCCAGGCTGCGATTCTGTTCAAGAATCGTGTCCAGCTTGCGATTCTGCTCTCTTAACATTTCAGTCTGAGTGTTGATCGCTCTACAGACTCCATCCAACATCGCAGGCAGCTTTGGGATGGTTTGAACAGCCGCCCACGTTTTGCGATTCACTCGATAAGCCAGGTAACCACCAACTCCAAAAAGCAGAAATCCTGTTATCAAAAGTCCAAATATGTACACATTTTCTACGTCCTTGACTGACATCGTAGTCAGGGACACAATCTTCCACTGCTGCCAAGAATCCATTCCATATCCAGAGAAGAGCGTCCCGTCTGGACAAGAGGGTCTCCTTTACCCTGTCTTCCTGTCGAAAAAATTTGATCAATTACTTTGAGAGACCAGCTGACCAAATCCATAATTTACAAGTTTGGAGGATATGCAAAGCGAGGCTCTGAGAAAAATACAGACAAAAGCAGAAGCAGGGATCAGCAGGGAGGGAGGAGAGAAAACGCGTCTGTCTTCCACCGAGAGCAAGAGAAAAGAGTCCTGCTGGTCAAACACAGAGATGACCCTAAAAAGACGCCTGACTGAATTTTAAAACTCCTTTATTCAACACCAAACTGAGATAGTCTGGTTTAGATAGAGTAAATATTTAAAAGTCTAAAGGCTAAATTTCTGTCAAAGGTGGGTATAAATCAAGCCTCTTCGCTGTGTGTAGATATGGTAGGGTTAGAGGTTCCCACCTGTCTGTAGCTGACTGCCTGGACATAAAAAAGTGTCCTCTAGAAGCTTTGGTTCCCCCTGCTGGTCAAACACAGACATGACCCTAAACAGACGCCTGACTGAATTTTCCGCAGGAAAGATTTTGGTTTAAAACTCCTTTATTCAACACCAAATGTTTGCACTTTGAGCGACTCCTACAGCCCATTTCCATGAGTTAAATCACAGAGAGACCAAACACAAAGCAAATAAATACAAACACTGAGTTTCTTTATTAAGTATTTGCTACAAATTGTTCATATGAATGAATATAGGAGAGACATTGTATTTGTTTGATCTCTGATTTTTTTTTGTTAGCATCTTCTAGTTGAGCTCAATCTATTGTAGTTTTCTTTCTGTTTAACTCACACTCTGACCTCAGTTTGTTCCTGTTTTCATATTTCTCTGATTTACTCATTTCTTGTGGTACACTTTATTTATTTTGTAGAATAGGTCACTCACCTATTCTATTGTATTTTGTTCTATTGTATTGCATTGTATTTTTTTGTATTTTATTCTTGCTATCTGTAATGCTGACTCCAGCAGACATACTGACCACTCACTCTGCTACTTTCTACTACTACTGTTCATCAATGCATTATCTGCAGTTGTTGCTGCCATGATCTATATGTTCTCTGTTGTTTCTCTTCAGAAAAGTGACCTGGCGTTGCACCTTCCTGGAGTGGATCTAATGGCTGAACGTTTGCTGCTAATAACTTCAAGTTCTCTTGCTTGACATGTGGATCCTGTCTTAATGTGTGTATCCATGTTTCTCTCCCAGACTAAGCAACTGAAGGAGCTTTTGTTGAGACCAGCTGTTCTGTAAATAAATTGATTTAAATTGTATCTGACTTTGAGGCTGCAGTGTGCATTGCAAGGCAACTGCGCTGTTGCCTTGCAGTAAGAAGGTCCTGGGTTCGACTCCCAGCCAGGGGTCTTTCTGCATCGACTTTGCATGTTCTCCTTGTGCATGCGTGCGTTCTCACTGGGTACTCTGGCTTCCTCCCACAGTTCAAAAACATGACTGTTAGCTTAACTGGTTTCTCTACATTGCCCTTAGGCATGAGTGTGTGTGTGGTTGTTTGTCCTGTGTGTGTCTGTGTTGCCCTGCGATGAACTGGCGACCTGCCCAGGGTGAACCCCGCCTCTCGCCCATAGACTACTGCAGATAGGCACCAGCTTCCCCGTGACCCACTGTCAGAGTTAGACATAATAATAAACTCAGAGAAGGGATGCAATGAAGAAAAAAGCTGTCAAAGTTATCTTTGGCTGCCAGGGAGAGACAGTCCATTCTCTCAGAGGAGCTGCCCTGTGTCACAGCCTTTTATTAAAGAAAGGAAAAACATTCATGTTACAGCATCGTGGGTGTGGCTACACACAGTTTCACAACTACAAGTCCTACTGAATAAAACTGGTTCTGTCCAGATACTGATAGAGCCCACACGTCCACATCTGGCATCCAACGACATGGAGATTAGCTGGGGTGCGAACAGACTGCTTCCCAAACTCCTCCACACACAAGTTCCTGCTCAGTCTGCATAGCAACCACCCAAATGCAACTCTGAGACAAGATGACAATTCTGTTAATAGTTCATAAAAGTACTTTGAAAATCAATGTGAAAAGTATTCAAACCACTTCTATCAAAGTTCACCAAACTAAATAAATGAAAATGTCTTTTATGGTAAATCATAGGGAGAAAGAACCTTTTTAAACTAAGCAACGATAATTCATGTACAAATCTTCCAACACCCACTATGGAAGAAGTGGTAGAAAATGATGACTGACTGACTATTTTAAATTGACTGGTAACATGCCCCAAAAAATAAAGGTCATAAATACGACATTTATGAATAAAAGACAAATACACTAAATTTGATTTTTTAAACTTCATGCAACCTTTATGTTAATAAGCAGCATCACATCTCCTGGCAAATACTAATTTGATTAAATCTAAATTATATCTGCAAGTGTAGAAGGTTAATGATGAACTGAAGCCTAATTTGGTTTTACATAAACATTTTTGCTCTATTGAGCTTCAGCTGTTTCTGAATAATAAAGTACCTCATAGTGCACTTATATCAATTAATAAACACTGAAATTTTAACATAACTAATAAAGACTATATTTAACTAACTGCATGCATAAAGTAAAGTTACTGAAGCACTAAGATCACTATCACTAGTATAACATAGAAAATCAACTGTCTACATGTAACTACTGGCTGCACAATGAAAATAAACTAGACCAAAACCTGATTTATATCTGACCCAGCAGACTGACTGCAGTTCATCACTTCTTACCTGAAGTTCAGGTAAGAAGTACATGCTCCTCCTGCATGTTTTTATGTTCCTGGACAGAAACCTTCTCTCCCTCAGAGCTTTGGTTTACGGAGGTAAAAAGATCAGGTCAAAGGTCAAAGATCAGATCTAATTCTGTTTCTGTGTTTTTTTAACTCAAATTGTACAATTATAAAAGATTTTGAATAAGATGGATTAATTTTAGTCAGACAGTTTAGTACATTTTAATAAGTGCATCGAAATCTGATGTAAGAAAACTTTAAGAGGAGATGAATCCTGTCTGTAGGAGGAACAAATGTAATAAAAACCAGGACAAAATGTAGAAATTAAGAATACAACCTGCTGCAATGATACTGATGTTTTGATTGTAACAATCCTAGATGATGAAATTAGAAAATCTCTTACACCCACACACAAACACTCATCCGTGTTTTACTATCTTTATGAGGACTTTTCAGGTACTTCCATTGACTTCCATTCATTTTCCTTGATTTCTAGTGCCTAACCCTGACCCTAACACTAACCCTAACCAGTTATTACCTAACCCTAACCCTAACTCAATTCATACCCTAGTCCTAAACCTAACCCCTGTCCCAAGAACGGAATTTGGAAAAGTGAGGACCAGGTATATGTCCTCACTTTGTCAAAATATCCTCACTTTGTGATAAAAATACGAAAAACGGTCCAAAACTCTTCACTGTCAGATTGAACAAAAAACATCTCCTGCATTACTGGAGCTGGTTAGAACAATAATAAATATGCAGCAGAAATATTTATAACTTAAAGAAACTCTTCATATTATTACTCATAATACATTTTTCAGCAAACTTAAGCATTATGGCATCAGAGAAATGTCTAACGAGCTCCGTAAAAACCTTGCAGCAATTTATACAAACTGAATTAAATGGACATAACAGGGTTCCGGTACCTGGTCCGAAACTGTTACTGAAAGTCTCACAGACACTGACTTTTACATTATCTGCTGGTAATACCAAAATATTTTGCTCTGATTAGAGTTAACAGCAGATTTTAGGAACACCAGAAATGAACTGATGACTATAGTTATATATAAAATGTTGAAAGTTTGAATAAAACAAGAATCACTGAAGTTCAGGTCCTGGTAGAGAACACATGTATAGAGGGGGAATATGAAGACACATTTCTGAGTGGGATGTTGAACAAACTAGAAGGTTTATTATGTTAGCAAATCATATTGTTGGATGATGATAGATGTGAGCTGTGCAGGAAGGAGAAATTTGATGATTTAATTATATTGATGATAAATTATTGGTATAAATATGAATAAATTGTTTATATTTAGAGAGTGTAGAAGGTAACGCTTTCTGTTCCTGTTGACTTATTTCTGTTCTACTTTCTTTTCATATTTGCTGTATAACCTGTTATTAAGCTTGAGCAGAAATGTTCCATCAGTCTGATTCTGATCATATTTCCTTTCAGTCTTCTTCCAATAAATTTCCATAAATCTCTGCTACAGGGGAGAAGATGTGGCCCTCTGGGGCCCTGCTGATGAGATCCGTCCGTCTGGTTCGCTGGAAGCATTAGAACTAATGAATCAGAACCAGGGCGGCGAGCCAAACAGAAATACAAACTTTGATTTGACGTAAATTTTACTATAAATTATAATATCAGAGGTGGAGCTGCAAATAAATGAACAGTTTCTCGGTTTTTTTAAACCATGTGCAGACATATAAATATAGAAACATTTATTTCCTCTTAGAAGCCGGTCTCTGATTGGTCGATCTTTCAGCCTATGTGATTGTTCAGCTGAAATGTCCATCTCAACGAGTCTCCTGAGGTTCTGGTCTCCAGCCCAGCGTCTCATTGGTCCCGCCTCCTGAGGACTTCTTCCTCCTCTCACCTGCCTTTCTGGCTTTCAGGCAGATCTCTGTTAAGCTGCACACGGATTTTAAAAGAAGCTGGAACAATTTCTGGTGAGTTCTTTCAAACTCTAATGAACAAAATATAAAATTAATGACTGTTGAAACGTTTCAAACCTTCATGAACTTCTCTGCTTTTATTGTATGTTTATTTAATTGATGCTGAACCAGAAAATTATCCATTTTTCACCAAAAACAATAAAGTCTCTCAACTTTCCATGATAGGGATCCGGTATGTCTGATGGGATCATTTCCAGAATTTTATTCTATTTTTAAGGAAAAGATGGAAGTGAAAAATGGAAGAATGAAGGACAATGAAGGACAATAAGACAACATATCTCCAACTATAGGTACGTTCACCATGTCTGCAACGCTGAGAAGGAAATAAACGACTAGGCTGGACATACAGCTGGAGATTTCTTTGGCATAAATAACATTTGGATGTATTTTCTTGTCCCGTCTGACGTTAAACTCTGTCTCTGAATCCAAGGTTCAGAAAGAAATGAAATTACACAGATAAGGCAGCATGATTGCGCTTTATAGCTGTAATAAAACTTAATTATATCTGTAATAAAGTAAAATAGAAGCACAATAAACAGAAACTTTTGGCTAAGCAAAGCTATTGAAACTGTGCCAGCAAAGAAAGGTCTGACGGGAAATGTTTTAGGTTCTTAAACGGTAATAAACTTTTAAAAGATGGTTTTCTTCTCAGGGAAAAACTAGACGACCTTCTTGTCATCATGACAGAAATTCAGTCAACAGTTCATTTAACCCTTAATTCAGCAGGAGTCTGTTGGTGTAGCTTCTCTTTATATTTATCACTCATTCTTTGGTGGGACTTTGGTTCACCTAAGAATCGGATTCACGGTGTTCTGATCCACAACGCCTCTCTACACCATCCCGTCAGATCAACATTAAAACAACAAAGTCAATCTGTGAGAATCTTCTCGAACTGAAGGGAGATGAATAATGAGGTAATCAGTCAGTTTCTACCTTCGTAACATTTTCACCACAGCTGCTTATAGTTTATATTCAGCTTATTTTATTCAATGGTCAAATTAAACATTGTTTAGAAGAGGCTCTCAGTAAAACAGACAATTTTTGGTCTTCTGAAAGACTTTGACAGATATTTCTATAACGAAGAAGTCATGTTTTTAGATTTTTACATATTTCTTGTACTCGTCGTCTTCTGCTTCATCCGGGACCGGGTCGTGAGGGCAGCAGACTC
This sequence comes from Crenichthys baileyi, assembly GCA_036173005.1. Taxonomy (NCBI): domain Eukaryota; kingdom Metazoa; phylum Chordata; class Actinopteri; order Cyprinodontiformes; family Goodeidae; genus Crenichthys; species Crenichthys baileyi. Next base: position 189,741 of record JAHHUM010000644.1, read on the forward strand.
AGCAGAGACGCCCAGACGTCCCTCTCCTCAGACACCTCCTCCAGCTCCTCCGGGGGGAGCCCAAGGCGTTCCCAGGCCAGCCGAGAGACATAGTCCCTCCAGCGTGTCCTGGGCCGTCCCCTGGGAGGAGGCCCAGATTATTTATTGCAGAGAAATGATGTTTAACAGGAAAAATATCAGCGATTCACAGAACAACACGTTAAAACTTACTGGTTGAAAAATGAAACCATTTTTGATTGAAAGCAAATTTAAGGAAGGTTGATTAAAATTTTCTTAAACATGTTTAAAATTTATTCTTTTGGCCTTTCAATACTGCAATTCAGTGGAAAATATAAAATAAATGTAAAAAAGTTTGATTTCTGTTTGTTCAGCAGCTTCTTCAGGTGGATCTCGACGATTTCAGGAAGATCTCATCATGGATGAAGCAGCTGGTGAGTCCAGAGTGGATTTATATTCCAGATACGCTCAGAATGACGGGATGTTTAAAAACTTGGCTGTACTTAGATTCTGTTCTTCATGGATCTGCACCGATCAGGCATAACATTATGGCCACCTGCCTAAAAATCTGTTGGGGCTGCTTTTGCTGCCAAAACAGACGTGACTCATTAAGTGTGGACTCCTCTAGACCCTGAAGGTCTGCTTTGGTAACTGGCACCAAGATGTTTGCAGAAGTTTCTTTAAGTTCTGGAAGTTGTGAAGCTGGGCCTCCATAGATTCAACTTGTTTGTCCAGCATATCTACTAGATGTTGATTGGAGATCTGGGAAATTTGGAGGTCAGGTCAGCACCTAAAACTGGTTGCTGTCGTCCCCAAACCGTAGCAGGAAGTTTTATTCTCCTGGAAGAGATCAGAGCTGTCAGGGAAAAGGTTTCCATGTTTAGGTGGGTGGCACGTCTCAAAGTAACGTGGACAGCAGGACCCAAAGTTTCCTAGCAGAACATCGCTCAAACATCACACTGCCTGCAAACCCAGCCATCTAAATGAGGTTGAAAAATATTTGATTCTTCTGACCGGGTCATCTTCTTCCAGTGCTCTGTGGTTCTGATGTCCATGTGCTCCATTGTTGGTTCTTTCAGCAGTTGATATGAGTGGACATAGGCGCCTGACTGGTCCGCAGCTGAATGGTTCTCACATAGTTCACTGAGATGCACCTTGTGTTCTGACACCTTTCTATGAGATCCTCCATTAACGTCTTCAGAAGTCTAAGCTACAGCAGCTTGTCTGTCGGATCAGAACACATTAGGAACACCTCACAAGATCTGCAGTTTTGGAGACGGTCTCATGACGATTAGCTGCTTGTAACACATCAGCTAATCAGTGTTATTCACGTTACCTGTCAGTGGTCATAATGTTGTGCCTGATTGGTGTATGTGTGTTTAGTGCCCTCCGTGAAACACTTTAGGAACTATTTCCATAAAAGCAGCTTCATAAAGATTACTAATAGATATATTTACTTTGTGAAGCTTTGTTTGACCCAATGTTCCTTTAATGTTCCTGCAGCATTGGAGGTTCACCAGATTTCTGCTCTGAGTCCTCGTGACTCTTTAATGTCTTTAAACTTCTTGAAATATTTATGATTGTGAATGTTCTTGTTCCTGCCTTTTACCGTGAATATCTGAGAGATAATAACTGTCCTGCCTGTTCCCAAATGCTCCCATTTTGGAAGATTTATTCAGGTTTGCCGAAGCTGTGAAGTTCTTGGCAACATTAGAGGGTAAAACGTCAACCTGCATCTGTTAAAATATGATTTCTTCTTTCACAGCCTAACCACAAAAATAACAGTAGAGAACATATATATGAAGTGATGCTGACACCATCCTTTATGTTGTCTGATGTTCTCCACCTGAAGCTGAAACTCGTTCACCAGCTCAGCTGTTAATAAGCTGCAGTCTGACATGCAGGAACGGCTTGAGTTTAGCGTCAGTGACGAAAACCTGATGAACACCAAGTGAAGCAGTCATGCTTTGCTTTGGTCCACATGCAGACCAGTGGTGAGAAATGAATGAGTTGATCTACAAGGAGCTGGAACGTTTAGGAGCAGGACCAGAGACCAGAGGTGATGGCCCAAAACTTCCCCCTGATGTATGAGGTGCAGGATTTTATTTGGGCAAAACTGTGTTAAACACGTTGGTTCGGTTCTGGTACTGGATAAATAAGCTGATAGCTGACATGTAAGCTGGGAAATATTTGGGCCGTGAAAGTGATTCAGTCGTTGAATTGATTTCTTAAAACATCTCTGATTAACTGCCTGCAGTATGACTCCAGGTGGAGAACCGGCTTTATTTCCTGATTCTAGATGATCCAAATAAACACTGATATTGAAATTTATGCCTTCAGAATCTAATCTAATCTCGGTCTGTTGTGGGGCCAAATTTTGCTCATTGAAAATCAACCACGACGGATAATGATGGAGGTTCTGACCCGTGCAGAATAAGAGTCTATTAACCATTTCCATGAAATAAAAACTATGTAATATTTTTCTTCTTTTCCATATCCATACAATACCTGGCTCTAGTTGATGTTTCCATATTCCACCTCTTTAAGGTGACTCCAAAAGACTCAAAATGATGTTCATTCTTAATATATGGTCAAATACAGTTAGCCTCTGTCTCGTCTGAGCTCAGCTGAGCTCCACTGGACCTGGATTAAATGGCTGTGGAGACACAGCTAGTTTTGTCCAGCCTCACTGAATTTGTATAATAGCACATTATCCTATAAAACATATGAATGACCTAACAGAAAACCCTGTACCTCTCTGTT
>JAHHUM010000644.1:197500-320000 GCA_036173005.1 Crenichthys baileyi
AGGAATTTTTGTGAAACAATAGGAAGAACAACACCTATAAATAATGTATGGAGAATGATTAAGAAAATGAGAGGTAACAGACAGGAGAGAACATATCCAATTTTAAAATATGAACAAGAGACGGCTATAACAAATGAGAAGAAAGTAGAGATAATGGCAAACACATTTGCAAAGATTCATAGTTCGGATAATTTAACAGAACAAGGGAAAAATAGGAGGGAACAGACAAGGGAAGAGAACGATAAAATCTTAGATAATCATACAAACATATTATGGATCCTCCATTTACCATACAAGAAATGAAGAGAGCGATAACAAAATCAGGATTAGCAGCACCAGGAAAAGATCAGATATGCTATATTATTATGCACTTAGAAAACAAAATCAAAGATAAACTTTTAGGCTTGTTTAATAAAATATGGGAAGAAGGAAGACTACCTAGTAATTGGAAGGAGGCAATTATTATTCCTATTATCAAACCAGGAAAGGACCCAACAAATCCATCAAGTTACAGGCCCATTGCACTAACATCATGTTTAGGTAAAATTATGGAGAGGATATTTCAAATACAAAAATCTGTAGGTAAAATGGAAGTAATTGGAGAATATCGGAAAGAACAGGCAGTCATAACAAGATTATGATTAGGACATACACGATTAAATAAAACATTACATATGTTGGGTAAACATCCAGCAGGCAGATGTGATTGTGGAATAGATTTGGAAACAGTAGAGCATGTTGTAATTCAGTGTGAAAAATATAGGGTGAGTAGAGAAAAATTAAAGCAAGAATTAAGGAAGTATGGTATGGAAGCATTAAGAGTGAATACAGTACTAGCTAAACGTGAAATGATAAATAGAGTATTTATAAGATTTTTAAGACAAACGGGATTATTTGCAAGAATATAAATTAGGTCAGTTAGATACTCTGTCCCACACTCCAGCACAGTAGATGGCGATAATGCATCTAAACGTTTGATGCCACCCGCCAAAAAATCTCAAAAAGAAGAAGATGAAGGCTTCACTTTAAAAGACATTCATACGCAGAATCTCCTGACTTCAGCTGAGCTTCGACCCTCCTCCAGCCCATCTCCACCATCAGACTTCAAGCTCCTCCCGACTCCCTTATCTCCTCAGTTCAATTCAATTCAGTTCCTTTCAATTCAATTCAATTCAATTCAATTCAATTCAATTCAATTCAATTCAATTCAGTTCAATTCAATTCAATTCAGTTTATTTATATAGCGCCAATTCACAACACATGTCGTCTCAAGGCACTTCACAAAAGTCAGGTACATACATTCCAATTAATCCTAACCATTGAACAGTGCAGTCAGAGTCAGTTATTTATTCAAATTGGATAAAAAGTTTTCCTGTCTAAGGAAACCCAGCAGATTGCAGGCCTCAGGCCTCCACTCCACCACCAGTATCAGGATCCCGGGGAGGAGACTTCTCTAATTGTAACCCTAAGATGTTCATTCAAGCTCATGTGTTCATCAGCATCCATGTCTTCCACCGGGGTCTGAGCACCAAAAGAAAACAAACACCAGCTAATAAACTTCTCTTTTTGCCATCTCTGTGTTTCTCTCATTTGTGAGTCTTTCCAGGTTGAATTTACAATACTTATATATTTAGCTCATTTGGATTTTTGCTCTGTTTACAAGGTGTTGTTGTCAACCAACAGTGAAAAAATTAACAAGTTGTTCATGCAGGATATATTTGTAAATTGGATTGATGTTATTTTACTGGGGGGGTCATATAGACTGGATCAGATTTTTGGGGGGTCATAACCCCCAACCCACCCTCAGATTAGGCCCTTGTTGAACACCATCTATGAAAGACGGCTTCACAGTTTCCTTGTTTTGTTTGTATTATAGTTTCTGTGCTGAGGATTGTTCTAATGGGGAACAGTTGGACTTCAAGAAGTCTGTTCGGAAACGTCCTACTGGGACATACCAGTTTCAGCACCGAGGAAGAACCAGAATCATGCCTGAGTTTCAAAGGACAGTTGATGGGGATAGATTCAGTCATCATAAACACTCCAAATCTCCTGCTCCCCAACATATCCCAGTACAGCCTCATAAAACACATCGAACATTTCATGAGACTTTCTGCTCCTGGACCTCATTTATTTCTGCTGGTTCTACAGCCTGATTTCTTCACCGAAGAACACAAAGTCAGGTTCTGCAGAATCCTTGAATATATCAGCGATCAATCCTTTAACCACTCGCTGGTTCTGATCACACCCGGAGAGGCTCCTGAACAAAACTACGTCGGTCTGACAGCCTTAGAAAGCCTGGTGAAGGAGTGCAGAGGAAAGCTTCTGTGGAAGAGGACCACCGTGCTCCCAGTCCTTCTGAATTCTCTGCTAAAAACACTGACTGAGCACAAGGGACAATATGTCAGCAGTGACAAATTTGAGGAACCCACATCCCTGGACATCCAGGCTCCTGGTGAGTTTTTAGCTTTACTTTTCTTCCAGTGAAACTAGCCTCATTACAGACGTGTTCATAAAAATGTGATTAAACAGCTTTGATACAAATATTAGGTTCTTTATGCCTCGTCTGATTGTTAAAAATATGAAAATTCTGGCTCTGCAGAGATAGTTCAGAACCTGAAGGTATTTGATACTTAATTAACCAAAATGAGTCCTCAGTCTGGTTAGAGATGTTTGCCTATAGAGTAACTCATGGACCTGAACCCAGTTATGTCTGTTCTCTGAATGAGGTCCATGCATCACATACAGAACCTGTTACCTCAGTTTGGAGTCATAGTTGATATGGGCCTGCCTCCTGTCATCATCAGCAGATGTTGCTTCTGTACAAGAAGACACCACCATGACAGTAACTGCAGTTCAATGAGGTCAACAGGAAGTACATCTTTAGAGTCTTAGATCAGTTATCCTCAACTGTGGTCCCTGGGGGCCCGGAGGCCCCATTTTTAGGATGTGTCCCAGCTTTAGCAGACCCTTATTAAATGAATGGGTTACTATATTAGAATAGAATAGAATAAAATATCCTCTATTGTCATTGTCACAATAACAACAAAACAGGTGAGAAACAAACCAGTGATATAAAATAGCAAAATCAAAGCACAGAGACACATTCCTACTGATTGTTGTTTCTTGGTTGTTAGTTGGACTCAGTTCAGCTTATTAACAGACTGATTGGATGTGATAGCACCATTTATTTAGTGTAAACAGACAGTTTTTTTTGTTTCTCATTGTTGTGTTTCAGGTTCTGCCTTCAGAATAGTTCTGCTTGGGAAAAGTGAAGAGAAGAAGACAAAACTGGGGAACTTCATCATTGGTAGCAGCATCAATCATTTCCAGAAAAACTCTGCTCCTAATAAATGTGCAGTCATTAAGGGGGAGTGGAAGGGATATTCGCTCACAGTGGTTAAAACCCCAAACGTCTTCAGTATGTCTGAGAAAACAATCAAAGCAGAAATGAGGAGATGTGCCAACCTCTGTGAGCCTGGACCAAATGTTCTTCTGCTCTTGGTCAAACCTTCATTCACACAAAAGAAGAGCCAAACCCTCACATCCGTCCTTAGTTTGTTTGGACCGGAGCCTCTGAAGCACTCGGTGGTCGTTAAGACACATGAAGAGACTGAATCTCAGGCAGTCAAGCAGCTCGTTAGAGACTGTGATGAACGGGTGTACAACATGTTTGAAAATGACCAGAAGATCTTAATGAGGAAGGTTAGGTCCACTGTGCAAAAAAACAAAGGAGTCTTCCTCACCTTCGCTGAAGAGCACATGGAACCAGGGCCTGGATTTAATAAGCCTGGGTTGAACCTGGTTCTGTGTGGGAGGAGAGGAGCAGAGAAGACTTCAGTAACCAAGGCCATTCTAGGTCAGACAGAGCTACATCTGGTCTTCAACCCATTAGAGATCACCATGAACCAGGGTGAGGTGTTTGGACGTTGGGTTTCTGTTCTGGAGATGCCTTTCCTGTATGGAAAAGCTCAGCAGGAAGTGATGGAGGAATCATTCAGGTGTATCTCCCTCTGTGATCCTGAGGGTGTCCACGCCTTCATCCTGGTCCTACCTGTGGCTCCCCTCACTGATGAAGACAAGGGAGAGCTACAGACCATGCAGGACACCTTCAGCTCTCGGGTCAATGACTTCACCATGGTTCTGTTCACTGTGGAGTCAGATCATACAGCTCCAGCTGTCACTGACTTCATCAGAGAAAGCAGAGGCGTCCAGGAGCTCTGTCAGAGCTGTGAAGGAAGATACATTGTTCTTAACATTAAAGACCGACATCAGATCCCAGAACTACTGCATGCTGTGGAAAAAACCAACATATCCGTGGATAAGCAACATTCCTACACAACCAAAACACATGCCAATGCTCACGCAGAAAAAGTCTTGGAAAAAGAGAAGAACATTGTGCATCTGAAGGCAGAACTTCAGAACCTCAAGGCCATCCCTAACAGTAAGTAAGAAAAAGTCACAGGACAAAAAGAAAGACTCTCCTTCAGACCTAGTTGTTTCTGGACCTGAGCCAAATAATCTAAACCTGAAGATGTTCTACAATTAGTTAAACTGAGCCTCAAGTGTAGAAAAACTCACAGGAGATTTTACTCTATTTATTAAACAAAGATGAAGCCAAAATGGGAAAGCTGTGTGTGAAAAACAAAGTTCACCCAGCTTACAGAACCTTCTTCAGCAGCTTGTAGAACCTCCTTCAGCAGCTTGTAGAACCTACTTCAGAGGCCTGTAGAACCTCCTACAGCAGCTTGTAGAACCTCCTTCAGCAGCCTGTAGAACCTCCTTCAGCAGCTTGTAGAACCTCCTTCAGCAGCTTGTAGAACCTCCTTCAGCAGCCTGTAGAACATCCTTCAGCAGCCTGTAGAACCTTCTTCAGCAGCTTGTAGAACCTCCTTCAGCAGCCTGTAGAACCTCCTTCAGCAGCCTGTAGAACATCCTTCAGCAGCTTGTAGAACCACCTTCAGCAGCCTGTAGAACCTCCTTCAGCAGCCTGTAGAACCTCCTTCAGAAGCTTGTAGAACCACCTTCAGCAGCTTGTAGAACCTCCTTCAGCAGCTTGTAGAACCTCCTTCAGCAGCCTGTAGAACCTTCTTCAGCAGCTTGTAGAACCTCCTTCAGCAGCTTGTAGAACCTACTTCAGAGGCCTGTAGAACCTCCTACAGCAGCTTGTAGAACCTCCTTCAGCAGCCTGTAGAACCTCCTTCAGCAGCCTGTAGAACCTCCTTCAGCAGCTTGTAGAACCTCCTTCAGCAGCCTGTAGAACCTCCTTCAGCAGCTTGTAGAACCTCCTTCAGCAGCTTGTAGAACCTCCTTCAGCAGCCTGTAGAACCTCCTTCAGCAGCCTGTAGAACCTCCTTCAGCAGCTTGTAGAACCACCTTCAGCAGCGTGTAGAACCTCCTTCAGCAGCTTGTAGAACTTCCTTCAGCAGCTTGTAGAACCTCCTTCAGCAGCTTGTAGAACCTCCTTCAGCAGCCTGTAGAACCTCCTTCAGCAGCCTGTAGAACCTTCTTCAGCAGCCTGTAGAACCTCCTTCAGCAGCCTGTAGAACCTCCTTCAGAAGCTTGTAGAACCACCTTCAGCAGCTTGTAGAACCTCCTTCAGCAGCTTGTAGAACCTCCAAACAGCAGCCTGCAGAACCTCCTTCAGCAGCCTGTAGAACCTTCTTCAGCAGCTTGTAGAACCTCCTTCAGCAGCCTGTAGAACCTCCTTCAGCAGCTTGTACAACCTCCTTCAGCAGCTTGTAGAACCTTCTTCAGCAGCTTGTAGAACCTCCTTCAGCAGCTTGTAGAACCTCCTTCAGCAGCTTGTAGAACCTCCTTCAGCAGCCTGTAGAACATCCTTCAGCAGCCTGTAGAACCTTCTTCAGCAGCTTGTAGAACCTCCTTCAGCAGCCTGTAGAACCTCCTTCAGCAGCTTGTAGAACCTCCTTCAGCAGCCTGTAGAACCTTCTTCAGCAGCTTGTAGAACCTCCTTCAGCAGCCTGTAGAACCACCTTCAGCAGCCTGTAGAACCTCCTTCAGCAGCCTGTAGAACCTTCTTCAGCAGCTTGTAGAACCTCCTTCAGCAGCTTGTAGAACCTCCTTCAGCAGCCTGCAGAACCTCCTTCAGCAGCCTGTAGAACCTTCTTCAGCAGCTTGTAGAACCTCCTTCAGCAGCTTGTAGAACCTCCTTCAGCAGCTTGTAGAACCTCCTTCAGCAGCTTGTAGAACCTCCTTCAGCAGCTTGTAGAACCTCCTTCAGCAGCTTGTAGAACCTCCTTCAGCAGCTTGTAGAACCTTCTTCAGCAGCTTGTAGAACCTCCTTCAGCAGCCTGTAGAACCTCCTTCAGCAGCTTGTAGAACCTCCTTCAGCAGCTTCTGCAAGGCTCCTTTAAACCTTTAAACTACTAACTCAGGCCTATAGAGTAGATGGAGCCCCTGGGTTTTGGTCATTTCTCTGAGCTTCACGCACTGACCTTGGGCTGAATCTGCTGGAACATCCACTCCTGGGTAGATAGGGAGCTGTCTGGGAGGTTTTTTACCTGCAAATAATCGTGTTCTCTACAGAATGATGGACTTTAGATGGTTTGGAGATGACCTTAGGACTCATTCCAGATTGATGGGTTGCAACAGATGCTTTTCTAAGGTAATTGCTGATATCTTTCCAGCTTGGCATTGTGTTTACACACACCTGTAGGTTCCTGAGCAGCCAACCGAAAAAACTCATGTTTTAAAGGATGTTGTGTAACAATAGGTTTGGGCTGGTTATTAATAACCATTAATAAATGCCCAAGGTAATTATGAACAAAGTGGGTAATTTTGATCAAAATCACCAAGTCATGTCATCATCTTATTATCAGGATTTAACAGCCAACCAGCTTTCAGTCTCTGTCAGTTACCTGCCTGGTGAGGTGTGGTATTATAGAACAATAGATGAAGGAGTTAATTCATGCTCAGGTGTTCACAGCCCTGCACACATACAGTATACAGAATAAACACAAATGACTTCTCTCTAAAATCCAAGAATTTATGAACAAAATACTTCTAGTTCAACAAACTCTTTAACTAGACTGGTGGCATTCAACTAAACTACGAAGTAAAAATGAAAAGCTTAAGGAAAACTCTAGCTGTTTCCTGTGTGTGGCTCAGCCGCAGCTGGACTGCTTTCAAGCCAACTCACTGGTTTTATTAGAACAACTTAAGCAGTCATGTCAACCTCAGCCTGCAGTGATGTTTCTGCTGTGGGCCTACGATCGGGCTTCTCTGTTTCATATCAAAGAGTCAATGCAGCCTGCTTCAGTGATTGAACTACAAACTTTCCCTCCACTAGTGATGTGTCAGGGTGTCGATGCCTCAAAGCGTGTGTCAATCCAGGCGGGTTTTTCGTGAATGGCGTATCAAGGCATGTGTCGATGATGTATGTGGTGACGTTTGATGCTTCGAGAGCTAGCCAAATCAGGTGACTGATTCAGGAACTGGTTTGTCAGTCAGTGAGTCATTCAGCACAATGCTGCTGATTCCCAGTCACATTTAGTTGTCTTGGGATCGCATCAGGTGTGCGTTAACAATCTATTTAAGTGTCTTTCTTGCTATGGAATAAGCAACGTGTTGCAACGGATAGAAAAATGTTTATCACAACTTGTATAAACTTGCTGTTGCTTTTATTGCTCACCTGCTTGATCTGCTCCCTGTGAAACGGTATTTTCTAAAGCAGGTGAATCACTTTGAGCTACTTTTCCCTGGTGGTCCAGGGGTTTAGATTTGTCCCTCCTCTGTTTCCTGGGTCTGATTCCCAGTAGGCAATATAGCTTTTATATGTCTATCTTGGAAATGAAAGATACAATTTAAGGAGACTTTACCTGGTTAAATAGGGGTTGTTATTATAAGCATAAGTAATATAAGCAAATTCACATCACAACCCTCTCCCATATTTGTTTCCACTTTTCCCTTTGATCCAGCCATTATATCATAAAGAAGTTCATTTTGAGACCATTTAGGATTTATTGGCATCACAAACACCATTCATTTATTTACTTAATTTACACAAGAAATCCAGGTCATTATAATCACTCTGCCTGTTTTACCTTCAATGTCCACCTGTTGGAAACAGGGTTTTAATTTGGAGAGTTTGTTGGGGTCTGATGAATTTAGGTAAGTAGCTAAAGCCATTTGTGAGGCAGGAAGCGTAAAATGGGATTCAAGCTGTGACTCCTTCCTGGACTGGGCTGGGCTAGAAGTAGAACAGTATGTAAAGGTGCAGAGAGGCTCCTACCTGCATCTTTGTGTACAGTTTAGAGTCCATGTTTTATCCATGGCTGGGCCACAACATGACCTATAATCCCCTGACTCTTAAACATTTATTCAAAAGTGGCTTTTTTCCCTCCAGGTGTTGATGAGCAGCCGAGACCAGACAATCTTAGGATTGTCCTGATCGGGAAGACCGGCTGTGGGAAGAGCTCCTCGGGAAACACCATCCTGGGAAGAGAAGAATTCAGAGCTGAAACTTTTCAAAACTCAGTCACCAAGCGCTGCCAGAAAGCACAGAATGAAGTGGCCGGCCGCACAGTCACTGTGGTTGACACTCCTGGACTGTTTGACACCAGCCTGTCCAATGAGGAAGTCAATGAGGAGATGACCAAGTGCATCAGTCTTCTGGCTCCAGGACCACACGTCTTCCTTCTGGTGTTACAGATCGGCAGGTTCACTAATGAGGAGAAAGAAACAAAACTGGTGAAGAGGGTCTTTGGAAAGACTTCTGAAAAGTTCACCATTGTCCTCTTCACTAAAGGAGAATCATTAGATCATCATTCATTGTCGTTAGAGGAATATATTGAAAAAGGGGAAGATTTCCTAAAGAATTTAATCGAAGACTGTGGAGGAAGATACCATGTGTTTAACAACTACGACAAACAAAACAAACCACAGCAAGTCTCTGAGCTGATAGAAAAGATTGAGAAGATGGTGAAGAAAAATGGTGGCGGCTGCTTCACCAGCGAGATGCTGAGGGAAGCCGAGGCAGCGATCCAGAAAGAAGTGGAGAAAATCCTGAAAGACAAGCAGGAGGACATGCAAAGAGAGATGCAAAAGCTTAGGAGACAACGGGACAAAGAAGTGAACGAGATGCGAGAAACAATGGAGAAACAAAAAGCAGAGCTGCCGAGGGAAAGAGAAGGTAAATTAAAACAACTGGAACAAATGAGGGTCAAAATTAGCAGCGAGAGTGAAAAGATGAAGAGAGAGAAGGAAAAGAGACAAGAAGAAGACGAGGAGAAGAAGAAAGAGGAGAAGATGGAACGCCAGGAGTCTGAAGCACAGCTGAAGGAGTTGCAGGAAAAAATCGATTCAACAACAGATCTGGAGAAGAAAAGTTTACTAGAACAAATCAAAGAAAGTAAAAGAAAAGAACAAGAGAGCAAGAAGAGAGAACAAAATGAATACTGGGATCGACGCAGGAAAGAGAATGAAAGCAAACAGAAAATAGCTGAATCAAAACTCAAACGGCTCCAGATGGATTATGATCAAACCAAAGAGACGTCTGAACAAGAGTTTAATGATGAGGATGAAAAACTGAGAGAGTTGGAGGAGAAATACAAGAAGAAAGCAGAGGACATCAGGAAGAGGTTCGAAGATGAGGCCAGACAGCAAGCTGAAGAGCACAATGGGTTCAGAGAGAAATACACCACAAACTTCGCAGGTTTGATGGAGGAACATAGGGAGGAAATACGGACCCTGAAGCGGAAACATGAAAGAGAGATCCAGGAGACAGAGAAGAAGCTCCAGAGGGAGTATAAGCTGCTGGACAACCTGCTGAACCACAAAGAAATACAACTGAAGGTCGAACTGGAACGAAAAGAGAGTCACCTCAAAGAAATAGAACATTTAAAGAAAGTCCAGGAGAAAGAATTAATGACGATGAAGGACAAATACAAGAACCGGTGTGTGATCGCCTGAGAACTTCTGTTCAGATCCAAACACTAAAGAAGGATGCTGTCTGTGACCTGGAAGTCAGCAGAACTTGGTTCTGGTTTCACTTTCTGTTTAGATTTTTTCTATTCATAAAATAACTCTCAGGACTTTTAGAGACATTTCAGATATGGTTCTGTAAGACCGCCTGGCTGGTTGGGCCGGGTCGGGTAGAACTGAAGAAGTTAGATCTAGGATGTTAGAGATAAGAATACACCCTTTCGTCAAACTTTTTGACAGGTGAACTTTTGACCTTTAAGGGGGGTCATCAGCGGAGGGGGGTATGGGGGTTTGCCCAGTCATGGGATCATGGGGGTGGGGAGGTCAATGGGGCTTCAAACGGGGTGTGACCGAGGGCCGTAACCGTGCATGTTGATTGGATGTCGTCATGAGTGGCGAGTCCTTAAATGAGCCAATAATAATACAGGGGTGTGTTTTTTTTTTTCAAGCCGGTGTTTACGGGAAAGGCCTTAAATGAACCAATGTAAACACAGGGGGTGTGTATCATATGAATTAAAACAAGACAAATATGGCTATTATCAGATACTGTATGGCATCAGCAGCACAATTAAAATAGAGGAGCGGTGTGTGTTTAGTAAGCCCCTCGTTAAACCTTGAATAAGCCCATGAGACCAATGGGGCGTGTTTTTGTGTTTGTTTAAATACAGGCATAAAACTCTGCACTTTACATGCCAACATTCGTTGGAAAAGAACATCCGTTCAGCAATGTTAGAGTTAGAGAGTTAATCGTCAAGCGGAGGAGAAACGCAATGCGTGCCAAGATGATGATGATGAACAAGCAACTGGCATCTCTACTTCCTCATCTGAGACACCATATCGGAATTCCCGTCATAACTATACTCTACGCATGATGAAGGATCCAACTTCACTACACAAAAAACCACGTTTTGAAAATAAGATCTCGGTTCGGCCAAGAAGGTACGTCAGTTCTGTGCGAAACCCCGTGACGTTCTACCAGCATTCATCCCGTGAATTGAATGCCCCTCCCTAAGAAATCAACATACTACTATAGAAGGTACAAAGACCCCCGTTAGATACTCTGCAGGAAGAGTGGTCTTTGGAACCATATGGCCTGAGGGGTAGCTGGGGGCTATATTTTCATGTATGAAATAGGAGAACTCTGCCTGTATCAATTGGATCAAGACGAGGTATTTAATGGATCATGGCTCTGTGTACTCTCACCCACAATGACTGGCGCTGTGGTAAGGCTTGCAATCCCCACACCTCTTAATGATGGCCCCTGAAACAGTCTCAATGCAGGAGAGGGAGGATGAAGAAGAAAATGAACTGTCTCTTGACTGCCACAAAATGGGCGAGAATGTCTAATATGCCATCCGATGTTGAAATAGCTGAGAGAGAACCTCTCTTTGAGCGCAGTCTGTGGGGGTCAAAAACCCACAGAAAATGGTCGCTCAGTACTCTTCGGGCAAGCAGACGCAAGAACAACCGACGAACCCCTCAGATCTGTTTGTGCTGGAGGCGTTCAATCAGGACTGTGACCACATATTCAAGACAATGCTGGCTCTGCCCGTTTGAAGCTTGGGCAGAGAAGATGCGGTGAAATGGAACCACCGTCTTTCCAACCCTTTTCCACAACTCACGCAGTTGGATCGATGTCATGTCAGTGAAAAAAACGCTGACGTTTCCTGTTTTTCCTCCTAAAACAAAACCCTCTTCTGAGGGACCCGCCCTCCTATGATATATATTTGGAGGGAATAACAGCAAGCTCACAGACACTATGAAGCCACACCGAAGCCTGAGGATGAGTTAGGCAACATCATACAGGGCGATTTTTCCCATCTTTTTACAACCACAAGCAGAACCCCTTCTCTCCTCCAGCACGATGAAAGCTTCCAAATTGGACCGTATCATCCGCCCTTCCCCGGACCTCTTCTTCTCACCATCCACCACTATGTCCTCGTTCTCTGAGACCACTTCAGTCCGCATCACCTACAGGAATACACAACATGAAAAATGTATCAACGTCCTCTCTCCAGACCTCTACTCACCATCGCTGCCTATTCATGGCTGAGTCTGTAGAAGCGAGTATCCAGCCTGAAGACCAAAGGGTGGTCGTAGAGAGGATGAGGCAACTACCAGCTACTCGCCTTCTCCTCTGAGGACCCCCTACACAAATCCTGAGCCGATGCAGCCCCCTCAGCCTTCAAGGGAGGATGAGAGAATAACCAAGGGGGATGAAAATGATGGTTGGCTTCTCATCCGCCTCATCAATACGGTGAAACTAGCAATACACTCATTTATTCAACATAACCGTCTTTTGGACCATGTCAGAGAAAACCTGTTACGGGTGCCCCCATATCGACCCACCCGAGCAGCGTCGAGCCACCAATGCTTGGCTCAGGTATTAGGGGGAGGGATTATTACCAGTTGAACTACTTCAACGCATCGTGCGACGACTCGTAACTCCCAAACTCATTCCCTGCTATTCAGAAATCTTACTATACTTCCCGACGCATACAAGCAGAAGACTTCAGAGTGAAAATGATTGCTGAGACGGTTTTATATGACACTGAAATCGGTTACAAGGCCATCCCACAGGCAATAGCTGATGTGCCTACAATCGCCTTTACGCCAAGATAAAGACCTCAACAACTTAACTCTATTTCAGAGTGCTACGGACTGACAAACTGATCTCACGTGTTGATGCAATCCGGTTGTAGTCATTCTTAAGTCATTCCAGTAGTTTAATTAATCTAGGCAATTAATCTTGAACTTTTTTCTTCTTTTTTGTATATCAAATGCAATTAAAGTAGCGCCCGCAACATATTAACCTTGTCCCAACAAGCGCTTGTTTTTTTTCTTTTAAAAACTTGCCCTCAGGTTTGAATTACTTCGTTATATCTAGATTGTGATTTTTCTTTTACTCAATAAATACAAAAAAAACGGAAAACTCTACCGTGTAGTTTTTCTTCTCATTACTTTCAACAAGTAATCATCAGAGTGAGCATAAGGCAGAGCCCCCCATATGCAGGAAAGGATGCGTTGATAGAAGAAGATATATTTTACAACCCCTTCACAATCCAGAAAAGTTTTGGAGGGATAGATAGGTTAGAGGAAGCGCGTTATGCAAGATGCAAAATAATGGGAAGAAGTTGCGGTTGAAAGGGTCAAAGATTTTTTAATCAGGAGAAGATACCTTATTCTACTATCATAACCAGCAAGACTAATACAGAGTTTTTTAGTCAACAGACCATTGCAACAGTTCCAGGTCCGCGCCCCCCGCCCCCCCCTCCTTTTCCCCTCCCCCCCCTCTTTTTTTCTTATCTCTGTGAATTGCAAGCTCTATAGCCCGCCAAGGAAAAGTGAGGTATATAATTATTATTATAACCGTCCATTGACACTTTCAAAAATGGGACGTATGCCTACGAGTTTGCGAAGAGAAACAGCGAGCCTGATCGCGTGCTGTAAAGGCTTTTGCGAATCAGTTTTTACAAAGTACAAGTCAGATCCCAACCAACAACTTCATGACTGATGCCTGGCCCTAAAGAATTATTTAACAAGAAATGTAGTAAGGTTTTATGCAAGAAACACCAGGTTATTGACATTTTCGACGACAGCGAGTGAAGCCAAAAACCTTAACTGTAGCGTCGAGCAGATTAACCGCCACATTAAAAACAAGGAAGTGGGATATTTACAGCCTAACAACACCGGCCGATATGTTGATGTCCCCATGCAAAACCTCAGTTAGAAAGTTACACAACCACACCTACCACACCAGTATGTAAAATGACCCCTATGACGAAGGACCTCAGAAAATGCCTTTGCCAGTACGTGTCAGAATCTGCTATGGCTGTCAAGGCCTCCAACAGAATTGCAAGCGACTCCGTGACAATGTTTGAAACAAGGGCGATCTTGTCCCAGACATATCCATCAGGTCCGGGAGTGCTATTGACCAAAAAATACGAACCCAGAGTTTCACGATGAAGTCGTTTGACAGTGATATGAGCCGGATACCCCGACTCCTCCTGCTATACAAACTCAAAGATACCTGAATGGAGAGCCCTTATTGAGAGGCTTCTTTTACCCCCCCCCCCCCCCCCCCACCCTTTTTTTATTTTTACAAAATTTAATTTTATTTTTAACTCAAGATTAAAAAAAAGAATTTTGTTTTTTTTAAAAAAAATTACAATTATAAATAATTTTTTAAAAAAACATAAATAAACAAATTTTTTTTTATTTTTTTTTATTTTTTTTCTCCTCCCTCTCCCTCCTCCTCAAAAAAAAAAACAAACAAAATTTATTTTTTTTTTACAACCTCCAAAAAAAAAATTTTTAACTATTTTTTACAAAAAAATTATAATATTTTTTTTTTTAATTTTTTTATCCAAAAGAAACTGAAGAACTTCAAACCAAGTAAACATACAGTACGACAAGATGATCAAGTGGGCAAAAATATCTAAAACGACGCACATGTCAAGGGACGGAACAGTATTTAGTAAGTCCCCAGGAAAAAACTAGAAGCCTGAGAAAATTCAACAGTTGGATAAGGTTTGATGACTTTGAAACGACCATATAAAAAGGGTTTGCACTAAACCTCACTCAAGTGACCAAAGCATCCATGAACATGTCAGGTATGAGGAGGATGCTTTTAGCGATTACCATTCCTCTACCACTAACAGCCTAGCACGAGAAAAGGTGGTCTTAAAAATAATACCAGTTCAAGTCTCCGGCATGTAAATTTAGCATCAACATATAGATTTAGATACGTCAATGGACACTGGTTGCATTAGCAGAGATTTCATTACCCTCATACATCGCATAATTAACCGGCATCATGAACAGACCTACTTGAATGGTAGGCAAGGTTGGTGCTCGTGGAGATACCATACAATAATAGGCAAAATTAGAGGAGGCCTACTTTAACAATTGTTACACTCAATCGAGACAGAAATAGAAATGTTTTCCAACAAAAATAAACTCTGGCATATCCCTGCCATGAAATTCAGCCAGAAAGTTCAAACAAGAGATTTGGATTTCAGGCAAGAGCAAGGTCCAGTTATGAAATATCGCTTCTTCAACACTCTAGCTTACAATGAGGGGTGGCTAGGAACACAGGGAAATAAGGATTCATGTATAACTGCACCAACAACCTGGCTTCTTTTCTGGCTAGATAATAAAAGCCCCGGTTCTAATCACCTAATACTGTTACAGCGACAGGTCAGCCCCTCAATAGTAGCCAGCCCGACACCTTTTGCACTTTAACTGCCGGCCCATCCAAGAACAAGGCGACTTCAGTAGCTATGGGTTACTCTGTCAATCCTAACCCCTGCCCATACTTCCAGCTCTTCAGAAGACATAGTTGAAAATAATACATATAGCAATTAAAAGCGACAAAACGTTCCTTGTAAATTTCGCTACGCGAAACAGTAGCGACTTCACACTTCAACACCGGCCTGATATCGAACGCCTAGCCATTGAGATACAAATTCTCTATACTGTATAAACAGAGATAATATATAAACATCTCAAGGACCGATGCGTCATCATATCATATTCCCCCTGATCTCCTTCCCCAACACTGTAGCACCAGCAGGCCAGAGGAGAACATGCCCCACCAGCATACAGGGGTTGGACAGTGAACTGCACCCCGAAACACCGGTCATTTTGCTGATTGGACAGCGTTTCATGGCTCGAAATTGCGACCGACCTGGTAGTAGTCATCATTGATTGCACATTGCCCCCCAACCAACGCCTCAAAGCAGAGAGGCCCGCCTGAAGGTTCATATTCAGCAGCGGATAAGACAGCCACAGTTTATGCACCTCAGAATATTGCAAATGTACAATAACATTATCAGTGGTGTGCACACTACCAGAGTTCAAAAGGAGGACCCTTGTAAGAGTGCACGTTTGCAACGCGCCATCGTGACCAAAGACAGACAAGTCTGTTATGTATTCAGAGCCACAGGGCCATCCAGGGTAATGCTCAGCCATACCACCAAGCACGGACAAACCAATTCAAACAGGATTACTGTGATAGCAAGAGGAAGCTGTCTGAAGGATGTTCGGCGTGCCTAACCCTGGATTGTATCCAAAAAACCCCCATAAAACACTAGGCCTGGCCCAAATAACCGGCCAGAATAATGTGCACTCAACTCTCCCCCCCCTCCCATGTTTACACCAGAACATGTGTCGGTGAGCTACCACAGGGTCAATAATACGCGCCAGGCTCGCGTATAGACAAACCTTTGGTCCACTCATGACCAATAGCCAACGGTCGGCTTTCAATGGGCCAAGGAGCGCCCAAATTTGTGCTGCTGGACAATTGTGAAACATCGTATTGTCAGTCTGATCGAGTCCACCTCTTACCGGCTTTATCACCACATCCGGCACGGTTACGGTTGTGGGAAGAAAGCCCCCAAACGAAGGTAAACCCAGACTGTTTGCATGACCCAGAGTGAAGCATGGGGGTGCGTAAGTGAGGTTTGTGGCTATGCCATATAATGGCTACCCACTAGGCCCAATAAGTGTGCTAGCATTGGCGCTCACTGCCACAGGATAACTGCAACCATTCTCAGCGCACCATGCTGACTATCAAAGGATCAGCATGTATCTGAAGCCGTTGTGCCGCGTATCAGGCAGAAAATAGCCACCAATACACACAAGCAAGACTGATGAAAAGTTGTTGATGAACATGAAAGTGAATTGACCCATTCCGCACTGGCCCTGCACAGCGCACCAGATCTAAATATTATTTAGCCACTTTGGGGGCGTTTGTGGAGGAGGAGTCAGAGAAGACTTTTATCTCCACAGCTATCCCCCCCACACGTAGTGAATCACTTTTTTTTCTTTTTTCATCCCTTTTCGTCATCCCCTTTTTTTTTCGGCCGCACTATCCTGCCAAGAGAACAATGCCCTAAAATCCTACCTGACACTGTAGCAGCGACTTGTATATAGTCATTCCCAGAGACGAAAATAGGACGCCTGTATATGGACCCGAAAAAGGCAGAGCCTCACATCATATTAACTAATATTATTGGGTCTAAAACCAGGTTGCCTCTTCTCCAGAGTTAATTGTCAACCCTGCCTATAGTATGACAGGACATGATCCGAATCGGTTTGTCAAATCTATTAATGATATAGGTCATATCAGGCCGGTACTCTAACGCAGCATGTTTTATGGGGGCCCCGTAATGTACGGACGCGAATTGGACATTATTGTTTCAAGATTCATTTCGGCTTTGTATCCCTCTGGTGTAAAAAAAGCGATTTGCCTAATTTGAAAACCGCAATCTGCAATAACAGTTGGCATCAACTATCCGCCTTCTGATGTCATAGGCCAGCGAGCGCTGAATAAAATGAGTTGTTCTACAACACCGATAGGTCAAGAAGGTTCAGGACATTCATGGTTTTATCCAAAAGACCAAGAACAAGACCCCCCCTCTGACTATCACAGTGATCCGTTTACGGGCCAGTTAAAAAAAAACGCACAAGCACGAAAAAAGAGATCAGTCGGAGTGGACAAACGAAGTGAGGAGGAAAGTCTTCAGCCAGCCGTCCGCGCCCACCCCCCCATTTTTAAATAAATGGCTCTTTTACATAAACATCATCAGAGTGCACGCGGCCAGGCTGGACTTTTTTCCTGCCGATGAGCAGCTATCGATCGACAAAGACTAAAATTTACCACAGATCAGCCTGTTCTACCAAGCAATCACCTGATGGAGGCCCCGACTCGAGTTTTCAGTCGGGAGATGGAGAAAAAAATACCTGGACCTCAACGATACGCTGTATGCATCTCAGAGTGAAAATTACTCACGAGGATGGAACAAAACACGTGCCGGACGATGCACCTGTAGGTGGGCCTACATACAACTACCCGTTAAAAACATCTTCAGTCAGTGTGATGTCACTCTAGGGGATCGATTGAGTTCACAATTCAGTCGCCCACGGCATCCGTATAGTGAGCATGATTGAGACATGTTAAACTTTTCTGAGGATTCTTAAAAAGCCAGTTTAGCTCTGGTCATTTTTATAAAGATAACAGCGGGGATCTGAACTCTATAGATAACCTAACGGCCCTAACCAAGGTCTAACAGCAGAGCAGGTTTACCGGCAAATTCCAGGGAGGTACATCTCCTAGGCCACCTGCATGAGACATATTTTCTGCGAGAGACTCTTTTAAACTCTGTTGACATCAAAATTAAACTGTACCGAGAGCCAACAGATGCCCTTTTGTCTCCTGGCAGCAAGAGATTCACTTTCAAACTTAGGATATTGGAGCCTCTCTTTTCATCAAAAGTTTCCGTCTCTCCAGGCGTTCGATTGGACACGCTGCAGCTTTAAGAAAAGCAAATGCTCTCTCTATCCACTTCATGTGTAAATGTTAAACCATATTCCTCCCTGAAAATTAAGGGTGTGACAACCCAGAGAAGCTTTTCGTAGGCGTCTTTCCCAGTATGTGGTGATTGCTTACGGATTCATAAATGATTTTACAGGAACACGTGATCTCAATCCGTTTGACTTTACACACAGCACACACACCACGCACCCCACAGACGCAATATTTAGCCTTGGTAAGATGGTAGACAAATTCATGCTAGGCATTCCAACCCAATTTTAACCAGGCAATTCAGTGATGAGAGTATTACAACTGCTTACAGCTACAGGCGACATCCTAAAGATCTTCGTTGAGCATAACACGTCAGGAATTAATCAAGCGGATACTCTTATTGGCATTTAATCTTAACCCACGGTTAGAGGACGCAGATGCTCTATCTCCAGTTCCAGCGGGCACACCCCTCTTAAGATGGGAAATGCGTTTCAGAAAACCCGATGGCCTCATACAACCACGCTGATCATCTAGCTAGTTCTGACTCTATTTTAGAGATTGATCAAAGAGAGTGTGTGGTGGATTATTATAATTAATCAGAACTGAATAATCAGAAACTTGAAGAAACTGCTATCATCTGCCTGGGAGATTGCTTCACCTTTCGTGTGTGGCGTGCGATCCAGCTGCCGCTGCTCCACTGACACATTCCCAGGGCCGGCCTACTTCATAGTGAAAACACACATCTTCAGAAAGCCTGGAGAGCCCCCCACTGGTTAGCTGACTTTGGATGACAATGGTCAAAGCAGCTTTTTCCTCTTATGATTCTCTCCGGATTTTTGAGTTCTACCCGTCAAGTATCGTAACATTTTTTAGAAGACAGAATCCTCAAAAATATGTATCATAATAATAAGCTCAAAGCACTCTGTTCCACTGTGTGCGGTGTCACCATTGCATGTTTGATCTATGTCATAGAGCGTGCGGATTATAACGCAGAAGTGTTGTCCACAATATACACCGGAGATGTGGTTAGAATGAATGATGGGTGTCTAATTTTGTGAAAAAATATCAGAAAATGTGTCATTAATCAAAAGTTCTACATGGAACTTACACAGAAACATGTTCTTTGAAAATGTTTCTGGATTGTTATGGAATTTAATTGTCTTTTTTTCATTGTTTGTTTTTGCTTAGATTTACACCGCACTTATCTGTGGTGTGAAGTAGAGAACGAAGCTAGACTTGAAAAATATAACCAATAAAGATTTTATTGAATAAAAGAAATAGGCTACATGTTTCATTTTCTTCTAACAGTTTATGGTGAAAAATGGTGTAATCCATCGGGGAGGTTGTGTCGTCTTACGAAGAGACTTTTTTGGCTTCCGATCAGCATTTTTTTGGATCTTCCAGCTCAGATCTCGACCAATGGGGAGAAAGAGTTATCTGCCTTCTTCTTCTTCTTGTTCCTCTCTGTCTAACGCTGGGAGGTGCTTCAGCATTTTCAATAGATGTCCCCTCTCCCTCTGTTTTGAACCGTTTATATTCATCACGAGCATAAGAGTTATACGATATGGGGATGTTTACCTCTGACAAGGTATGTAGAAAATCTGACCATCCTCGAGGTAGGGGTCCTCCATATTTTTAAACGGAAGCATGAGATTTTTCAACAAGTCAATCATGTGGGACCCCTTCACAACATTTCCTTTATATACAAATTTACCTCGCAAAGTCCAACTCTCACTTCTTTCAGATAATTTATTCAAAATGTACTCAGCATTTTTACGGTTATGCTTCGGTAGCTTTTAAACACATCCATAACAACCTGATCTGAAGCGGGGGCTCATCCTGCCCCGGGCCTTGTTTTTTCTTGGGACCTGCCTCTGCACTCAGGAAAACTACGCCTTGATGTGTCACGGTGCAGCGTCAAACTCACCGCTGTTCTTCGTTCCACACCTGCTTAAGTAGAGTCAGGTACCTCTGCCAAAGTGCGTCATATTTCTTGATTTTTTCCATAAGAAGTCAAACGGGTTCGTTAATATCGCTCTCATGTCTGCATCCAAATTCTCCTCCACCGTCTGTCTGATGGACGTGTCTGACTGGGTCAGACGCTTGAATTGATGAGGGGAAATGAGAAGCGTCTTCTGCGATGTTCTGAGAGACATTATCTTCTTCTGATTAACCCTCCCACTAGATCACCGATCAAGGGAGCAAGGAGCCGTTAAGATGGGGAGAATAAAACACCTCCTTGACTTTTGAGAGCCAGTTGTTTACGTGTTATACCAGTTCTTTTATCAGCCAACAGTCTGATGAGTTTTCTCTGCTTCTTCAATTGTCGGTGTTGAGAGGGCGATAGTTTAATGTTACCTTTTAAAATATTCAGAGCAATCTCACACAGAGCCTGAAGAAAGTCAGGAGAGCAGTGTGCTAGAATATCTTTACGTTTCTGAGGAGTAGCTTGGTACAGAGCTCTGAATAATGACACATTCCTTCTTATACGCGCAGACATGATGACTTACTTTGTTCTGCTGACCACTGGTGAGGAAGTATCCCCGTTCTCAGTCTGAAATGTTCTGGGCAGGTGGGTGTGAAATCGATGATTAAATATCCATGAGCGTCTCTTGTCGCTTCTTCAAAACTCTCCAGGAAGAGACCCTTTTGATATGGAAACATTTGGCGGGCCAGTATATTCAGCTGCAGTTTATCTCTCGGGTTTTTAAACAACACCATATAATTACAGTTCAAACTAATAGTGCGACTGAATTTTCCCTGATGAAAAACATTCTGAGTCAACATCATAACGCTCATATTACGATGATGACGAAACTGGGTAAAGACCTTCATCACCTTTTCATCATCTGAGGCTTGAGCAATAACATCATCTAATATGATCAGGTGATTTTGATCAGGAGGAAACAGGTTTTCATCTTCAAAAGAAAACGAGGCAATCCTTCCACAAAGGTAATATCTTTTAATTCATCTTCTGTAATTCAGCATATATGGGTTGAAAAGAAGTGTCAATCCATACAATATTTTCAGGAACAACGTCCATGACATGACTACAATTTTGCAAAATACATTTTACAAAGAAAGTTTTCCCGCAGCCGCTGGGTCCAACAATCAAACAGAAAGGTGCTCTAAATCTAGGATCAAAATCCATCTCCTGTAAATCCATGGAATGTGACTTTTTTAATTCCTCTTCTTCTTCTTCTTAAGCTCTAATAACCAAAAGGCAGAGTTGTCCCGTCAGACGAAAGACGTCTCTTATCATAGACCAACCGAAACTTTTTCAGAAATGTTGCATTTGTGAAGCGGAATCTCTTCTTATCCCTTCTGATCGTGTGCTGTGGAATTTCAATGACACCTTCTCTGGACCCCGCTAAATAACTCTCAACCAGCCCTTTGATGCTGTCAAAATTGACCTGATCGCTGCATTCATGCGTCTGAGCGATGCCCTAGAGACGCATCACTACCTTTTTATGGTTTTTGGTTTGGTATGCATAACTCTTGGGACCTGTCGATGCAAACTCCAAAATAGAATCCCCGTCTAATTCGTCCGTTAAATAACCCAGATAATTTCCCAGCTCCAAAGGAGTTTCACCACTTTTTGTCACATAAATCAAACTGTCTGTGTCAATATAAATCAGTCTGTCCTGCAATTGCTCCATGCTGCTGAGAAGTTTTAAACGTGCATAAGTGGTAGTGAATGCAGCAACGAACACATTGTTTGCCTTGTTTGGAGGACAGATCAGTCTGTTTAAAAAACTGTTTAAACACAGTTTTGCCACCTGCCTTTTGGCAGGGTTGACCTCGATTTTATCAGGGTCTAATTGGATACCCTGATGGAGTTTGTAGTCTGCTACATACTTTGATTTGCTCTCCTGATCCACCGCTTCAGACGGGTATCCTGACACCTCCTGCTTTTGTTTGAGAAAAGTGTTAATATAACCTCTGAAGATTGTGTCGCTGCTCTTTTCAAAATGCCATACCTCTGTGATTTTAGCAAGGCGATAACCACACTGCAAAGCTTTACAAAACTCTACACTCACCCACACACCTGTCAGAGCTCTGTCCTCATCACTATGTGCGCAGGGGCCTGTTTGATTATTTATTTCAGCACATTCGGCAGAGAGTGAATACAAGTTTACCTCTGGAAGTCCTGTAAGGCAAAACGGGGGAAAAGAGGCCTCGTGGGGGATACACCACGGCTCTGATCATACCAAAGTAGCTGCAGGGGTCATCAAAATCTTTGTAAATGATGGTGGGGTGACCGAGGGGGAAAACGCAGTTGGCGTTTACATAGGGGTACAAAGATGTGTAATCCACATAATGCACAGTTTCACCCGGCCCTGCTGTGTATCTCAACCTCATAGCGAAGGTGCGTCCACCATACAGAGCATCTCGGGGTGATAAAGGTTCGTGTGCGTTAACTTTCTCAAGAAAGCTGATCACCCCCGGGTGGGTTTTTTTCAGTTCAGTCCACTGATGCTCCCATATGACCTCGAGTTGAAGGCCGTACACAGTTTGGAGCACCTTGCCTCTCTCAACAGTGGCTGCGTAAAACTGTTCAAATGCTGCCCTCTCAAAGGACACTTTTCATGAGGTGAATAACACAATTTACAGCTGTGGAAAAAACAGCCGTAAAATTCAAACGCGACTTTGACACCGTTAATCTCTGCAAACCCATCCACAGAATATGGCCCGATTTTCTTTTCTCCTTTGTTTAACGCATGTTCAATGTCTATTTTTCTGCAGTCTGCAATCCACCCGAGCCATTGAATAGACACGCTGGAGAACGTTTTGCTGCTACGTTTATAGTCCAGAGGTGAGTGGATGGCCAAGGTTTTAGGAGGAAGGAAATTGAATTACAAAAACCTTCACGCACGCTGATGCTATCGTGATGCATTTAAACGGATCCACACTTGTCTCCCTAAAGAACTCGTCTCTGAATTTTAAGCAGCCTTGAGAAAGAATTCCAACATGATTTTTACAATAACGAATAGCTTCTTTCTTAAAGTCAAAGACCCCTTTGCTCGCTTCTCTGTACCAGCTGTTAAACACCTGTTGTTCTTGAAGACTCAAGCGTTCCACTGCGTAGCAGGATGGAGCAGGATATGACCCCACGTACTGGAGGCGCTCTTCGGAGGAGAAGAGGAGGGGGAAAAAACCCTTGCTTTGATCGGTAAAACCTAACGCTTTCGGCATGGCACTAAATTCCATACAAAGAAAGGAAAGACTATCAATGTATTTTAACCTGTAATCAGGGTTGGTTAAACAGAGAACTTTACTTCCTAGCATGATGAGATGAGGTTTAATACCTGACTGCATCATAGCCGTGAGAATAAGGTAGCTGTCATAACCGCGAGCATTGTGTGCTATTAAGCAGAAACCTCTGTACATCGGCCTTCTGAAGTGGAGAACAAATTTTTGGGCGCAGTCTAACCCATAAGCGTGCCATTCATCATCTTTCAACGTTTTAGCACAGAGCAGAAAGGGGATGTGCACACCGCTCTCATTGATGAAGCATTCAAAATCATCAAAAATCTGTTTATCATCTAACTGACTAATGGGATTGCATGTCTGAATGTAACACTGATGCTGATCGCAGGTAACGTCTAAGCCGGGAAGAATATTCTCACCGCAAATACTGCATTTTCCATGACACACGTGGTTTCTTGGGTTTGCTGATCGGAATAACGTATATTCTTTTGCACACCTTGCACAATTTTACCAACTCACAGTCACTCATAGGCCTGTCAGAATTAGATCTGTTGCGGGGTTCATTGTGTCTAGCGAGACATAAAGAATTGCGACAGAGTCTGTGACAGCCTGCACAGACGACAGGTTCGTTAATTTCTTGCAGACACTGATATGTATGACAAACTGGACAATACTCGTCACAATGGTGTGTGTGTGCGTTTTCATAGCCGCTGTAACAGTATGCGCAGACATGTCTGGAACCTATAAACCCTTTGAGATTTTTTATTCCATAGTAGTGACCTTGAAATAACAGCAAAAACAGAGGGTTTGAACGATCAGGGAAACCGGTTTCAAATTTACACAGAGCTGTAGAGCCCGTGGTTCTGTGAAACACATTTTTCTCTTCAGAATGTTTTCAAATTTACCAATATCACTAAAAGTAACAGCTGTTTGTTCATTGAACCCTGCCTGATGCTGCCATTTCCTCCCCAGCTCTAAAGCCTGACTATCAGTAAGCTCACGGTCAGAGACGTGTGCGAGGCAGATGGCAAAGCATAACTGATTACCGGTATTCTCTACAACATACAGGTGACGCATTTTCTTATTAATCAGTTCACAGTCTAACGTTCCTGTGGCCTTACGCTTTGAACCTCCTGCCGGATTTTAAAGTACCTGTAGAACAAATTCCAAGTTATTGTCTACAGGCACATCAGCATTTGATTGTACTAAGTCGTCCAAAAATTCCTCGAAAGCAGCAGGATCATATTACCATCATCGGTAACAGTAAATGTGACGATTGAGATTTTCACCCACTAATTCCAGCTGTACAACGTCGTTACGTCTGGTTAATGATCTTGCAACGTCGGCTAATTCAATGACAACACGCATGATGTTTGTATTAAATGCTGCTAGATCTGGAACGTTACCAGGACAGGGGGGTGGGATGGTAAAAGGTCTCCTTATTTCAATGTTATTAAAACGTTCACGTTCAATCTGATCAGAGCTGACCGCTACCTCCTGATTGACATTACCCCCATGCTGCGCAGCACTGTGGGATGTTGAAGGGGTTTCTAAGTTATCTGACCCGGTTTGATGACTGCCAGGTGGAGACGGTGGTCTATTTAAATCCTCTAGAGCTTGTTGTAGTAAGCTTAAATTTGATCAGGTGGAGGCGGTCTATTTAAATCAGCAAGAGCAGGTTCTAGTAAGCTTAAAAAGTGTCGCCGTGGTTGTTAACAAGAGATGCTTCATCCCGCCCCTCCTCTTCGTCTAAAACATGTGCAGCTATTGGGATTTCATTAAGCCCAGCTATTAAATCCCTTATTTCATCCAGGGCAAGTCTGATTCGGTTATCCATTTATATGAGCATAAGAAAAAAAATCAAAAAACACAGTGATCAGTTCAAGTTAAAATCACCTCTGATGTCACGAATGCCTTCTGTATCAGAACCTGACATGCGTTCAAAAGCGCCAAGGATGAAGCTTTATTTCGCCGGTCCCGTGCAGCTTGCGAGGCCTTCTTTCTGCGCTGCTGTGCAGTTCCGGATCGAATCTTCTTTATCATCAACGTTACCTCTGCAAAGAGAATGGATAATAAATAAATAAAATATTGAAATAAACACATTAAAGTTGAAAAACAAAAGTAATTCGAATTAATCCAGTAGGTCAGAATTAAACGTACCGCTCATTAAACCTCTCACTAGGGTTGCTCTGGTATGCAGATCAGAGAGCCGCTGCCTTTTCGCCGGGGTTAAATATTCTGTGAAAACAAAATAAAATAAAGTTACCTTACGCTGCGCATCACTGCGCTCATAAATAAACCATAGTAATAGTTTTAAAAATAAGCGAGTTTTTAAGGAGGAAGTGATTCCCAATAAATTTAATGCTTGTAGGCTTATAAACGAATTTTGAAATACTTTAACTTACTTGGAGGGCGGTTCTGTGCGAAAATAGCTCCAGATTTCGCTTCTTGTTGCACTGGACTGATGCGCTTGTGTGAAACGCCGTCTTGATCTTTGAAAAGTGACCTTCTGGAGGGCGGCTTCAGGCCGCATCTTTGGGTGAATCTGTAAAACAGATTTATATTATATATTTATTGAACTATGCTTGCTTAAAAAAATATAGATGTTATTGTTATTTTTTATTTATTTCATTTTACTCACCCTTCCCATTCAACAGCTGATGGCTCTGCATTGCTTATTCCAAGTTCGTCAATTGTGTGCACACACGCTTGATCAAAGCTGCTTTTTCAGCTTTCAGCCCCGTTCTCCGTTAAATCTGTAAACAGTTTTTCATCTGTGGCTTAAACCAATTCTCTAATATCCACATTCAACCGCAAAACAAAACAAATATTTTTTTGGAACTTACTTTCTCTCCCGGGAGCAGTTGGCCAGTTATCAGGTGTGCTTTCAGGGGAAATGACGATAATCTTCTTTGATAGAAGAAAGTCCAGATGTAATTGGAATCTGTTTTTTAGTGATAAGCCGTCTTCTCAACTTTGACTGTCTGAGAGAAGCACGATTCAGGCCTGCAACCCTTCCAACATGTTCATTCGGGTGTTTACGTCTGTCATCAAAATTTATGAGTAGATTGTTCAATGTTAGCTGATTTATTGTGTTTAACTATAAAATGTTGTTGCACTTAACATTAAATACCATATTCACTTTGCGTAAAGATAAAATCATCAAATTCATCGCGCGGGGTCTAAGACAAAAAAGAAAAACACACCCCATATATATATAAATAACAAATATTAGAGAAACATCACATGCAATTAATGATTTCTTAAAGATGACTTACTTACTTGTAAAGACGGTATTGTACTTCTGTGAATCGTTAGAAGCAGGTTGAAGAAGTCCAGTCACAGCACAAATCCTCCTTTAAACCTTGTTATTTACAATTACCAGATTTTAAATAAAAAGTAAATACTTCCAAACTCATGATTGCAAAAGGCCCAGAGATGAACTGGACTGCCTATGTTTAATACTTTTCCACACAGACCACAAAATCGCCAAAATGGCAAAATTTAAGATTCATAAGTATTATCCTGAATTTGAAAATTTTCTGTCCAATGTGTGACACAATGTTCGAAACACTGATGTCGCTTCAATCTGGTTATTCTGGAAAGTAACGGTTTTATATTGCCAACGCGCCCAAAATGCTGAAGAAATCCAATTCCTACCAAATTACATATTCATTTTTTTTTGTGGAATTCCCCCTACATATGGAAAGGATTGCACTTAAGGTATATAACTCACTTACTTGTGTGGAAATAGCATGTGATAATGGTGAGACACCAGTGACCTTTGACATGGAGCTGATATTCAATGTAAAAATTGTTTATGTGGAATTCCCCCTAAATATGGAAAGACACATGTGATAGAAGCATGCACACACACACACACACACACCACACACACTCTCTTGTTTTGCTATATGTAGTGAGGACCATGTTTTGGACCCCCCCATTGACTTCCTTTTTGTTTTTTCAGTCATTTTCAACCCTTTCTAGCCCTAACCCTGACAAATAACCCTAAAAACCTAACCATT
Source organism: Crenichthys baileyi (assembly GCA_036173005.1). Classification (NCBI taxonomy): domain Eukaryota; kingdom Metazoa; phylum Chordata; class Actinopteri; order Cyprinodontiformes; family Goodeidae; genus Crenichthys; species Crenichthys baileyi. The sequence continues at coordinate 224,987 of JAHHUM010000644.1, forward strand.
ACCAGTGCATGCCAACCCTAACCTTAACCTAAACTCCAATTCACACCTTAGTCCCAAAAAACCTAACCGTTAGAAAAAATAGTTCGTGAGGAACAACAAAAATCTCCTCACTTTGGTACCAAGGTCCCTCAATTTGATGGAAAAAATGGGGGAAAATGGTTTCCCCACTGTGATGCCAAGACAGGAACACACACACACACACAACACACACACAACACACCCCCACAACACCAACACACAAAACACACACCCTGCTTTTCCCCCCCGCTCTTTACAAGTGGTTTTGGTGCAGATTGCCCTCTCTTACTCAAACATTTTTAACAGAGGAGGGCCTCGGATTGTGTTCTTTATGATGTTTTATGCAGAAAGTGGAAGGTTTGCTCATTCTATCACGGTAGGGAAGCACAATCTTTATTTACTTTATTTCTTTTAGGTTTTTTATTTTGAACCAATTTAAACTGAATCATAGATTCAGCAAATAGGTCCTGCTGTAAACAAAAAAAACTTACAATTGTGTCAGGTTACACAGTTCATTTTCATTAGGATTTCATGTGACAGGCCAGCATTAAGTTCAGTATACCTTTAAAGTATAAAGGCTGCATGTATTTTTTAGATGTATTAACCCCCTTAAACACACCCCTCTATTTTAATTGCTGCTGATGCCGGAAACAGTATACTGAGGGTTTGTAAAGTTTCTGTTAATCACATATTTTAATTGGCGCTGATGCCATACAGTTTCTGATAATACCATATTTGTCTTGTTTTATTCATATGATACACACCCCCTGTGTTTACATTGGTTCATTTAAGGCCTTCCCCGTAACACCCTTAAACACACCCCTGGTCTCACCACTCATGACGACATCCAATCAACATGCACGGTTACGCCCCTCGGTCACACCCCGTTGACCCCATGACCTCCCCACCCCCCATGATCCAATGACCTCCCCATGACCCCCCTTAAAGGTCAAAAGTTCACCTGTCAAAAGGTTTGACGAAAGGGCGTATTCTTATCTCTGATGTTCTTATCCAGAGTATAATCCACCCTGGACCACATTCTAGGCCTGAGTATTTCAGACGGTTCTGGTGCAGCTCTCCAACTCCAAACCCAGCATCATGTCTCATTATGTTCTGGCTGCCATTTGTTGAACTGGTGGGATTTACTTACTGTTCAGCTCACTGATTTAAATTAATGAATATTAGAAATAAAAGCTTTCCTGCATGAGATATAATTCCAGTTCAGGAATCTGACTTCAGGAATGTTATGTTTTGTTATTCTGACTTAATTTGAAAATGGAAGGAACCAAGAGATCCAGTTAGAACAGCTCAGAGTTCTGTAAAGTTGACATGTTATCTTGGTGCAGCAGGAGGATAACATCCTTCCTACCAGCAGGAAACAAACTCATAAAATCTAAACATGTTTGTATTCATGCACTGATCACACTGAGAATCTCCATCTTCTTAGCAAACATGAAGCCGGGACTTCTCTCTCACAGCCTCATAGAAACAAGCTGCCACCGCAGCCCGAAGAATTAGCTCCTTCCTTCTGTCTCCCAGCAACCAGCAAAGCAGGGCTCTGGCACAATTTGGAGGTGTGGGCTCATCTGCCCAGCACTCAGTGCAGCCCAGTTTTCAATATACTGCTTCCTGACTCCAGATTGTTCTGGATGTTTTCTGGCTCTCCTTGTTTTTACAAAAATATATTTCATAACTCAACTCAAAGATTCACTGTAAGCAGGAGACTACAGCTTTAATCCAGTCCAAACTGAGCAGGTTTATTCCTAACATGTCAAGTGTTCTGGCTGGGTCAGAAACCTGCTTAAAAGGCGGGATTACCAAGAACATTTATTAACAAAGACAGAAGATTACGAGATCACAGCAGCGGGTTCTGAAAAATACCAGCAGCTGTACAGAGTTAGACACATCTGTGGTTTGTCCAGGTGACTCAGATAATGATATCTTCCATATTGTGATTCAAATAAAATCTGCATCAATCCAGCCCTGAAAACCAGTGGAGTCAGGATCACATTTTTTCTGTGACTAACAGATTATAACAGAACCTCTACTGAGGACTTCACTGGTGCCCACAGACCCGATGGTGGAAACAACGAGATACATCCATCAGTCACTGGTTTCTTCACCAGTACAGATGGTGGGAATCCAGCTGAGACTGAAGATCTAGTTCTGAATCTAAACAACTGGAACAATCTGGAAACTGAAAAGACTGACCTTTATATTATTTAAGAAATGTCTCTTCCTAAATTAAAATAAAATAAAGGTCATAAATCTCAACCAGAACATTATTTGGGTTAGGGTTGGTTCTGTAACCTAAAATAAATTTAACAATTGATTCGCCCATGTGATGGTTTCAGTTTTTATTCCCTGACGTGTGTGTGTGTGTACATGTGTGTACATGTGGGTGTGTGTGTACATGTGTGTACATGTGTTTGTGTGATCAGGATGGGGAGAAGGGGGGAAGGTTTGGAGATAGTGACACCGATAGGAGCTCTCAGAGAAGAACAGTTCAGATCTGCTGTGAAGAACTTCCTGCATTTTAACTGTGTTTTTGTCTCTTAGTTTCATTAAGATGCAGAAAAGAAAAAGGCAAGAGAAGATTATCAACTTTTTCAAGAGATATCCTATGAGGGATATTACTGTAAAAAACTAAAAGCCCATTTAAATGAAAAAAATAACAGATATAGTTTATTGGATTAAGCTTTTTGTGTAAACTGAGCCATAAAGTATTTTTTAGCCCAGTCTTACCACTGCACCCTTCTGGTTTAGGATAGGCAGCTACAGGATGCATCAGTTTCAGCACATGAAGGGTCAGAGGTCAGCAATTCAATAAATGTAGGTTTAAACTATACTATGTTTTAGTTACAGTTTGTGAAAGAGGTCTGTTGAAGCCAACGGTGTGTTTGTGATTAGGGTACCTTTCACATTTGAACCGATATGGTACCGATACCTGGTACCTGAGAATCGGTACCCAAAGGTACTGATTTTTGGTAATAAATGTTAATTTATTTAATAATCAAACAAACCTTTTTTTCAATTTAACATATTTATTTCTTAATATATCAACTGATGAAAATATCAAATCTCCATCCCAGGTGCATGTGTGTCAGTGTTTATAAAGCTCCTGGTTTAGTTTTAAATGTTTTTAGGATGTATTTGAAGATGTGGCCTGGAGTGATGATAGCAGAGAGGCAGAGGAAGTTATATTAAAATAAAAACATAAAACACACAGCCATTAAGTTGATGCCCCAACATACAAACTACATCCTCCACACTTTTAAAAAACTTGCAACACCACTGGAGTAGAAACACAATGTTTGATATTTTCAGCAGTTTTTAAGACACGATATGATGCGAGTCAGAACATAACTGTAATGTAGCTCAGTGGAGCTCTGTCCATTTGGGCTGAGGTCAGCAAGTTCAGCTTCACTCATCCGTCCACATTAATCCTGCAGCTCCTACGTTCATAATCTCTGGAAGATGTTTTCCATCCATGTAGTCAGACCTGCTTCAAGTGGCGTCTCCCCCAAACAGCACGAAACCAACAACAGAAAAGGCTTTTATTCTGAAAGTTAGTTACTTCCTCTTAACACAGGGCAGAGAGTAAAAGATAAAGCAAAACATATATAAGATTTAAATGAGTTTAAACTAGAGTGAGTCAAGATGGACAGAGAATGGATTAGAAAATATACATGACATTATTTGTGTTGCACCCTAGCAGATGGACAATAGGTTTTATATTCTGATGTAAATAAAATATATTCACTGCTGGTTTTGTTGGTTGCAGCTTACATACCCTGACAGCAGGGGGAGCTGTGGCAGTTTCTTCCTGGGGTTAGTTTACATAATTGTGTGATAAAGACTAGTTATGGGGAAGTTTGGATGGAAAGAAACTGGTTCCAATAAGTAAACCTTTAACTTTTTAACGTCCAACATGCACCAGGAACAGGTCCGACTTAGTGCCGGCAATGCGGACCAAACTAGTGCTCCGCTTGTACAGGGACCGGATGGTCCAATAAAGTTCTGGTTCAAAGGATATTCACTGTAAAACTGTACCAAACCAACAGGCACTCAGATCTAATTAAATAACCCGGTTTGGACGGGTTCGGCGTGACAACAGACGAGGACATTAATGGGATGTTTCCGCGATGAGTAACAGAATGATTGTGAATACATGGAGCGTCGTACAGGTGGACCGAATGAAGCTGATTGCTAAGGCTGACAGAGGCAGGGAGAGGAAACAAAACATGACTGGAACACAACAGAAATTCAAGAACATAATCAAACCTAAGAAACATAACCTGAGCAGAACATAAACCTGAAAGCACTATGAACTGAAAATATCCACAGGAAAACAAACCAAGACAACTACAGCACCACCTCTAAAACAGAAAGAGATTTCAAAACTCAACTGTGAGAACAAAAATGAAAAGAAATCCCAAAATCAAAAACCAAACACCCCCAAATCGTAACAGAAGCAAAATGCAACCTGCTTTACTTCTGTTGACTTTATTAAAACCCTGCATAGATTTCCACAGACAGGTCACTCTGAGCTTCTGGTTTCTGGTCTGTGGATCATCTTCAGACGTCTGCATCACTTTCTGGCTGATCTATCAGCTTCCACAAAGACAATAATTCACATGTTTAATTAAATTTATGTATCCAGTTTCTGCATAAGGCTCATTCTGATGGTTTTGATTAATGTTTTCTTTTAAACTGAATTGAACTGAAATGATCAGGAACATTTTTAGAACACAAAAAGCTGTTAAATAACTAATTAAAGAACAACCTTTGATTTGTTATTGAGTTTTTCTCCATTGCATATATGGGTCACTAAGCTGAAGTTCTGTGCACATCCCCAGCATGTCTGCAGATGAAGGAGTCTCTAATGAAGACTTCAGGAAATCCTGAACTAAAGCAGCAAACAACTAAAAGCTGCTAATGTCTGACTGAAGCAGCCTCCACTGGCTGGACCTTCTCTTATTAATAGGTCATATTTTATTCTTTGTTGTTGTTGCTTTTATTCTTTGTTGTTGTTGCTTATAAAGCAATCATTTTCCTCAAACAGGGATCCTACGCCGTCTGGAAAAATCTGGAAAAGTGTTAACAGTGTTGTTATCTTTAAAATGTAAAGACAAATTTATGTTGATTTTTATTTAATCCATTCTACTTTATTTGCTGCAGCAAACTAATTGATGTTTTAGTTTTTGAGATAAAAAGACATTCAGTCAGAAATCCTAAAGGGACATTTGACTGATTTTAGAGCCTCTAACATGTCTGCCAAAATAAAACCTGACAGTTCTTCCTTCCTTTGAGTCTTCTTCCTGGTTCTTCTTGTATCGTTAATGTTTGATCAGTTTATCTGTACATCCACCATTACTGGTTACAGAAAACAGACTTGTGTCCTGCTGGGAGCAGATGGAGGGAGGAAGGTGTGTTAGAGCTTCAGGTGAGGACTTTTTGGATAAAGGTTCATGTTTGCCACAACGTTTGGTCTTCACACACTTCAGCACCAACTCAGCCGAATCCGAGGATTCTTAATAAACTCGGGGATAAAATGATGCTGTAACCGTTTCAGGTGAGCAGATTTTAATCTAATATATTTTCATGAATCAGACGTCTGTGGATCATCTTAACGTCTGAGTGTCCCTCAGATTCTGGGCTGCATCCTGTGGAGCTGATCTCTGATGTCTTTTCTCTACTCATCATGTTTTCTGCTTTATTAACTTGTTTTTTCAGGAGTTTATCTGCATATCTGTTTATCTGCATATTCAGTTTATCTGAATATCAGAAGGAGCTTGTCTGGAACATCAGCAACAACTTCTGGAGAGTTCTGCAGCTTTAAAGGTGAAGCTGCAGCTCCAGATCATCCTACTGGGTTTTATTTTTCATATTGGCTCCTTTACTCCATTCTCTCACTCAGAAAGCTTCTTGCTGGTTTCTGGAGCTGCAGAAATGTGTCTGTATGTGAACAGATGATCAGGGTCCAGATTCCTGCAGATGAGAAACAACTCAACTTCTTCTTGTTAGAGAAACAATGTTAAACATTTAGTGTTTTAAGATGATGAGATGTGAGATGTTTCCACCACCAGGTGATTGTGTTTATTGGCTGGATGTGTGCAGGTGGTTATGAGGAAGGTCACAGCATCACATGATGATGTCTTTTATATTATTATTGTCCTCATTTTCACCACATTAACGGATATTTTCAGGTTTACAACCAGATGAAGCTAAATTTAAATCTTAAACCATGTTGAACACCTGAATGTTCCTCTATACCAGCTGGTTCCGGTCAGTAAACCTTTAATTTTAAATCAGCTTATATTCAGTGGGATAATTAATCATTAATAGGTTTTAATAAGGTACTGCTGGCAGAAGAAGTCATGTCTGTGGATGTTTCTGCATCAGCTGAACCACAGGTTGATGATTCATAAACGAGGAAATAAACAAAATATTTACTCCAGAGCAACAGTTGAAGGGATCTGTTCCTGCAGTACAGTTGTTATGTTTTAGGGTCCAGAGGCTGGATGGACAGTTTTTCTTCCAGAGAAACAAATGTGGTCGCCTTTGCCTCCCTCACAGCTTGCAGGCGTATACTTCTGCAATGGAAGGATAAAAATACTCAAAACATTAAAAACTGCATATGAGGCATTTCAAGTGTCGGCGTTCCTTTTTAGTTTCTTTGTTTTTATACGTACAAAATATGTTGACACGCTGTTTGTCGGAGTTCTGGGAGTTGTTGTCCACCTGTTTAACTGCTACTAACTATTTCCAACCACTAGATGGTACCAGACGCATGGTAGGAGCCATCAGCCTCATCAGGTGAGGAGCATAAGAACCTCAAGCTGCCAACACTCCAGTGCCTGAGTGTTAAACTGCAGTGGTAACTCTAGCTGGTCAAAACAGATCTCTGTGATTATTCAGAGTACTTACCTTCTCGTGTCCTCCTTCCCAGGTTACCTCCAGTCCCGAGCTTTATTATCCAGTCTGCTTATGCAGAGAACCCTGACCCGCTCTTTTCAAGAAGACTTCACGGATTGCATTCCCAGTTGGCAGCGTTCTGGTTCCAACGCTCCTCGGGCTACCTGAAAACGAACCTAGTTTATCCTCCACCGTGCTCCCCTCCAAGAAAACCCACGTGATGCCATCACCTAGCGATGTCAAAATGAGGCTTTTTGAAGCATAGAATCATTTTGAACCATTGTGTCATAAAGTGGTTCACTACCCGAAGCTTCATTCAATTCCCTTGGGTGACATCTACTGGCAGCAGCGATTGTTGCACCAAATGAAGCCCTGTGAATGTGATGCACCTCTTGTGTAAATAATTATGTATGGATATATGCGTGTTGTACATATGTGTTTTTAGTAACCCATTAAAGATTCTGAGTAATTAACCCATGAAGAAATAAGAATTTCAAAACAATGTGAACTGTAGGGGATTACAGATGAAAAATAGCCTGTAGGCTAATTCTGGCTTCTTTAACTTGAATTGTCATATGTTTTATGAAATCCACTGTCCCCTTTTAAATAAATAACTAAAAAATAAATAAATGAAGTGAACATTTTTGATTTGTCATTCATATTTTCTTTGGGGGTGTGCTTGGTGTACTGAGTGTTTTTGGACATTGTGCTTGATGTAATAAAGGGGGTGTTTGCGTTATTTCAGGTGTTTTTATTCAAGAAAAGTAATTTCTGCACAGTAGAAGGATTCAAACGGATTCTTTTTTTTGAGACAATATCTCCAGCTTTGTAAAATACTCTTTCCCAGGGAACAGAGGAGGCTGGTGGGACAAGGAACTGTTTGGCTGGGTGGTATAGGTTTGGATAAAGAGAAAGGCTGGGAGTCCTTCACTATGAAGTCCACAAGAGCTTCATCAAGCTCTTGCTTCTTGGATCCTAAAAAAAATAAATAAATAAAAGTAACTTCAATTTAACTTACAAACATTTAACTGTCATTCTTTCTAATTCTGCATGTATATCTATGTTATGCTGACCATGATTGGTGGTACGAGGCTGAGTGTTCTCGTGTTTGGCTCTATAATGCCTCAGCATTGATGACGTATTATTATTATACATCAGCAGCTGTGGTCAAAGCAAACACTGCACCTGTAAAACCAAGATAACAACCCGTCACTGCACCTCTAGCAGAACATGATACCATGACTATAACACTACTGCATAGTATAGGCTATAGGCTTTCTAATAAACACTTTGAATGTACATTAACTTATTAGGTGGCACCATCATAGCACTGAAACAGCTCTGCTGAAAGTCACTAATGATATTCTTCTAGCCTCAGATAATGGACTTGTGTCTGTACTGGTTCTGTTAGATCTCAGTGCTGCATTTGATCCAGTCGACCATAATATTCTCTTAGAAAGGCTGGAATATGCTGTAGGGATCAGGGGAACAGCGCTAGGCTGGTTTAAATCTTATTTGTCTGACAGATTCCAGTTTGTTCATGTAAATGTTAAATCATCTTTAAACTCCAGGGTTAATTGTGGAGTACCACAGGGTTCAGTACTTGGGCCAATTCTCTTTACTATATATATATACAGACTGCAGGTTTACTGGTGGTTCCTAGAGTCTCTAGAAGTAGAATGGGAGGCAGATCCTTTAGTTATCAGGCTCCTCTCCTGTGGAACCAGCTCCCGGTTTTGGTTCGTGAGGCGGACACCCTGTCTACTTTTAAGGCTAGGCTTAAAACTTTCCTTTTTGATAAAGCTTATAGTTAGAGTGGTTTAGGTTATCAGGGAGGGAGCCTTCCTCCCTCCCTGTTGGATGGAGTAAGGGGGAGTCAGATTTAGCCTAAACCGGCTCAGTTATGGTTGAGGTGCAAACACACCCTCCATTTCTGCTACCTGTATGACCCCCTCTCTTTTCCAATGGTAATAATCAGTCTGACAGAGAGAGGTATCCCAATCCTTGTGGTTTTTAGTATAACAATGACCATCAGTGGGACCCTTTGTGGGGTGCCTTGAGACGACATTGTTGAAAATAAGCGCTGTTTAATTAAATAATCTGAACTGAAACTTTCTGTGTAGTTATGCTGCTATAGGCTTAGGCTGCTGGAGGACATAATGACCACTTTCACCCTCTTCGCTACATTCTTATACTACTCTTCAATTTTGCATTATTTGCTGTTATTTCAGCTTTTAACTTTGTTCTCTCTCTTTTCTCTTCCTAGAAGCTACACCTGGCCTGACTCTGTGTCTACCTGTGACACCTTTCTGGAGAGGGGAATCCTCCAAGCTTCTGCTGGCAACAACTTAATGCTCACCCTCTACCGATGATCCACATGGCCCTGTCTTTCAGTGTTTAACCCTTCCCTCTCCTAGACATGGCTACTGACTGAGCTTTTACTGTAACTAACTCTATGTGCTCTCTTTCAGACTCTAAACTTGAAAACTGGCTCAGAGTTTATCTGTTCTTTCTTTCTAGGTGAAACGACTAAAGGAGCTACATCCATTAAACATTTACCTTTCCTTCCCATAGAAAGTACTCCTGGATCAGTGCTTCTTTGTTCTCTTTGTGTCTCTGCTCTGTTCTCTCTAACCCCCAGTCGGTCGTGGCAGATGGCCGCTCACACTGAGCCTGGTTCTGGTTCTGCTGGAGGTTTCTTCCTGTTAAAAGGGAGTTTCTCCTCTCCACTGTCGCTACATGCATGCTCAGTATGAGGGATTGCTGCAAAGTCAACCCCAGTGACTGTCCACTGTCTCTACATGCTCATCCAGGAGGAGTGAATGCTGCAAGTCACTGACTGGATGCAATCTGCTGGGTTTCCTTAGACAGAAAAAACTTTTTATCCAATTTGAATAAATAACTGAATCTGGCTGCACTGTTCAATGATTAAGATTTATTGGAATGTATGTACCTGACTTTTGTGAAGTGCCTCGAGACAACATGTGTTGTGAATAGGCGCTATATAAATAAAACTGAATTGAATTGAATTGAATAGATCTATTAAACATTAACAAATGTTCTCACACTAAACTACCCAAAAAAATTAGTAGAAAATAGTATTTCAGACCCATATTAAGGGTTGGCGCATACTAAAGGTGGTCATGGACCGGCGCTATGGCTCCAAACCTCCAAAGTGCTCCTTTCAAAAAAGTAATTTATTTCTTTCAAGGTCTGATTTGTTTTGTTTAACCGTCCCGCAGTCTTAGAGGGGATCCTGTGTGCGCCGCTCAAGTTTTCCCCTGTCTCTTTCATGGTTTTCCCACATGCCGGGCTGCACATCACATTTCCGACCATTGCCCTAGATTTTTGGTCCTGTGGGGGTCAGAGCAACCCTCGGTGCAGTTCTTTCTGCGCCTCCCGTGACATCTGCTTCGTTTTATACGATAGCTTAGCCAGGACTGCAGGAGGGTTAACTGTTTAATTGTTGTGTTGCTGATAATAATGTGTCAAATAATGACAAATTGATTGAACTTCACTTAGGGAAATCATGTGAGCATGGACATTAATTAGCTCCTGTGTCAGTGAGATGTGTTCATTCTGCCACTGTCCATCAAGGAGAAAAGTTCTCATTTTCCTGCACCCTGAATTTTTCACCAAAGCAAAAGTTATAACCTCTAACCCTCCAAGAGTAAATCTTAGCCCCTTTAGTTTTCATTAGCTCAGAGGGAGTGGCACCATATGGTTTGCTCTATGATTGTGTTTGCATTGTGCCTCAATGTGGGCTGTTTTCTGCCAACAGGTAACCATGTAAATGGTGTTAATGTATTGTGTTCTTAACACATGAACCTCTAAATTGCCCTGCAGGGCCCTGCTCAGACTTCAGCTTTATGAAAGAGGAAAGCTGAGGCCACTGGTTCAACTCCCTGCATTTTCTTTAACATAGAAAGTAATCCTGGATCAGTGCTATTTAGTTATTTGTGTCATATTGGGTTGAAGTTTTCTGACCCACATGCAGAACCACAGAACGGAGACAACTAACAGACAAGAGTAGGAGCTGGAGCGGTTAGGTACTGCAGAGGATGGCTTCTGGGAAGGTTGTCAGGTAATGAAAAAATCGTCTATGAGGTTGCATGAGAAATGCGGGGTTAGTCAGCTTCTTAGACCTGGAGGATAAGCGTAATGGAGGCAAGCTTAGGCAGGCAGGGTTCAGAGACTTTATAAGTTCACTAAGAGTTACAAACTTGGACTTGAGATTTGGAGGGCTTGACTTTACCTCTAATATGGACACTCAGGCGAAGAATGCTGGTCCAGCATCTCCTTTTAAACGCTACAGCCAATGATGGTTTGCAGGTGTACAGCTCTCAGCTTTGCACCATGCCCACCAGCAGATCTCCTCAGGAGAAACAGAAACTCACAACCACACAGGCTCACACGCACACACACACACAATCGTGACAATTTGTATCTCAGCTCTGTCTTCTCAAACCCCAGTCCGATGGCCGCTCACATTGGTTCTGGTTCTGCTGGAGGTTTCTTCCTGTTAAAGGGAGTTTTCCACTCCACTGTTGCTACATGCATGCTCAGTATGACGGATTGTTACAATTTTACAAATTTCAATAATAAACTGAACTTAACTGATTTGCTTGAAGACTATAATCAAATAGGAATGTATGAAATTGACTGAATCTGTCTGTATGATGGATTTAATTGACTACGTATATCTGTCTCTCTCTTGGATGTTTTGAGAGGACAATTCCTGGGAATTGTTGCTCAATGATAACATTTCCACAGAACAGAAGATAAGTGACTTCAGGTGGGCGATGATGACTGTTAAATTTGTGTTTCCTCAGAAAAGGCTCAGACAGCAATAAAATTTACAGCACACACCATAGATAGGCAAGGGTATTGAGAAACAGACTTTATCAACCAAAGGAACTTTCAGCAGCTGACAGCAGACTGCAGACACATTCGGGTTCAACAGCATGCTTGTTTGTGTGTGTCTTAAAACTAAGAAACTAAAAAGGTACGCCAACACTTGAAATGCATCACATGCAGTTTTTTAAATGTTTTTTATTGTGTCATCACAGTCCAACTTTACAAATTGAAATAAAAAATATTTCACCCCTTTTCAAATGTCATTAAAGTCTTGAATGAACCCCCGCAGTATCCCCACTTGCCTTCCTAAAAAATAAATAGATAATAAATAAATAAGAGTTTTAGACACACTTTCTCACTTAATGGTTTTGTAGCACTTGTGCTGTATTCTACTAAGGGTTTTGTCAGGGTTTGGACTTTGTTTGTGTTTAGTTACCTTTTTTTTTATCTAAGATGCTTATATTTTGTATTTTGGTAGTCGTGGTTGTTTTTGGTTACTTCCTCTCACTCCTGATTGTTTATTTCCTCCAAGTGTTGTCATCGCCTCTCCTCGTTCTTAGCTCCTTTTGATTATTGTTGCTCTAATAGTTATGACTTAGTATGGTTTCTTCTGTGTTATCATTATTATTATTATGTGCTCGGTCTTCCTTGGGTTCCTTAGTTTCCCGTTTTATATCTCTGTGTTTATTTATGTTTTGGTATTTGTTCTTTTTATATTTTACTAGTTTACTAGTCTTATTTTCTCTGTGTTTGTTTCTTTTCTAGTTGTAGTCCTTTCTCGTTTTGTTCCTCTAGTTTAGCTTTATTCTCCAGCCCCTCTGGTTAGGTTGTGTTTACTTATTGTTTACATTTGGTTTGTTTACATTCTAGTCCTCATGTTCTCTGCCTCCCTTCCAGTCTATTCAGTCAGTGTGGTTTAGGTTTGTTTACTTTGTAGTCAGGGTTTCTTTATGGTTTTGCTAGTTCTTAGGTTGTCATGTTAATTAGTCCCTTTCTTCATGTTTTAGTTTTATTAGGTTCACCTGTAAGTTTTTGGATCTGACTCTGGTTAGTACCTGCAGTGTTTTTGTTTTGGTATTTTTTGAATAAAGCTGAAGACTATTCGAAATGCTGCTGCCAAGCTCTTGTCCTCGCTTTTGTCCACCCACAAACCCCACCGTGACAGATTTGCGCTACTAAGACCTAGGTTCTGAGGAGTAAGAAGGAGTATAAATGGTAGTACAACTGACTGATTTATTGCAGCAACATGAACACACAACAACAAAACAAAATATAAAAAAAATATAGATTATCACAATTACAGGAACAGAAAATAAATCAAATAAAATAGAGCTCCCTCCCTGATAAACTAAGCCACTCTAACTATAAGCATTATCAAAAAGGAAAGTTTTAAGCCTAGCCTTAAAAGTAGACAGGGTGTCCGCCTCACGGACTAAAACTGGGAGCTGGTTCCACAGGAGAGGAGCCTGATAACTAAAGGATCTGCCTCCCATTCTACTTCTAGAGACTCTAGGAACCACCAGTAAACCTTAAATATACAAAATAAAGTGTCACAATAATCACCCATAGACTTCTACAAGAACCATTTAACTTTAAAAAGACAACCGGGGTCCTATACCCATTACTAGCAGAGTCCAAGTAACAGTGGAGCGCCGCCATTACACAGCCTCTTGTCTGCCCCATAACTAGCACACGACCTGCTTAAATGGTGTTGAGAATTAAAATCATTTACTTTCATACTATTTGTTCAGTTCGCATGTGTAAGCATAAAACTGAGATATAACATGTGAGGTCACAGCAGGCTTCAGGTTGGAGAAAGGGTTAATTCCAGTTCAGGATGTTACCAGCAGCTGTGAGCAGTAAATGTCGGCTGTTAGTCATGATATAGGCAATAAAGTACTGCCATAGGAGTAACTAATTTATAGTGGGGGCACGGGAACGTAGAAAACTCCATTAGTGACCTGTGACTTCGTAAACAAACCGTCAGCTTTGAAGTAAGGGTATAAAATGCGGACTGGGTGAGGTTGAGGCCGCAAGGATATCAGTGATAGAATTATTTTACCCTAACAATGGTTACCTTTTATAAAACCACAGAAAATTTGGCTATAAAGCAGAGAAATAATATACAGTCCTGTTACATGTAATTTTGTATGTGTTTTGTACAATGCTACCTGAATAAACAGGAGAAATGATGAGACGAGAAGCAGTGTGTTCTGGTTTGATGCAGCCTCGCTTCACTACACTGCCCTCTTGTGGCGCACTCCACAATCACATTAGGATCAACCAAACTGACATCAACAATTAATAACCGCAACTACTGTCTTTTTCTTCCAACTGAAGTGCCAAACGTGCAAAGAAACCAACCTCAATATAAAATAATAAACAAATGTGACTGGACATTTCGTGTGCGTCACATTCGATAATGTGAAACGTTTGCTACTGTTGAACACACTGTCCTCCTACATCCTCTCCTCTAACAGGGTGAGAGACAGAGACAGTTTCTTCCTCCAGGCTGTTTCTCTGATGAGCTCTTGACAGTCAGAGCTCCAGAACAGCACCATGCAGACTTGGACTGATCTCACATTATATTCTATGGGAAATTTGATATTGTAAATATGTACATTTAAAAATATATTCTTTATTATGAGAGCAAAGTGGACCGGAGTCACTCTCCTTGTTTGTCTGAACAAACTTTGCAATAAATCTGATTCTGATTCTAAGCTCGTTTTTTAATTATTATGAAAGTGATTGGTGAAAATGGTTCATAAATGTCAGCTACATTTTTTTGTTGTTCACTGTTTTAAAAATTTATAATATTTTGTGAAAAATGTTCTCTGCTTCACCGAGACATGGCTGAGTGACAACATCCCGGACCGCGCACTGCTGATACCGGACTTCCAGCTGTTCAGAGCGGATCGCAGCGCGGAGCTATCAGGGAAGAAGCGAGGAGGAGGAATCTGCTTTTATATAAACGAAGCTTGGTGCAGAGACATAAAAGTGCTGGGAAAACATGTAGTCCGGATCTGGAGTCATTTTCCATAATCTGTAAACCGTTTTATTCACAGAGAGAGTTTTCCTCGTTCATAATAATCGGCTCATATTTTCCTCCGCATGGCTGCACTTCTGCCGCGGAAAAACATCTTGCTGAGCTGATTACAGACGTGGAGAAAAAACACCCTGACTCTTTCATTATAATACTGGGAGATTTTAACAACGCAGATCTCTCTAATGAGCTCCCAAAATACAGACAGCATATTAAATGTCCCACCAGAGACAAAAACACACTGGACCACTTTTTACAAAAGCTTTTAAGGACCATACCATGCTGTTACCAGGGCTGCTCAGGGACTTTTCGGATCATTGCCTTATCCACCTCATCCCAACTTACAGACAGAAACTAAGAGCTTCCAAACCCGTGGTTCACACTGTTAAAAAGTGGACTGAGGAATCGAAGCAGATGCTACAGGCCTGCTTTGAATGCACAGACTGGACTGTTTTTGAAACCTCAGCCACTGATTTAAACGAACTAACTGATGTGGTGACATCATACATCAGTTTCTGTGAGGACATGTGTGTGCAGACCAAGACCCCTTCTGCACCCTTTGGGAACAACAAGCCATGGTTCACTCCACACCTCAGGAATCTGCGCAGGGACAAAGGGAAAAGCTCACAGCAGTGGAGATTGGGCGCGGTACAGGCAGGCCAGGAAAAGACTAACAAAAGGAGATCAAGCAGCAAGAGAAGCTACAGTGAGAAGCTGAAAACAGCCCTTTCTACTGGTGACACTTCGGCTGTATGGACTGGTCTGAGAAACCTGACTGCCTACAGAACCCCACCACCCTTCCTGAACAAAATCCTCGCCTGGCTAACCGTCTGAATGGCTTCTACTGCAGACATGACAAGAAGCCATTCACACCTCAAACCCACTCCTCCACATCCCATTCAGGAACAAATTCGACCAGCAAAGCAACCCAAAACCCCTACCTTCAGATCCTCTGCCTGCACTAAAGATCTCTGAGGATGATGTAAAAAAGGCTCTTCAGCGCATGAAAACAAAGAAAGCTGGAGGACCTGACAACGTCTCCCCATCATGCCTGAAAGCCTGTGCAAATCAACTCGCCCCAATCTTCACCCGGAATTTTTCAACAAGTCACTGGAGAAGTGTGAGGTCCCCTCCTGCTTCAAAACGATCCACCATCATCCCAGTGCCAAGAAACCCCCATCCTAGGATTAAATGACTACAGGCCTGTAGCCCTGACGTCTGTGGTCATGAAATCCTTTAAGCGGTTTGTGTTGAAGCACCTGAAAGACATTACAGGCCCTCTACTGGACGCCCTGCATTTTGCTTACTGAGCAAACAGGTCGGCAGATGATGCTTTTTAACTTGGGTCTACACTTCATCCTGCAACACCTCGACCACCCAAGGACCTACGCCAGGATCCTGTTTTGTAGACTTCAGCTCGGCCTTCAACACCATCATACCAAACATCCTCCACCAGAAGCTCACTCAGCTCAACGTCCCAACCTCCACCTGTCAGTGGATCAACAGCTTCCTGACCAGACCAACAGCAGCAGGTGAGACTGGGGAGCATCTTTCCCGAACCAGATCAATAAGTACTGGTGCCCCCCAGGGGTGTGTTCTATCCCCACTCCTCTTCTCCTTGTACACAAATGACTGCACCTCAGCAGACTCGTCCGTGAAACTCCTGAAGTTTGCAGATGACACCACTGTCATTTTGGACTGATCCAGGACGGTGATGAGTCTGCATACAGACAGGAGGGGGATCGGGTGGTACACTGGTGTAGTCCCAAACTGCCTGGAACTAAACCCCCTCAAGACTGTGGAGATGGTGGTGGACTTTCGGAAAACCCACCTCCATACACCCCCCTCACCATCCTCAACAACACCGTGTCGGCTGTGGATCACTTCAGGTTCTTAGGAACCACCATCTCTGAGGACCTGAGATGGTCTTCACACATAGACACTGTTCGGAAGAAGGCCCAGCAGAGACTGTACTTCCTGACGCAACTCAAGAAGTTCAACCTTCCACAGGAGCTGCTGGTCATCTTCTCCACTGCCATCATTCAGTCTGTCCTGTCTTCATCCATCTCAGTGTGGTTTGGTTCATCCACCAAACAGGACAGGTCCAGACTGCAACGAATAATCAAGACTGCAGAGAGAATCATCAGGGCTGACCTTCCCTCCATCCAGGACTTATACAGGTCAAGGGTCAGGAAAAGAGCTGCTAAAATCTCTGCAGACCCCACACACCCTGCACATAAACTGTTTAGAGTTCTGCCTTCAGGCCGACGCTACAGAGCACTGTTCACTAAAACCAGCCGCCACAGAGACAGTTTCTTCCCCCAGGCTGTTTCTCTGTTGAACATTAAATAAAATACAAAACAACAGCATACAGATGTTGCAAATGCACCTTTTTATTTATATATGTGTATATTGTACATTGTAGATATGTATATTCTGTAGTGCAAAAACAAAAACCAAAGAGCAAAGTGTACCGGAGTCAAATTCCTTGTTTGTATGTACAAACTTGGCAATAAAGCTGATTCTGATTCTGATTCTGATAAGAAACCTATATAAGCTAGTGAGATTGTCTTTAAATAACAACCTTTTTTTGTAGGTAAATCAGATTAAATGTTAGGAATATTATTTATCTGTTAGATTGTTTTTTCTTTGGTTTACAATTTTTATTTGTTTTCAGATAATTAGTCATTCAAGTCTTTTTTTATTTATGTCTGTGACCTTGATGAACTGAAGATAAAAAGATAAGTTAAGATAATTGATGCAGATTTTAAATAACGTCCAAAGCACAATAAGAAATCAATAGTTTTTTACTTTATTGTGTTCATTTATTTAATAGCTACTTTCTGTGTTATCTGCTGTTGATTTCAGCTACTTATAGAAACAGTAAGACAAAGTCATGATTTGGGCTAAATAAGATATTTTATAACTACATGCAGGAATGGACGGGGAATAAAAAGGAGGCCTGGACTTATAATCCAATCGGAGCTATCATCAAGTGCACTAAAAGCCCCAAACACAGTTATCCTGGCTTTTACATGCACTATACAGCATATGTTAGGAAACCAGGGTTTCCTAACATCAACTTCCTGCAACTTCCTCTTATCTTCGTCGTCGTTTTTGCCAATAGTAACATCCGGTTTTGGGTCATGTGACTCGTCTGATGATAAAAAAGTGTTTTCCAGTTTTGCGAAATACACAAATTTCAATACGACCAGAAATCCACCTCATCCTAGCGCAAAAACTTTTAAACAAAAGCTGTGTTTTTTTTTTTTATTGCCGTGTTTCCAATAAGCAAAATTAATTCTCTAATTTGAATTTGATGGTCAATGGAAACGCAGCTACTTCCATGATCACAGGTGATTAAACTCCACCTGCTACCATGCAGACAGCTTCTACATTTGTGAAAGAATGGGTCACTACACAGAATTTTTAGGCTATTACTATTACTTACTATTACTATTACTATTACTATTACTATTACTATTACTTGTATCCACAGCATTGCTTTTATCTTACTTTCTGTAAAAAACATTTTGCGGGGTTTATTTACCAACGTCAGACTTTTGTTCATTCAGACTGACCTTAATAAAATATTTAACAAATCATTTACTCAGTTATGATAATCTTTTCTTTTCAAACCCCATAAATCTTCAAATATCCCAGATATATTACTAGATTACTACCATATCATACACCGGCACCATGAGCTGTGTTTTATGTTCCGGTTTCATTTGGAACCACAGCTTTCGGTAAAGCTGCAAAATAAAGTGGCTAGATGGAATAAAGTCATTATGAGAGTATTTTTTAAATCTGTTCAGTTATATTTAAACTACATTGACAGTAAAGAATAAATACCTTAATTCTGACAGCACGAACCTAAACTTAGTGATAAACTATTTCCACCATCTTCATCATGTAAATCCATTTAACAGCTAGAAGATGAGTGAGAGGAGTCCTGTTTTCTGTCCCTGCTGAGCTACACCTCGATACCTTTGGTCCAGGTGCCCCTGCTGTCTGCTCCTCATGGGCGTCGCAGTAATTATGTTTGAAGGGGACATGTCCCCCTCAGATCTGAAAAATATTCCATTGGACCCCCCACATTTAGTTCACCCAGCTCTGTTTCTATTGCTTCATGGAAGAATCCATTCCACTTGATAGATAAAAGACACATACCACTAAGATTCCACTCCAGGTTTCCCTGGTAGCCGACAACTTACTGCAGCATGAAATCATAAACAACAAAGTGAATCATCAGTGCAGGCTGCTTAAAACTGGAAGATGTAACATCTGTCCCATTGAAAACCTTTTTCTTTTTACACGTCTGTTTTACATGTTTTTATTCGGTGTCTCCCCACAAATAACCGCAGGCCGAGTTAAAGCCTGCAGGACAGTGGAGAGAAATCTGCTGCTGAGGTGAGCTATGAAGGTGGCTGCAGTTGTTAATCTGAAATATGAATTCAAATCAATATTTATGTTGACTGCATTCTAGTCACTTGTTCATGAAAGACATTACTGATTTAGAGGTAAAATCTTGATCATGAATAAACTGAACTTCATTTTATTTTAAATAAATGGCTTATTTAATTTAACTTTAACTTCTGGGAAGAAGAGAGATGAGACAGAGAAGAGGGGTAGAGAACATTTCTGCTGGAGATGAACAGAGAAGGAATTTTAAGAGCTGAGGGTGAGAGGCCAATCAGAAAGACATGAGGGAGAGAACCAGGAAGTGATCTACATCAACCAGCCTGATGAGTCAGTCCACATCAGCAACTAAATACTTTGCTTTAATCCAGGCCAACAAAACTGAAAAAAATATTTTTTGTGTCTTCATTGCTTGGCTAAGTGTAATTATGTGTTATGAAGACTGCATGATGCCGTGTTATTTTTATAAGTGGGCTTAACAATAAATCAGTCAAATGTGCCCAGAATCAGAACTTCACCTGTTCATTTGGTTAAGTTATTAATATTTTTATTTTTAAACATGCAGTTAAGCATCACCGTTGCTTGGCACAATGATATGTTGAGTTACAAAAAAATCTAAATCAAGAATAAAATGCATCCTTAGAGTCACTGATTGTGATAAATTGTGTCCCATTAATTTCTTTCTCTTAGCCATAGCAGTGAGTTTGAAAACAGGAGAATTCACATATAGACCAGTTGAATTAGGAATCTGTCTCTGAAACAGTTACTGAATCAAGGGTTTATAAAAGTAGACTTTTAACAACCTGTTAAAATAAGCCAGAATATAGGAAATGGGATCTGCTTCATTCAGAATGGAGAACAATTAATGAATCAGTCAGTGTCTTCTAGCATTGTTATCTGAACCACTGCCTCATGTCTCCTCCTGCAGCTAACATAGACCGCATAAAAACCCAGATATGTGGAACCTGCTTTTTGTTTTCAAACCAAACTCTGTTCAGATATTTCAGACTGATGAGCACATCTAGACGAGGTTGGTGGTAGACTCCAGCCGAAGACTCCATAATGAATTTAAATCAAAATGTGCTTTAATCTGCCTTAATCTGACCTATTCATCATTTAGGCATGAACTTCATAAACAGACCAGTTATGTCTTCATGACACAGGACTAGTTTATCCACTTTTTGCTTTTGTTATTATTTTCAGTTTTAAGAAAAATTCATGAGAACTGAACTAACCTGAAATATTTGTTTCTACAGATCAGATCAGAACATGTCTGTAAACTGAAACTGATCAACTCTGAGATAAAGGATTTCTTTCTTTCTTTTAAAGCACAAAATGCATTCTTTAAATGTTTCAGAGCAACCAGACATTGGTGTTTTGTAGCTTGGTGAGTAATGAGGTGGATGTAGAACTCCATCCAGTATCTGGTTTGTGTTGACTACTGATGGGTTTGCTGTTCCTGACCTGATATGGATTTCCAGAAGACCATATCAGGTCAGGCCAGGTGCAGCATGCAGCCATGGACACCTGTGCTGAAAGCAACAAGCTGTGGTTGACCTTCTGTCAAGTGATCCCCGAGGTTGACTCAAAGATGAAGGTGCCACTGGTTCCCAGCCTAGAGGGACGGAGGTGAGAGGATGGAGCATTCTGCTTGGGTGGGACCCCTAGATGGAGAGTTTGTTGTCTTTGGCCCCACAGGTGGGATTGTTTATGTCCACAGTGAGATTCAAGGACTAGAACTCTACTAATATGGACCTGAAGCCCATTGTTACCTGGTTTCTATTCCTTTGAGAGACTGCTAGATAGATCATAAGACGAGACGAGGAGGCCTTTCCATACAGGGTTGAGAAACAGGCTGAAGAGGTCCTACAACTTGAATTGGAAGTTAACTGCCAGTGAACACTGTATGCATTTACTGCCAATAAACTCATATAGATCAGATTGGCTAGTAATATATTTACACTTTGATAACAGTAACATCTCCTGATGATTTTTAGGTGCAGCAGCTAAAGATCCTGGATCAGCATAATCTTCTCTGCTAGTTTGCCTCTGAAATGTATCCTCCTTTTGGCTCCAGTTTAGACTTCAGCTCTTCACAGACACGGAGGAAACAGTCGCTCTGAAGTTTGACATAATTCACATCAGAGTAATATTTATAAGGTTTGTCTGGTCAACGGTTTATTTGAAGATTAGATTTATCACTTGACAACTAAAGGTTGCTTGTTATAAAAGAAAATGTTTCCAATGAAGTGTTGAAGTAGTACAGAGTTCATAAACGTGACTTTTTCTTTGCATTTATCAAGATTTAATTCAAGCATGTTCAAATACATCGAATACATTTAGTAACATATTAATTACTGAGGAAGAACATGTATTAAGTGCTCTCAGAAATCTCTCCACATATTTCCCAGTGGATATTATTCTGATCCCAACTTAAACTTTCATCTGATGTCGAATTCATCTGTAATCTTATAAAAATTATTCTTCTGAATAGATTCACTCTTCAGATGTTGATGAAGATTTCCATGACATTATTTTGAAAAAAATATTTATACTGAAGGCTTTTGATCCTCTGAATCTAATAAAAATAATAATTTGTTCGATTGTAAAAGAAACAGCAGACTCTTCTCAGCTCTGTGCAGCAAGTAAAGAGGAAGTTTAGGGAGAAGGCCACAGTGGAGAGATGTTTAAAAGCATTTGCGGTGGACAATACTGGGACCAGACTCATTATATAAGTGGACAACGAAGCCAGGATGGAGCCACCAACCCAGGCAGAGTAGTTTCTTCCTGGTGGAGCCAGAATCTGGACAAGGAAGGGAAAACAAAGCCAAGCTGTGATGTTTAATTTTAATAACTTTATTATTTGTATTAGTTATTGACTTGAAATGAACAGTTTGACCCGACTGAAGGATATAATAAGAGCAACCAGCCTTGTGCTGGAAAGGATGTTCGATTTGTTCATTAAGTTGTTCTTGTTGCTTCAAACTGCTCAGAAATGAGAGCCACTGTTTAATAAGAGACATCAACCGTTTCTGTTCTTTATGGTGAACGTCTTGGATGTTTTATTATTAGCCTAAATGAAATGGGGATAGCTAAAGCTAATTCTGCAGTTTCTCTTTGTTGAACGTGAAGAAATGAGGAGAAATTTGGAGGCTTGTCAGTAACCAGCCTTTACAAAACAGAAGTAAACTTTGATTAATTGAGATGTGATTATTTTACCTTCTTCAGTCATGGTTTCAGTTTATGTCTTAGTTATAAAGACTGTCATCCTAACTCCTAGTTGAACCTTAATGTGAGCTACGGCTCTATATGCATGCTGCTTTTTAAACACTGCTGATTTGTATCAGTGAGCGAGAGCTAAAGTGAAGTTTAGCAGACGAATATCTGGCTGCCATCTTTGTTCTGCAGCCTGCAGGTTGATCTTTCCTTTGGATCTCAGACAAGCTTTTATAACAACAGGGGACCCCATTCAACTACACTCAAACTTCAACATGCACTTATTCACTCAACTGACTTTATTAGTGCATTTGACTAAACTGGCTAAGGAGAATAAATGAAACACAAATTAAAATATTATGTGACTCTTTAGATCAACAGGATGCGAGAGGACCCTGCAGTGAAAAGTTCTGCATGTAGAGTGATTCTGCATGAAGGCCAGGAACAAGGCAGTTACTGCGCTGGATAAAGAAAGGGATCACAGCATCTCCAAAAATGCAGCTCTTGTGGGGAGCTCCCTGGCTATTGTGGCCCAGTCCAGGGATGAGGTACTGTAGCTCACATTGCTGAAAAGATTAAAGGTGGTTCAAATAGAAATGAGCCAGAATATGCACTCGGTCAGTTCGTTGCCTCTAGCACTGTGTAGGTACCAGATCCGAGATGGTTTTGGCCTCTCTCAGCAGGATGATGTTGATGAAGCGGTTTGGGAATGGTTTATGGAACATAAAGAGTTTGAGGTGTTGACTTGGCCTCCAAACTCCTCAGATCTAAATTCAATCCAGCATCTGTGGGATGTGCTGTAAAACAAGTCCAGTCCATGGAGGCCGTACCTTGCAGCTTCCTGGGCTTAAAGAACCTGCTCCTAACATGGTGCCAGTTACCAAAGCTCATCTTCTGGGGATCTAGTGCAGTCCATGACTCTAAAGGTTAAGGCTGTTGGCAGCAAAAGGGGGGCCAGCACACTGTGAGGTCATAATGTTGTGTCTGATCAGATATCTGAGTTGATTGTAATAAACATATATAGTGTTATGATTCTGGCCCGTCTGCCTGCTCTGCTCTCACTCTTGCAATTAACTCATCTGCTTCACCTGTCTGCTGCTGCGCTGCTGCGCAATCACCGTCATGCCACACACCTGTGGAGCTGCAGTTATATTCAGCCCTCTGACCGGCAGACGGTGCCAGATTTTCGAAACATTTGTGAGTAGTTATCCAGCGTTCCTTCCTGACTGATCTCGTTCCATGACCTCGCCTTGCCTTACGGATTATTCCCTCTTGCTTGCTCCTTGTCTGACGGATTGGATTTAGGATTTCGACTCTGTTTTCTGCCTCTGGTTTATGTCTCTGCCTGCCCCTTCTCTGACGCCTCTAGCCCTGGAATTCGACCCTGTTTCTGTCTCTGGATTTACGTCTCAGCCTAGCCACTGGTTTATTCAGCCTCAGTTCGCCTGGCTCTCTAGTCTGCCTGGATTTATTGTCAAGAGGACAATCACAGCTCTCTGTGTTCCTGTCACAGCGTCAGCTGGTTCCCCGGAGGATTTGGATCAGTCGGCAATCCGACTTCAGTCTGTTAGACGCTTCCTCATTAACTGTCTGGATCTCTTCCTCCTCTGGATTCTGTGCCTCATCACCAGACTGAGAAGGTTAGTGGCTTTATCTAACTCCTTGCAGATCCTGAGTTTTATTCAGCTAACTAGTCTCTCTGTTCTCAGTGGTTCCTGGAAGCTGACTGCTGTTCTTCTGCTCTCTGATCCTGAGTTTCTGAATAAACCTTTTTACTTATCACTTTGTTTGGCTGAATTTGGTCGTGATAATATAGTATTGTTAGTTGTACTTGTTTAGAACAACTTTTTAGCTTAGATGTTCTTTCAGTCTAAAATGTTGACAGGGTTGTAGGGCAGATGGATAAATTAAAGGAGTTATGATGTGTTCTTCACTCAAGAGCAACAAAAGAACAAACTCATGCACCTTGATTTTCACAGCAGACGGGGCCAGAGCAGTGACCTCTCTCTGCATGCGGTCAGTGAATCCAGGGAACATGGTGGAACCTCCAGAAAGCAGAATGTTTGAATACAGATCTCTCCGGATGTCTACATCACACTTCATGATGCTGTTGTAAACGTTCTCATGAACACCAAGAGACTCTTCTCCTGAACAACACAGAAAATGATTAACAGAAAGAGCTGGTGGAAATAAGCATCTTTATGTAAGAATAATGAAAGTGATATAATGATAAACATTTAAAGAACTGAGTGTTCACATTTTCTTTAATTGTTACAAACCAATGAAACTAGGCTGGAAGAAGGCCTCTGGGCAGCGGAACCTCTCGTTGCTGATCGTAACTTCTTGTCCATCAGGAAGCTCATAGATCTTCCCCAGTGAGGAAGAGGAAGCTGCCGTCTGCATTTCCTGCTCAAAGTCCAAAGCCACGTAGCAGAGCTTCTCCTTCATATCTCGAACTATTTCCCGCTCAGCTGCAGTTCAGAGTCAGAGCGTCACACAGTGGACACAAAAGTTCAGAATGTGCATATCTTAGGCTCTGTTCCTACCATTAGAGGTTAAATTCAGGAAAATAAATAAATAAATGAAAATTCAGTGGGTTTTATACCGGTGGTTCTGAAATAGTAGCCTCTTTCTGTGAGAATCCTGATCAGGTACTCCGTCAGGGGCAAACCATAGCCCTCGTATATTGGGACGGTGTGACTGAGGCCGTCACCAGATTCTAACTCAATACCTTTAAGACAAAGAAATGATAAAGGAAAGGTTACTGTACACCTTAGAAACACTAATGGTTCAGTAGTTAGACCTTCACTAATTTACTGCAATAAGTTTAATTGAAAAACACAAATTCTTAATGTTTTACAGACTTTTAGGAGCATTCAGGTTTTCATGGACGTGTTTGAAGCTTTCTAAGATCACTAACCTGTAGTTCGACCAGAACTAAACAGAGACAGGACTGACTGGTTGGCCATATACAAGGCAGGAACGTTGAAGGCCTCAAACAGGATCTGAACCAAACAGAAGTCCACTGCATAATACCAAGTTTGTCTTATAATGCAGAGCAGTAACTGATGTTAGGATTGCAGTTTTATTTAGACCAATGTGAACTTACCTGTGTCTTCTTCTCCCTGCAGACGTTGGGTGTGATTGCAGCGTCTGACAGCAGGACTGGATGCTCTTCAGGAGCAACACAGAGCTCATTGTAGAAGGCGTGATGCCAGAGCTGCATAATGATAACACTGTTTAGTTTTACTTTATCTGGAGGTTTCATGTATTATCTGCCAAGTTGTAGGAGGAACATGTTCAAGAAGTTAACATGTTCAAGCAGTTTCAAAGTTCGTGGCAAAGTGAATTCATGTTACTTTGTATCTTTTTAGCACCTTGACCAACCCAGACAGATGAGCCAAATGGATTTTGTGCATTAAAGTGGCAAAGACAACCTAACAGTCAGATAAGCTGAGGTAGAACCAAACTTAAATATGGGACATTTATGTATGGAGCAAACGGTGGAGGTTGTGAAAACTAGTACTTTTGGTATTATTGTATCAAGATCTTTTGTCAAAAACAGGTTGCACATCCAGTTACATCAGACGTTTTATCACTGCAGTCTTACCTTCTCCAGTTCATCCCAGTCAGTTACAGAATTGTTCTCAGTGATGTATTTCAGGGCCAAGATGCCCCTCTTTTCCTGTGCCTCGTTTTCCATGCAGCTGCTCTTCATTAGGATGGACCATAGAGGACATCGTTCAGAGTCAGCAGGTAGAAACATTTGCAAAGCCAAACTCTCTCACAAACTATCCTGAAAACCTTCTGCATATGAAAGCAGAATGCTCTCACGTAATTAACTAAGAGGTTGTGCCTTTGCACCCCCTAGTGAATGGCTCCAGCATTTGGTACAGAAAGATAAGATATGAAGATAAAGCCAAAGGCTAACTAGTTGTTCCAGTTCACAATGAACAGATATTCAAATTTCCAAAAGGGAAATTCAATTCAATTCAGTTTATTTATATAGCGCCAATTACCAACACATGTCGTCTCAAGGCACTTCACAAAAGTCAGGTTCATACATTCCAGTTAATCTTAACCATTGAACAGTGGAGTTAGATTCAGTTATTTATTCAAATTGGATTAAATGTTTTTCTATCCAAGGAAACCCAGCAGATTGCATCCAGTCAGAGACTTGCAGCATTCACTCCTCCTAAGATGACATCAGTGTCTGCTCTGTTAGAAGAAGCATCGGGCAGACAGCTTATAGCATTTTTCACATATTTTAAAAGAAGTTTGTTTTCCTCTTTGAAAGTTTCTGAACTGGTGAAAACTTAAAAACAGGTGGTTTTTGACCACATAGACGAGGGATTGATTGTTGAGTGTGGAGGTGCAGGAATCTTCATTGGTGAACCCGATTAAGTTTGAGTATCTGCTTTACAGAAATAGATGATTATAAACATATTAAAACATGTGAACTGTTTAGTTTGCAGCAGAGAGCAGCATACAGTTAATGATATGAAGCTATAAACAGTTTGGTCCACTGACATCAGCCTAGCTTTGTGGTTTAATCTACTCCAGAACCTCTGTCTTTAATAAGAAGATTGTAAGTGTTCCTGATTTTAATCAGAACCTGTCTGGTCAGGGTTCTAATACCACAAACCAGGTGAAGCAGTTAGCATTCAGCTAAGCTGCCGTCTGATTTACATGAAGTGAAGTTGCTGTTGAGTAGTTAAAACATGTTGAACGTTTTGAAGCAGTTGGTAAAGTCTATCTTTCCATTGAAGCACATGTTGAAGGCTGCAACTGTCCAGTCTGGGCAGGTTGGAGCAGCGTAGGAGGGGCGCTGTGGCCTGGTATCATTGCCAGTGAGGGATGCGTTAAATGCAGAGGATCATTTCTCCATTGTGAGATCAATAAAGTCTATATTATTATTATTAATATTTTTGTTTGACCCTTATAGATGACCTCTGGTCAGCTAAAGTTTGAGCAGGATCTTTTCAAATGTTCTTCACTTTAAACAGTTCCAAAGTTTGTCAGCTAGTGCTCAGTGTTTGTGGGGAGGAAGATGCAGCCTGGTCGTTTTCTGTTGTTCTGCTGAACTCTCATAGTTTTTGTGTAATTCTCTTGGTATGAGAATTAAGATTTTAAAGCAAACAGACCTTGTTCTTATATCTCATGATTATCCAACCAGCAGGTAACTGGGACACAAACCAGGAGCACATGAAGCACCAGTACAACTTCAGTAACGTCAAAGATGTGCATCATTAACAGAGAAATCCTCAGGAGGAAGTATTTTCTATGTTTAAAGTGACATCAAGATATATCTTCATATAAATATCTTCTCCATGATGTAAATCGAACAACTTTTACACATTATAAGCAAAATATAGAATACAAACTAGTAATTTCAATGTTCTTTACAAAAAACTGATGTGCTTGGATAGCACATCAGTTTTTCATTACAGAGTTCAGTTGTGCGTTTTTACAACTAGAGACGAAAACTAAGGAGTTAATTTATAAACCTTCAGTTGAAACCAGACATTTACATAAACTGAACAAAAACCCATGTCAGCCTATTTCCATCACTGTCTGACTTTAAAGCCGACTGAACCTTTTCTGTTTTAGGTCAGTTAAGATCACCACAGTTATGTCTATTTACTGAATGTAAAGAATAAAAAAAAATTGTCATCACTTTCTTTAAATTCACAAAATAATTTTGTCTTTAGACAGTTGGTAATGCCCAAAGGTTGATGTCATGTAAGCTTCTTTAGATGTCTTTTAAGGCAACACCACAAACACCTCAACTCAGCCAAGATATCAGGAAGAGATGGACCTCCACCATCTGGTTCATCCTTGTTCCAGTATCCAGATGTCTGAAGGTGCAACATTAATCTGCTCAAACAATTCTGAGCAAGTGTTAACAGCATCATGTGGGTTCTCTGTCCCGGGAATGAACAGGTTTTGGGGCAAAATGTTTGTCTCAACCCCAGAAGTTAAACACCTTGTGAAGATGCTGCTGAAGCTGCTAACACAGTGTCATTACATGGGCTGAAAAGCCACTCAGAGAGGAAGAAGCCATTACTCCAACAGCCATTGGAGCTAAGTTTGAAGGTGAATAATTTACCTTTATCTTTGGGGTTTATCTTTGTAAACAGCTGTTAAACGCCTATAAGCATCTTTAAAAGAAAACAGCTCAGTCTGGTTCTTACGTGATGCAGGTGAACTCTCTGTCATAGTTTTAGCTGAATGAATGAATGAATGATGAATGAATGAATGCAGGGTGGATGGTGATCGATATCAGATGAAGTAAATCTTCCCAGTCAGAAAACTGTCCTCTCATTGGATGAGAAGCATGACCCACAGCCAATGAAAAGAGGCATCTGTCGGCTTTGCTGTGACACACCAGAGAGGCACGAATGAAAAGTGAAAGAAAAACTTCTTAAAATATAGAAATTAATGAGGAAATGAGTGATATTTAATGGTTAGAAGTTTGTCTGAAGTTTTAGTTCAAACATCAATGAGCTCAGGTTTGTGATCACAGAGCGCTTTCATAAACTTTCCCAAGTTTTTTCCCAATTCACTGCAGACAATAAACCCACATTTATAGCAGGAAACCCCAGAACATCCTGACCTATGTCTTGACCTCAGTTTACCTTCTCCTCCTCAGTTGCTTGCTGTGTGTCCAGCTTCATTTGTCAGAGTTTATTTTCACCATCTAGGAATGTTAGATTTTGCAGAAGTGTTTTGTAATAAACGAGGTTGGGCGATGCTAGTTGACAAGCATATTATTGACATGGGATCAGATTAAAGATGAAGTTTTCTTTCCAGGCTGGGGTTTAGTCTCTACCTCAAGCAGGAATCTGAAGTATCATTATGTGTTGTTTGGTAATGGTGGGATGGAGTGGGATATGGATAGATGAACTGAGACCTCATCCTCTGTAATGGGGCTGCTCCAGTATGTCAGGATGAGGAAAGAGGAACAAATAATGGCAGCTAATAGAAACGTGGTGGTTTGTGGTTTTATTATGAGAGGTTAAGGATCTGATTTATTTGCTCCTTAAGTCTGAAACCATTTAGCCATGTACTCAATAAACGAACCAGGACTGGTTATCATGTTTTTGTTTGTTTTAGTTTTTAGTTAAATTACAAGGAGATTTCCAGTTAGAACTGAACAAACCTGAATTATTTGTTTCCACATCAGAACAGATCTATAAACTTAAACTGATCAAGATCTACCTGATCTAAGATAATGTAATTATTTATTTTTAAGTATAAAAAGCATTCTTTAATTTTTTTATTTTTTCTTCAAGCATCCAGGCGTTGTAGCAGAGTGGAACCCCATCAGGTCATGCAGTGTCACCTCCATTATACTGGGTTCTTGCAGCATAATAACTGTGGCTTCTGGACAGACTCAGACTAAAACCTTGAAGGAACAAGTTATTCTTTATGGTTAAAATCATTACACTTCACACATATCTGCTATGTGGCGATTACTGGTTAGTTTACTGTTTCTGACAGACACGGATGTTGTGCAATTATGATTATTTAATTATAATTATTTATTAAAAATTATAATTAAAGTTCATAATTAATCATTTATAAATCTTAACCAAAACCATCCACAACGTTTAGAGATTTGAAATATACTATAAAATTGGGACTGTTGGGCTACTAGCATTTAACATTTTTAATTAATATTTTGACCCCTCCTTGAACCGCCACCTTAACGTGGTGGAGGGGTTTGAGTGTTCAAATGATCCTAGAGGCTATGTTGTCTGGGGCTTAAATGCCCCTGGTAGGGTCTCCCATGGCAAACAGGCTCTAGGTGATGGGTCAGACAAAGAGCGGTTCAAGAATCCTTCATGAGGACCATTAAATCGAGGCACATGACGTCACCCGGTACGGCGGAGCTGGGGTCCCACCCTGGAGCCAGGCCTGGGGTCGGGACTTGCCGGAGAGCGCCTGGTGGCCGGGTTGCTCCTTGCGGGACCCGGCCAGGCCAAGCCCGAACGAGAAACGCAAGGCCATCCCCCAGTGGGCCCACCACCTGCAGGGGGAACCGTGAGGGACCGGTGCAAAGAGGATTGGGTGGCGGACGAAGGTGGAGACCTCAGCGGCCCAATCCCCGGATGCTTAGGCTGGCTCTAGCGACGTGGAATGTTACCTCGCTGGGGGGGAAGGAGCCTGAGCTTGTGCGGGAGGTCGAGAGATATCAACTAGAAATAGTCGGGCTCACCTCCACGCACAGCGTGGGCTCTGGACCCATCTCCTTGAGAGGGGCTGGACTCTCTTCTACTCTGGAGTGGCCCACGGGGAGAGGCGGCGGGCTGGGGTGGGTTTGCTTGTTGCCCCCCAGCTCAGCCGTCCCGTGTTGGGGTTTACCCCGGTGGATGAGAGGGTCGGATCCCTGCGCCTTCGGGTTGGGGATAGGTCTCTGACTGTCGTTTCGGCCTACGGGCCGAGCGGTAGTGCGGAGTACCCGGCCTTCTTGGTGTCCCTGTCGGGGGTGCTGGATAGTGTCCCTCCTGGGGACTCCATTATTCTGCTGGGGGACTTCAACGCCCACGTGGGAAACGACAGTGACACCTGGAGAGGCGTGATCGGGTGGAATGGCCTCCCCGATCTGAATCCGAGTGGTGTTTTGTTATTGGACTTCTGTGCTAGTCACGGATTGTCCATAATGAACACCGTGTTCAAACATAAGGGTGTCCATCAGTGCACTTTGCACCAGGAAACCCTAGGCAGGAGGTCAAAGATCGACTTTGTTGTTGTATCATCAGACTGATCACTACTTGGTGGTGAGTTGGATCCGCTGGAGGAGGAGAAAGCCGGACAGACTTGGCAGGCCCAAGCGCATAGTGAGGGTCTGCTGGGAACGCCTGGCGGAGCCCTCGGCCAGGGATGTATTCAACTCCCACCTCCGGGAGAGCTTTGACCAGATTCCGGGGGATGTTGGAGACATAGAGTCCGAGTGGACCATGTTCTCCGCATCTATTGTCGATGCTGCTGCCCGTAGTTGCGGCCGTAAGGTCTGCGGTGCCTTTTGCGGCGGCAATCCCAGAACCTGGTGGTGGACACCGGCAGTAAGGGATGCTGTCAAGTTGAAGAAGGAGTCCTATCGGCTGTGGTTGGCTTGTGGGACTCCTGAGGCGGCTGATGGGTACCGTGAGGCCAAGCGTGCTGCGGCCAGGGCTGTGGCGGAGGCAAAAACTCGGACCTGGGAGGAGTTCGGTGAGGCCATGGAGAAGGACTACCGGTCGGCCTCGAAGCGATTCTGGCAAACCGTCCGGCGCCTCAGGAGGGGGAAGCAGTGCTTCGCCAACACTGTTTATAGTGGGGGTGGGAGGCTGCTGACCTCGACTGGGGACATTATCGGGCGGTAGAAGGAATACTTCGAGGATCTCCTCAATCCTGCCATCACGCATTCCCTGGTGGAAACAGAGGCTGGGGACTCAGGGTTGGACTCTTTCATCACCCAAGCTGAAGTCACGGAGGTGGTTAAAAAGCTCCGCGGTGGCAAGACTTCGGGGGTGGATGAGATCCGCCCTGAGTACCTCAAATCTCTGGATGTTGTGGGGCTGTCATGGTTGACATGCCTCTTCAACATCGCATGGCGGTCGGGGACAGTGCCTCTGGACTGGCAGACCGGGGTGGTGGTCCCCCTTCATAAGAAGGGGGACCTGAGGGTGTGTTCCAACTACAGGGGGATCACACTCCTCAGCCCCCCTGGTAAGGCCTACGCCAGGGTATTGGAGAGGAGAGTCCGGCCGATAGTCGAACCTCGGCTTCAGGAGGAGCAGTGTGGTTTTTGTCCTGGCCGTGGAACACTGGACCAGCTCTATATCCTCTACAAGGTACTCAAGGGCTCATGGGAGTTTGCCCAACCGGTTCACATGTGTTTTGTGGACCTGGAGAAGGCATTCAGCTGTGTCCCTCGTGATGCCTTGTGGGGGGTGCTCCAGGAGTATGGAATCGGGGGCCCTTTATTAGGGGCCATCCGGTCCCTGTATGAGCGGAGCAGGAGTTTGGTCCGCATTGCCGGCACTAAGTCGGACCTGTTCCCAGTGCATGTTGGACTCCGGCAGGGCTGCCCTTTGTCACCGGTCCTGTTCATAACTTTTAGGGACAGGATTTCTAGACGCAGCCAAGGGCCAGAGGGGTTCTGGTTTGGGGACCAGTGGATTTCGTCTCTTCTTTTTGCAGATGACGTGGTCCTGCTGGCCCCCTCTAGCCAAGACCTACAGCATGCGCTGGGGTGGTTCGCAGCCGAGTGTAAAGCGGCTGGGATGAAGATCAGCTCCTCCAAGTCAGAGGCCATGGTACTCAACCGGAAAAGGGTGCCTTGTCCTCTTCAGGTTGGAGGGGAGTTCCTGCTTCAAGTGGAGGAGTTCAAGTATCTCGGGGTCTTGTTCACGAGTGAGGGAAGAATGGAGCGGGAGATCGACAGATGGATCGGTGTGGCTGCCGCAGTAATGGGGGCGCTGTGCCGGTCCGTTGTGGTAAAGAGAGAGCTGAGTCGAAAAGCGAAGCTCTCGATTTACCGGTCTACGTTCCTACCCTCACCTATGGCCATGAAATTTGGGTCATGACCGAAAGAACGAGATCCCGGATACAAGAGGCTGAAATGAGCTTCCTCCGTAAGGCTCTCCCTTAGAGATAGGGTGAGGAGCTCGGCCATCCGGGAGGGGCTCGGAGTAGAGCCGCTGCTCCTCCACATCGAGAGGAGCCAGTTGAGGTGGCTCAGGCATCTATACCGGATGCCTCCTGGACGCCTTCCTCGGGAGGTGTTCCAGGCACGTCCCACCGGGAGGAGGCCCAGGGGACGGCCCAGGACACGCTGGAGGGACTATGTCTCTCGGCTGGCCTGGGAACGCCTTGGGCTCCCCCGGAGGAGCTGGAGGAGTTGTCTGGGGAGAGGGACGTCTGGGTGTCTCTGCTGAGTCTGCTGCCCCCGCGACCTGGTTCTGGATAAGCGGAAGACGACGAGTACGAGTACGAATTAATATTTTGAATAATTAATTAATA
This sequence comes from Crenichthys baileyi, assembly GCA_036173005.1. Classification (NCBI taxonomy): domain Eukaryota; kingdom Metazoa; phylum Chordata; class Actinopteri; order Cyprinodontiformes; family Goodeidae; genus Crenichthys; species Crenichthys baileyi. The sequence continues at coordinate 258,471 of JAHHUM010000644.1, forward strand.
ACTATTAACCAAACGTAACTGTATTATCAGACAGTTAACCAGAAAGGATGATCTGAGGATGGGCCTTCAGATATTGAATCACTTTCACACAAAAACAAACAAAAGACAGACAAACTATTTCTCTTCATTGAGGATTTAAAGGAGGTCAGGATTCGGTTGTACAAGGACCTTCTCTCCGTTCAGCCTGCTGCACACGCTAAACACACACATCCAGCAGAGAAGGTGATGATTCATACACTGCAAACATGTTTATGATGTCAAACAAAAGCACAATAATTGGTTATAGAAACATGAGGTGGAAATCCATGGATGAGATTGATTGGTTATAAAGGGAGGTGCTTATTTCAAAATAAGCACATTTAATTAGTTTGTGATCTCCTCCAACAGGGAACACAGTTCCTCAGCTACAGCCAAGTCCAGGAGTCTCTGGTAATCAACTTCTTCTGTCTCAGCAGCAGTGATGCAGACTTCCATGATACGCTGGAAGGGGATCCAGATGCATCTGCATAGGATGAAGGCCAACAGACCAGCAGTTCCAGTGATGGGAGCTTTATAGGGTCTTCTTATGGTCCCAGAGTCTGCTTTAACCTGTTCAGACAGCATCCTGAGGCCCCGCAGTGTTCAACTATTGATCCATCTGGATCTGTGCTGTTGGGAATGAACATCCCCCAAACATCTCCCAAACATACCCTATATTACCAAAGGTATCTGTCTGTCTACTTCTACACGTACCTGAACTTTGATGACTTATCTATAAGGTCCAGTTTGTTGATGGAGTCACCGTTTCCAGCAGCAGCAACTTGAACTATTCTGTAAACATCTTCCTCAGGGTTTAGGAGTGTCTTCATAGTTAGATGAGAAAACCAGAACTGCAGCCTCTGCTCTAATTCATCTCAAACGTGTTCAAGAAGGTTGAGGTCTGGACTGCAGGCCAGTCAAGGTTCTCCACATCTGCAGCCATGGAAGTGATTGGACCACCAGGATTCATTGATTTGGTTCTGGGACCCAGTACTTTTGGTAATACAGTGGATGTGAACTTAACTAAAAAATAAGAATTAAAGTTAAATGATTGAAAAAATCAACAGTAAAGAATATATTTAGATTATTTCTATGTAACTTTAAATGCAACAAGAAGAAAAGTCATTTAAAAACTTGACAAATAGAATAAATGGTCCAGAGCTGCCTCTCTCTCTGAGAAATGTAGCTCTGCTCTCTTCTTCTCCTCTTGGTTTGATATGGTTCTCTCTTTCATGGGACTTATCCACTGAGTGTTTTTAACAGTCCCAAAGTGCCTCAGGATGGAGACCACTATGATTAGGGTGACTGTAAACAACATCAACACTTAGCTAGTTTTATAAAAATTTAGTTTTCTATAATTTACTTTCTATAATGATGTTTTATTTCTCACTCATCCTCTGGGCTTGCAGGTCCTCTCTGGTTTTCTTCAGGGATCTGACTGATGTTCCTTCAGATTCTCCCTCTCTTAACTGCTTTGCTAGTTTTAGCTTTTGATTTCTGGTTTACTATTTGCAGTTTTCTTGATATTTTCATTTATTTCTCTTTTAAAACTCAAAATGCTGGTAAATGTCCTCGTCTCTGTAGGTTATTCTGATGGCCAGCAGATGTCCTCAGTTACATTTGTTTTAACACCTGCTTCTTTTTCAGTAATTCACTCATTCACTCAGTATTAATGTTGGTTGGATTTTAATATTTATTTCAGATCCTCTGTTTATGTCCAGCCAGAGATGCCTTTGTCTGTCAGTTTGGTCTTTTCCTTCTCTTTTGTCACAGAAAAATAAATAAACCAAAACATCTAAAATAACTTTTTTGGTGTTGCTCATCCTTCTAACCAAAATGCTTACCATAACATTCATATAATTTACAATTTCTGTTACAGATCGATCCATTAATAGAAAATAAACCAATTTTAATGGATCTAATTTCTTTGTTCTCACGACTTTAGAGGTAGATATTTAACAATATATTTTTGATATTGTTATATTTTATCTGAAGCAGCGGGTCCTGTAAGAAAATCATTAACCATCTGCATTTAAAATCATTATGTAAAATAAGAATCTTTACCACATGATGATTCAAGACATGTTAACTTGTTGCCAAAGCTGCTGAGTTAATAAGTAAATGTGACTGCATAAAATCATTAATATGGAGCTTTTTATCACTCTGGAGCCTCATTTCTTGTAGTTTCTCACTGCTTCTAAAACACAGAGGAATCAAGCTGATGTTCATTGTCTCTGCCTCCTGTTTGAACCATGATGCTGCTGAGAAATGCCATCTATATTCCCTCTGATTGTTGGTTGTTTTGGTGCCGCTGATTCATCATTAACTTTTAAACACAAAGACAGACAGAGTGACACAGGATCCCATTAGTTTATATTGTGATGCTGACTGAAGGGTTTTATTCTGCTTTATTGATTAGTCATATTAAATGTATTCAGATATGAAAAGATGTGGAAACTGATTTATTTCAGTTGTGTGTAAGGATTTAAATATCTGTCTGAAGCTGCTGTCAGTGTGTGAGATGGTCTCAAAGTTAATTAAACTGACTGCGATTCTGACCGCACCTAAACAGAGGGTGGTTTACAAAATAATCTAAAGTTATGATCTGATTTCTTTCATATTTTCTGTTTGGTAATTTTCTGTGTGAAGGAGTCAGGAAAGTAACAGAATAAAGCAGGAACATGAAGACCTGAGGCGTTTCTTAGTCGTCTTCCTTCTACTTCCTGTTAAACTGGTTTTATTAGTGTTAATTCCTGTGTCCATAAAGTAAAACCCTGCAGTCTGTCAAAGAAAAGGATTATTGAGTGTTTATTGATGTGATGAGATCTAAAGGATCAGTCCCAATAAACGGATCAGACAGTTGAAGGTCTGAAATAGACTCCATATTCACAGTGATGCTGACAGAAGGCTGACATGATAAAATCATCTCTGGTTGATTTCCTGGTTTCTTCTTTTCTAAATAATAATTCAGGTTTTACAGCAGATCATCCCAGTGATCAGCCACAGCATTAAAACCACTGACGGATGAAGTAACAGCGGTGCTGGGGAACATTTGGTGCTTCCGTCTCTGTGGATGTTCGTTGGGATGTACCACCCACCTGAAGATTGTTGAGGAACAGGTACGACTGATGATGGAGGCTGCTCTCCCTGAGGGCTGCAGCTGCTTCCTGCTCTCCGTCTCTCAGTAAAACCAAAGTTGGTCACAGTTTGAGTTCAGGGTTTATAGCTTGTTGGAAAAACGCTTGAACATTTGTCCTCATTTATTCTTCGTGCATAAAAAGAAACATCCTCATGTGTTTGACGTTTTCATGACAAACAAAGCTAAAAACTAGCAGACTAACCAACATTACAGACTCTGTTAAAAGCTCCTGTTTACACATTTACACTGAAAAACTGTGAAAATCACATGATCTGAAAATGAACATTTGAACCTGCTGGTCTGCTTGGAATTCATGTTGAAGTTAATGTGTGCGTTGTATTAGAAAAGCATGAATCGCTGTTAAATGTTAAACTGGAAAGGTCAGGCCTAAAAAAGATGAATAAATGATATAATATCAGAATATTTTATTAATCTGTCTCTAACTAAATATGTTTGGAGCCTGGATGTTTAAATGAATTTGTCTTACAGTTGATTTTTATTGGCTACTAAAATGTTGACCATACTGATCAATTATGATAGTGTTGATCGGCTAGTATTTAACAGAAATAAGCAGACATTTAATTTAATTCATTTCAAAAATACGTTAAATACTTAGATTAAGTATTGAAAGTAATTGTTGTAGCTCTTTTTATACAAGTTTCTTCAAAGAGCCGTTGTAGATGCTGATGGCTGTGGGTAGGAAGGATCTCCTGTAGCGTCTATCTCAGCAGATCTAAAGAACCCTCTGACTGAAGACACTCTGTTGTTGTACAACAGTCTGATGAAGAGGATGCTGAGGGTTCTCCATAATGTTCTTCATTTTATGAAGAATCCTTCTTTGCACAATGATCTCCAGAGTACAGAGTGAAAAGGAATGGTGAGAGTACCGTCCCCTGTGGTGCTCCAGTGCTGCTGACTACCTGGTTAGACTCACAACCCTTCAGTCTCACAAGCTGTGGTCTGTTTGATCCAGGATATCTCTGAGGCCTCCACCTGAGTCTCCTGGAGTTTCTGACAAAGCAAATCAAGATGAAAAAGTAATCACACCCCATGTTAAACCAGGTTAACTTTGATTAACCACATTTTCTCTCAAGTTACTCCAGACAGACCCAACCTTGAATATTGCCTGAAAAGAAAATAATCTAAGCGGTACCTGTTTTACCAATGTGCATTATTTGATTATACTGTGTAATGTTTATAAAGGAAATCCAGACGGCAACAATCAATATTAATTCAAGTTTTCTACATGGTATATTAAAGCTGGAATGGCTTATTCACTTAATTAAACCTTTAAATTATACTGCTGTTCTCCATGTGAAGTCATATCTGTGAGTACAGATCCAGATTGTGTGTGTGTTGTGTCTTTTGTCACTCTTCATCAGGTACGCTGGCAGGCTTAACCCCCAGCAGCTGCAGCTTGATAACGCTGATCAGGAGACAGAGGAGTCAACAGTTTGTTCTCTGGGTCACGATGTATGTATGTATATATATATATATATATATATATATATATATATATATATATTTATTATATATATATATATATATACAGGGGTTGGACAATGAAACTGGAACACCTGGTTTTAGACCACAATAATTTATTAGTATGGTGTAGGGCCTCCTTTTGCGGCCAATACAGCGTCAGTCCGTCTTGGGAATGACATATACAAGTCCTGCACAGTGGTCAGAGGGATTTTAAGCCATTCTTCTTGCAGGATAGTGGCCAGGTCACTACGTGATACTGGTGGAGGAAAACGTTTCCTGACTCGCTCCTCCAAAACACCCCAAAGTGGCTCAATAATATTTAGATCTGGTGACTGTGCAGGCCATGGGAGATGTTCAACTTCACTTTCATGTTGATCAAACCAATCTTTCACCAGTCTTGCTGTGTGTATCGGTGCATTGTCATCCTGATACACGGCACCGCCTTCAGGATACAATGTTTGAACCATTGGATGCACATGGTCCTCAAGAATGGTTCGGTAGTCCTTGGCAGTGACGCGCCCATCTAGCACAAGTATTGGACCAAGGGAATGCCATGATATGGCAGCCCAAACCATCACTGATCCACCCCCATGCTTCACTCTGGGCATGCAACAGTCTGGGTGGTACGCTTCTTTGGGGCTTCTCCACACCGTAACTCTCCCGGATGTGGGGAAAACAGTAAAGGTGGACTCATCAGAGAACAATACATGTTTCACATTGTCCACAGCCCAAGATTTGCGCTCCTTGCACCACTGAAACCGACGTTTGGCATTGGCATGAGTGACCAAAGGTTTGGCTATAGCCAAACCCTGTGGACCCTGTGGAGCTCCCAATGGACAGCTCTGGTGGAAACAGGAGAGTTGAGGTGCACATTTAATTCTGCCGTGATTTGGGCAGCCGTGGTTTTATGTTTTTTGGATACAATCCGGGTTAGCACCCGAACATCCCTTTCAGACAGCTTCCTCTTGCGTCCACAGTTAATCATGTTGGATGTGGTTCGTCCTTCTTGGTGGTATGCTGACATTACCCTGGATACCGTGGCTCTTGATACATCACAAATACTTGCTGTCTTGGTCACAGATGCGCCAGCAAGACGTGCACCAACAAGTTGTCCTCTTTTGAACTCTGGTATGTCACCCATAAAGTTGTGTGCATTTCAATATTTTGAGCAAAACTGTGCTCTTACCCTGCTAATTGAACCTTCACACTCTGCTCTTACTGGTGCAATGTGCAATCAATGAAGACTGGCTACCAGGCTGGTCCAATTTAGCCATGAAACCTCCCACACTAAAATGACAGGTGTTTCAGTTTCATTGTCCAACCCCTGTATATATATATATATATATATATATATATATATATATATATATATATATATATATATATAAACTATATATATATAACTAATATATACACTCACCGGCCACTTTGTTAGGTACACCTGTCCAACTGCTCGTTAGCGAAAATTTCTAATCAGCCAATCACATGGCAGCAACTCAATGCATTTAGGCATGTAGACATGGTCAAGACAATCTGCTGCAGTTCAAACCGAGCATCCGAATGGGGAAGAAAGGCGATTTCAGTGACTTTGAACGTGGCATGGTTGTTGGTGCCAGACGGGCTGGTCTAAGTATTTCAAAAACTGCGGATCTACTGGGATTTTCACTCACTACCATCTCTAGGGTTTACAGAGAATGGTCTGAAAAAGAGAAAATATCCAGTGAGAAGCAGTTCTGTGGGCGCAAATGCCTTGTTGATGCCAGAGGTCAGAGGAGAATGGCCAGACTGGTTCGAGCTGATAGAAAGGCAACAGTAATTCAAATAACCACTCATTACAACCAAGGCATGCAGAAGAGCATCTCTGAACGTACAACACGTCGAACCTTGAGGTGGATGGCCTACAGCAGAAGACCACACCAGGTGCCACTCCTGTCAGCTAAGAACAAGAAACTGAGGCTACAATTCGCACAGGTTCACCAAAATTGGACAATAGAAGATTGGAAAAACGTTGCCTGGTCTGATGAGTCTCGATTTCTGTTGCGACATTCGGATGATGGGGTCAGAATTTGGGGTCAACAACATGAAAGCATGGATCCATCCTGCCTTGTATCAACGGTTCAGGCTGGTGGTGTTGGTGTAATGGTGTGGGAGATATTTTCTTGGCACACTTTGGGCCCCTTAGTACCAATTGAGCATCATGTCAACGCCACAGCCTACCTGAGTGTTGTTGCTGACCATGTCCATCCCTTTATGACCACAGTGTACCCATCTTCTGATGGTTACTTCCAGCAGGATAACGAGTCATGTCATAAAGCATGAATCATCTCAGACTGGTTTCTTGAACATGACAATGAGTTCACTGGACTCAAATGGCCTCCACAGTCACCAGATCTCAATCCAATAGAGCACCTCTCTATCTTTTTGTTGTCCGATGAGCTAACCCCTCCCTCCTACTTCCCTATGTCTAAGGGGATTGCTCAATCCAGCTCTCCATCCAACGGGTCCGGACTTCCCTAAACCTGAAAGATCTTACTAAGCAGGTTTACTGAAAGTTCTGTTTAAGCTGGTGTCGGGAAATGACTCGCCTAGCCTCTGACAACCTGCATCCAGATGTCTCGCCCTTCTTCAACTGGAGGTCTGGACGACCGAGTAGCCCACAGCAGTCATTCACACCCAAACAGTCACTCTTGTTAACGGCTGCTCATTACCTAATATTACAACTGGCTCTTGGTATATGGGCTAGGTTAATTTTAGTGACTCGGCACGAGCTCCAAGGGCGTTGTTTTAACAAGCTTGGCTAAGGCAACCTATAAAAACCTCCTATAATTTCTTAGAACCAGGCAACAAGACTTTTTACCACCAATGAAAAACCAAAATTAAGGTGACTCAAATAATTGAATGTCCACGATTTAACTAGAATTTTATATGCTTTCTTTAATTAGTAACGCTTTTGCAGGGGTCAGTAACAGCTTAAACTCAGCAACACATAATAATTTCAATAATAGAAATCAATCAATCAACTCAACCTGTCTTTCCCTGATGCTGAAACTAGTGAATTTGGAGAGGCTTTGAAGACGGAGGCTCATCCATGCACCTGATGGAGAAGATTCTTCTGGTAACAACGAGCGATTTCTTGAAGGAAATACGACTTAATCTTCAGTTTTCTTCCTCTAAGTGGACAGACACTGATGCTCCAGGTTTTGATGGTTTAAACAGAAACTTTGTTGTCATATGTCTCAGAGGAAAATAGCTTCCAGAGGCTGAAGTGTTGAAGAAAACCCTGGAGACATAAGGAAGACAGCAGGAGTTCTTGAAGTCAAACAAAATGAACAGCTATAAAACAGTTATATTCATATGGCCAAACTGCAAAACTGTTAACACACCTACCTTAGAAACAAGCTGCTTCTTAATTCTCCTGAAAACTCAAGGTTTTAATCAATCTGGGATTTGGAAACATTATTCTGAAAATGCATTATTATGTCATGCAACACATAAACAAACATTCAGTCCAACAAAACAAAGACAAAACATCAAAGACAGACAAATGGCCAAATTTGAAGCTTCAAGAATTCAAAGAATTAAAAAAAAATCTCTTTTCAAAATATGTTTTCTCAGCCATATCTCTTAATGCTGTAATTGATCAGTTTTGTTATGACCATCTTCAGGATCCTGTTTAAGATGAGTCCACATAGTCCAAAGAGATCTCAAACAATTTAGAAGCACAGCAACAGTTTTTTCTTACATGAATCCAAATGTACTGATGCTGAAACCCTTTGCCTATGGAAGCAAATGTGTCCCAATATTCAAATTAAAATGTATTAATAAAAAGCTTTTTCATTTTCAAAATAAAGCTGCATTTTTTGACTCATAAATGAAATTAAAAATAAATCATTCAAACTACATTTTCATTTTCTTCTTCAAGACTGCTCAATTTCTAAATTAAGCGCCAATTCACAACAAATGTCGTCTCAAGGCTCTTCGCAAAGGCTTTGAATGGTGCGGGTTGTTGGGGAGGTCAGAATAAACTACTGATTGTTAGAGTTTGGCCATTTTAGAATGGTCTATGTGTAGGGGTACTGAGTGAAATAATAAACTGATAAAGTTTGTCCATCTAGAGCCCGCTGGTGGTCATTGTTATACTAAAAACCACAAGGATTGGGATACCTCTCTCTGTCAGACTGATTATAACTACTGGAAAAGAGAAGAGGTCATACAGGTAGCAGAAATGGAGGGTGTGTTTGCACCTCAACCATAACTGAGCTGGTTTAGGCTAAACCTGACTCCCCCTTACTCCATCCAACAGGGAGGGAGGAAGGCAGAGGTAAGAATAATTGGAGAGTGTTGTTTCCTGTTGCAGTGTGTGAAAGGTGGGTAACTTTAAAATGGTCTAAGTCAATTCAATCGAATCATATAGATTTCAAGTCAGGTTCATACATTCCAATTAATCCTAATCATTGAACAGTGCAGTAAGATTCTGTTATTTAATCAAACAGGATAAAAAGTTTTTCTATCTAAGGAAACCCAGCAGATTGCATCCAGTCAGTGACTTGCAGCATTCACTCCTCCTGGATGAGCTTGTAGAGACAGTGGACAGTCACTGGCGTTGACTTTGCAGCAATCCCTCATACTGAGCATGCATGTAGCAACAGTGGAGAGGAAAAACTCCCTTTTAACAGGAAGAAACCTCCAGCAGAACCAGAACCAGGCTCAGTGTGAGCGGCCATCTGCCACGACCCACTGGGGGTTAGAGAGAACAGAGCAGAGACACAAAGAGAACAAAGAAGCACTGATCCAGGAGTACTTTCTATGGGAAGGAAAAGTAAATGTTAATGGATGTAGCTCCTTTAGTTGTTTCACCTAGAAAGAAGGAACAGATAAACTCTGAGCCAGTTTTCAAGTCTAGAAGCTCAGTCAGTAGCTATGTCTAGGAGAGAGAAAGGGTTAAACACTGAAAGACAGGGCCATGTGGATCATCGGTAGAGGGTGAGCATTAAGTTGTTGCCAGCAGAAGCTCGGACGATGCCCCTCTCCAGAAAGGTGTTACAGGTAGACACAGAGTCAGGCCAGGTGTAGCTTCTAGGAAGAGAAAAGAGAGAACAAAGTTAAAAGCTGAAATAACAGCAAATAATACAAAATTGTAGAGTAGTGTGAGAAAGTGGCAGAGAGAGTGAAAGTGGTCATTATGTCCTCCAGCAGCCTAAGCCTATAGCAGCATAACTACAGAGATAGCTCAGGATAACCTAAGCCACTCTAACTATAAGCTTTATCAAAAAGGAAAGTTTTAAGCCTAGCCTTAAAAGTAGACAGGGTGTCCGCCTCATGGACTAAAACTGGGAGCTGGTTCCACAGGAGAGGAGCCTGATAACTAAAGGATCTGCCTCCCATTCTACTTCTAGAGACTCTAGGAACCACCAGTAAACCTGCAGTCTGAGAACGAAGTGCTCTGTTAGGAACGTATGGAACAATCAGATCTCTGATGTATGATGGAGCTAAATCATTAAGGGCTTTATATGTGAGGAGGAGAATTTTAAATTCTATTCTGGATTTAACAGGGAGCCAATGAAGGGAAGCTAAAATAGGAGAAATATGATCTCTCTTTTTAATTTTCATCAGAACTCTTGCTGCAGCATTTTGAGAGAGAGAAATTTACAGCAACCTTGCAAAGAAGAGAGCAGGGTTAGGCAACCAACTGGTCTGGACACATCATCATTCCTAACATTAACCAGAGACATGTGGATCATTTTTGATCTGAAATATTCTATTTTGTTTTGCAACATAAATTTAAATAGCACAATTATAGTAGCCTTAACAGATCATTATTATTTGGAATTTCTTCTTCTTCTTCTTCACAGACACTGAAGAGACGAAGGGCCCAGAGTGTCTCAGGATTGTTCTGATTGGGAAGACCGGCAGTGGGAAGAGCTCATCAGGAAACACAATTCTGGGAGGAAATGAGTTTAAAGCTGCAACTTCTCCACAGTCAGTTACTACAAGCTGTCAGAAAGCCCACAGTGAGGTGGGCGGTCGTCATGTTGCTGTCGTTGACACTCCTGGTCTGTTTGACAACAATTAGTCCCATGAAGAAGTCAATGAAGAGCTGGTGAAATGCATCAGTCTTCTGGCTCCAGGTCCAAATGTCTTCCTGCTGGTGCTACAGATCGGCAGATTAACAGAAGAAGATGAAGAGACATTCAGACGTATTGAGGATGTATTGGAAGAAAATTATAAAAAGTTTACCATCGTCCTTTTTACCGGAGGAGATACATTGATAATAAACGAGATGACCATTGAACAATACATTAAAAATAAATGTGATGATGCCTACAAGAAGCTGATCGCTGTCTGTGGGGGAAGATACCATCTGTTTAATAACTATGATAAAAAGAACCGTTCACAAGTCAGAGAGCTGATCAGGAAGATCAACACCATGGTGAAGAAAAATGGAGGCAACTGCTACACCAACGAGACGCTTACAGTGAGCAGATAGCATAGAATCCAATTTTGAGACATTGTTTTATTTAAATAACTTTTTATTATTCCTTCTGCTTTGCATTCTGAATTGGTTGTTCAAATATTTAGCATCTGTGTTCTTAAATAGTTTTAGAGCTAATTTAGCCTCATTATTAATATTCATTCATAGACAAACCAACTGTTGCACAACAAGTGAATCCTGAAGGAGATCGGGAAAGAAAAGATCTGTCAAAGGAAGAGTGGAGCAACAGAGAACAGAGAAAAAAGAGCTTTTTAAACAATAAATACAAACTGCACATTTGCTTTTTAGATATTTAGTTTCCTGTATTGCTCTAAAAGACAGCAGGTTCCAGGAACTTTTTACGGCAAGTAGCTGAACTATTTTAATTTACATCTCAGGGAGAAAATGGAAATAAGAGAAGAAATTGGGAGCAGCCAGCCAGGTAGAACATGTTCAAGTTCAAAGTTGAATTTAGCATTAAAGGATTTTTCCAACAGTTGATCTTTTCTGCTGCTGGATCTTTACATTCTCAGACCTTCAGCTTCCAATAATACTTTAAAAAACAGGAAATATAACCTGACCCCAACTTTAAATCTGTCTTTTACTCTCTGAATGAGTTACGATTTAAACTGTATGGATTTTCCTGGGATTTTCTTTTTACTTCTTTTTCTTTTGTTTGTTTTATTTGAATATGTGCAGGTTATCAACAGTAAAGCATAGGATTGTATTTATTATAGATTAGTTTCATATCCAGAGGTGTGGGTGGAAGTATAAACCTATTTAATCCCACTCCTCCATGTATCACCATTATCACGCCCTACTGTTCTAATATTATAACACAGAGATTATATCTTAGCAGACTGGATCAGACAAATGTAACCCAGTCTGCGTCTGCGGCTGGTAGGAGACACCCCGGGATCTCTGCCTTGTGTTCTGGGTCAAGGTGTTTTCCAGCAGGGACAGAGGCTCCTGACACTGGGTTCTGAGTTGTGGTGAGATCCTGGAACATTTATTTCTTCCAGACGCATTTCTTCTCACACCTTACAGGCAGTAACAGTAAACTGTGAGGAAAATGGCAGCCTGGCATAAGGACCTCAGAGCTACGGTGTCCCTACTAGGACAAACAGAACTGCTGCATTTCCAGATAACACACAGAGCAACAGCACCACCTGCTGGCACATTTACGTCACCACCCTACAGATATAATTTTTAGAAATTAACTTAGTAACTTGTGTGTTTATTCAGTTTCACAAACATTTCCAGGCTTTTTTAAAGTGTTTCTTTTTTTAGTTTTTTTTTTTTAATTTTGGCCCAAGGGATTTTGTTTTTTAATGAAAAATAAAATGTTAATGATTATTCTTTGTTAATTACTCTCCATTTGTTTTGTATTTTTTCTGACATTATTAACTGCACTCACTGTTTGCACCCGTCCCTGACCAGCTGAACAGGTTTTGTTGATAACAGTTTAGATGTTGGAAGAATAAAGGAAAAAATAAGAGCTGCAGGTTTCTGTCACAGTTACGTGACAACATGGGATGTTTGCATAGAAATGATCTATACAGAAATCAAGCCATCAAAGAGCTCCTTTACTTACTTTGTGTATATTGTGTTTATCATCACTCGTCTCTTAGTCTGCATTAAAATTTGAAAATAAAATCATTAAACTTGTGAAGTGCAGAAATTTGACTGAACATCGACAGAATTATTTTTAAGTGTAATCCTCAAGTTATAATGACCACATGGATTCAAAACACATTTATGTTTCAGTCATGTTTGCCCAATAAAGTGTTAGACCTCCTGATGTGAACTTCCTGAGGTCAGTTAGGCAAAATCCAGTATTTTTATGGAAATGTTGAATGTTTGGTACAGCAAAGATGTCTTTATTTGAAGCTGGTTGAATAATTTAACTAGATGAAAATATATTCTAGAGAAGCCCCTTTCCTCATCAGATACATAAAGTAGTTGTTTAGAGGAGCCAGGAGTCATTCCTATTAGAGCTTTTTAACATATAGATTTTAAACTGATATAATGTGATAAGCAGGTAAGAATGAGGTCTACAAAAATTCACTTTACTGCTTAACATGTCATACAAGTGAACTTTAAGTGAAGGTTAGAAAGTATTTTTCATTATTTTATCAGAAAAAAGATTGAGGGGCAGAAATACAAAGTAGGAATGTAGTAAAAGAAGTTCACTCACAATAAAGGAACCTTAACAAATTAAATGATCATAATTTAGGGTAAAACAAAGTCTCTTCCATCTCCATTCTGGTTTGAGCAGAAGTTGTGATTTTTCCATTTAATATTAATAATAAAACAATGAAGGGTTAAAAGAGAGATAAACCAATCAATTATAGAGGACGAGGAACAGTGGAAACACAATTTCAAAGACTATGAATGATGTAACTAAAATTGATTACAAAATGTTTCCCAAACCAAGACAAGAACATAATTATTTGTTTTCAATGTTATTTTAAAGAAGAGGCTATTTCTCACAACACTGATGTTGTGAGTTTTTGTTGCAGTTTGTTTCATAAATGACAGGAGAGCGAGGACACCAAATATGTTTGATGCTCGTCTTGTCAGGGTACGGTCCTCTCCTCTCAACGAGCCTGAAACACACCCAGTAGAATACAATCAAGCCACAACATTAAAAATGAAAAATAAATCAACCAGACTGTGATCAGATGAAATAATGTCTGCATGTGTTCCTCATAATGCTGAACCAAATACATTTCATTTCATAAAAGACAAAAATTAACAGAAAATAAATGAGATTCCTTTGACTGGATGATCTGAGGTCAAAGGTCAAGCAAAATATATAAACTAACCAAACTTCTAAGGTTCATAAAGAATTAAGATAATTTGGAAGAGTCGTTTTAGTTTGAACATTATCATAAAATTTGGATTTTAATCAGAAATGATTTGACCTTCTAAGCATCCTTTGCAGAGCAAGACTGTAGTGGAAATCAACTAACCCTCACTTTAAAGCAGAGTATCAAGGGACCAAATGGACCAACCACCAGGACACGAGAGGTCATCACAGAACTCAAGCAGAACTCCAGCACGGACCGACTGACGGGAAAGGCTGTGCTAACACTTCAAGGTGTGTGTGGCGTAATCCAGAAAGTGTTCAGTGAAGCAAACGTTGAGACTCAAGTCGTTCACGGCGTGCAGCGTCATTGATGACGTCATGATGCGGGTTATAACCAGATCCACACTCCAATGGATCAACTGAAACATCGTGGGTTCATGTTGATTATCTGTTGGTTTCTGTGTGAGAAATAGGGACATTTAACAAAGAATCTTTTCCCCCCATGTTCAGATATTATGTCTGATCCAGGCTTTCTGCAAGGCCTTAAAAAAGTATTTAAATTAATTTTAATTTAATCATCCCAGTTTCAAGCCTTAAAACATTTTTAATAAGCCCAGATTTTCCTTATAAGGTCTCAAATGACCTTTAGGTTGCTCTGATGTTTTTACACGTCATGACTCCCCTCGACACACAAAGCTGCCTTGCTCCTGTACAAGTCAGCGGATGCAGGGCTGTGACTACCTCACCCGGTGAGTCAGGGGGGGGAAACGAAGGTGGGATGACCTTTAACCTCCTACATCAACCTTTTCACAAAACACATGGAGATGGAAAGAAGGCGCTTCATTCTTGTCTTCAAGGATTTTGTAAAAAAGGGGATAAATTGAAGCCCTGCATTGGAACGTTTCTTCATCTGCGCATAAAAAAAAACGAATGTGCAACCATGAAGCACATGACCATAAAGTACAGCTTTATTGAAATGATTACTAATAACTGAAGTAAAAAATATATAATTTCTAAATGTATTTAAGATAAAATGTAATTAATTTATTTGAATCATGCATAATTTATGGACTAATTTATTGAATTGTGGCACTTTTGGCTTTCCATACTTTCTTGTTGGTCCTGATTGTTCGTATTTTAGAGGACTGCTTGTGTGACATGTTTAGATTGGAGCTCCACATCCATGGGCTGAACCTTCCTTCAGCAGTTAGGGTCTAATTAGTGCAGCATCTTCATCTCGTTCACGGCATTTGACCCCCAGACATAAATCCAGTGTTCAGGTGCTGCAGTGAGGATGGGCCTGGTAGTGACGTCAATCTAGACCAACTCAAGAAATGTGCAGCTATTTATGGACAGAAACTTGTGCCATCATTTGCTTTTTTTTAAATGTATTTCATAGACAGTGTTTTATGTTACATCAGTTTGTGGAAAAACGCACCCAGGTCTATCGCAGCAAAAAGCCCTGGATTACCAGGGAGGTCCAGCAGCTTCTGAAGGAGAGGAACATCTTCAGGTTAGACTATTAGCGTCTCTACAGCCAGTGGAGTGGGGCGAGGTTCCTGACTGGTGAGGCTTAAGAACCTGAAATAGAGACTTATATTTTATTTTTTACTTTAACTAAACCATTTCTCTATTTTAAAAGCTTTTAATTATGGTTTAATAATTTCCATACTGTTTGAAAATACTATAGCAATAAAAACAAAAGGACAAATTTGGTTATTAAAATGTGTTTTTTCATTTCAACTGCTCTCTTGTTTTTATTAAAACCGGACATACTGTATGATCTAACCTTTATTGTAAATTAAGTTCATGGGGGCAGTTTGCATCAACCCAGTTTTTAAAATCTCCCGCTTCACCTTTGCGTTGTGGACGCTGATGTTCAGGCTGTGCTGCCCGGAGTTGGTCTACATCTCTAAAACCTCCTGTTTCCACTGAAAATCCACTTTGGAGAAGTGACCTTTCATTTTGTCAGAATTTAAATAAGAATACATTTGCAGGACTTATTACCCCTGCGCTCTGCATAGCTGAAGAAGACGTAGTGATGTGCTGTCTGTGTCTATGAGGCTCAGCACTGCCCCCTATCAGTGTGGCAGGGTACTCTTTGCCTCATTCATTAAATATATTAGATTGTGGAACGTCAGCATATTTAGTAAATACTAGAA
The DNA here is from genome assembly GCA_036173005.1 of Crenichthys baileyi. Lineage (NCBI taxonomy): Eukaryota > Metazoa > Chordata > Actinopteri > Cyprinodontiformes > Goodeidae > Crenichthys > Crenichthys baileyi. Next base: position 274,559 of record JAHHUM010000644.1, read on the forward strand.
ATGTACAGTACTGTGCAAAAGTTTTAGGCAGGTGTGAAAAATGCTGTAAACAAAGAACTCTTTCAAAAATGGAAGAGTTAATCAATTATTTTCTTCAGTCAACAAAATGCAGTGAATGAACAAAAGAGAAATCTAAATCAAATCAGTATTTGGTGTGACCACCCTTTGCCTTCAGAACAGCATCAGTTCTTCTAGGTAGACTTGCACACAGTTTTTGAAGGAACTTGGCTGGTAGGTTGTTAAAACATCTTGGAGAACTAACCACCGATCTTCTCTGCCTCACCTTGTCCCCCTGACTGCACATCATTTTTTACAGCACCGTCCAAGCAACCCTGAAGAGAAGCATCAGAAAGGTCAAGTCGAACTAAAGGAGAAGGATCATGGAGAGCAACAACAGGCATGTTTGGCAGATGATCCAGCAGCTCATCAACTACAAGACAAACTTCTGTTCTGGTGACGGTGACGTCTCGCTGGCAGAGAAGCTGAACCTCTTCTTTGCCCGCTTTGAGGGGATGCCACCACAGGCAGCTTCACCCTCACTACGAAGGAGCATGAGATGAGGCACACGCTACGGGCTGTCAAGATGAGGTAGGCTGCTGGCACCCACGGTCTCGCAGCACAGGTGTTGAGGGACTGCGCTGACCATCTAGCAGGAGTCCTCGCCAGTATTTTTAACCTTTCTAAGTACCAATCCACTGTCCCGCCTCTCAAATCCTTCATCATTGTCCCCCTGCCCAAGACACCCCGTATTTACAGCCTTAATGACTACCAGCCAGTTGCACTGACACCACTGGTCATGAAAGGCTTTGAACATCTGGAAAGGGCTCACATCACATCACTCCTCTCCAAACGTTTTGACCCCCTCCAGTTTGCCTCCAGGGCTAATAGATCCACTGAGGATGCAGCACCACAGTCCTTCATGCCGCACTGTCCCATCTAGGCCAGTAGGGGGAGCTATGTGCAGCTGCTTTTTGTGGACTTTTTTTTATTTAATACGTTTATTTTATTTTATTTTTCATTGTAAAAAACAGTTTACAAACATTACTGGGCAAACAGTGTTAACACGGGGTAACTTTTAAATTTAATAGGTTGAGTTGGAATAAAAAACAATTAGATAACATCTGTAAAAAAACATCTATTTAAAAAAAAACAATAATATAAACAAAACAAAAAACAAAAGGGCCTAAATCAAATGAAAGTTGCTAATCAAGGTACAAAGTTGTTGAGCAGATTTACATTTTACCAAATTAAGTGACTCACAAAAACATTTACAGTAATTGTTCCAATAATAAAAAGTTGCCTTAATTTTAGAAAATCTGTGAATGAAAAACGTTCCTAACAATATTATATTATGAATTAGGAATCTACTTAAGCCTTTTGAAAATAAACACCAAACGTTATAACTGTTAAAGTGAGAACTGACCCTGCAGCCAACTCAACATATGACTCCAAAAGTCTTGAGTGACACTACAAAGGAAAAAGAGATGATCTGAATCTTCTTCACCATCACAAAATGTACATCCACCAGTATCAAAGTTAAATATTAACCTGATAAAAACATTGGATGGATACATTTGAGAGGAGTTCTTTAACTTTTGGAGGAAGAGGATAGGATATATATTTTGTTCTGATTTTAGATATTAAATCAGTACTAAACTCAACAAGAATATACTGCCGCTTATCTTGAGCAGGTCAGATTCTCTTCTGTAAAATTACCCTCATTAATTTATTTGTCATTTTTTTATCTGTAAAGTCTATGTTTTCTATCCACAGTTGACTCAGACCAGAGAGAGTTTGTGAGTAAACCAAATCCTCTTTAACTATATATATAAGAGGTGTTAGTACCAAGATTAAATTTCAAACGGAAATCATCAAATGATAGTAAATCCCCAATCTCATTTATAAAATGAAGATAGCCCAGATTCCTTTAAAAAACAATACAGATTTTCAATTAAACAAATCATACCTGTTGTTCCATAGTGGGCTATTATGAGGAGTGAAATTATGTTTGTACAGAAATTTCCAATAAAGTAGAACCTTTTGATGAAAATCTGACAGTTTGATGGGAAACTTATAATCAAAATCACATCTCAGAAGAAAATCTATTCCACCCACGGTTTTAAAGATACAATTAGGGATCACAAACCAGAAAGATTGTGAGCATTTACAAAACGATTTCAGCCAATTCAGTTTCAAGACACCATTCAGGGCACTAAAATCAACGACATTACCACCACCGTCCTCATAACTTTTAAACATATCTTCCTTTCTAATGTAATGACATTTGTTCTTCCATACAAAGTTAAGATTAATTTTGTTTATCACCTTGATCATACTTGGTGGGATGGCAGAGAATATGCTGGGTAGATCAATCTGGATAAGCCGTCCATTTTGGTTAGGAGGATTCTTTCAAAGGTAGTGATGTCTCTTTGCAGTCATCTGTTTAAAATTTACATTTTTCTATATTGCTTAAGAAAGGCCTATACTTTTCTTCCGATATATCTTTACATATTATTATTCCTAAATATTCGACTTTCCTCACTTTTATATTATACAGTGGTTGCAGGAGAAAATCATGAATGCTCAAAATCTCCCATTTATCTCTATTTAATTGCAATCCAGATGCTTTAGAAAAACAATTGAAACGTTGTAAAGCTTTGGGAATTTGATCACTGTTCTTTGAAAATAGAGTGGTGTCATCAGCCAACTGACTTATTAATATATTTTGTCCAAATACGTTAATGCCTTCAGTGTCACTGGTCTTGATCAAAATAGATAACATTTCTGCCACCATTATAAACAATAAAGAGGATAAGGGGCATCCCTGTCTTATTGCTCTGTTGATAATAAATCTAGGGCTGCTACCGTGATTCAGAGACAAAGCTATTAATGTTATTATAAAGAATTCCCACAACATTAAGAAACTTTTGTCCAAAATAAGACAGGATCTACATTATGAAGGGATGTTCGACACAATCAAACGCTTTATGGAATTTTGACGAAAATTAAATCTGAAAGTCTCACCCCCTCCTCTGCTCTGTCCAATGACTCCGCCATGCGTCTCCGCTCCAGCCAATCAGCATCGAGTCTGGATTTCATCTTCAGCCAAACACCATCCAAGGCTCCGCTTTAAAGATCTTCCCTCACAGACTTGCTCCCTCTTCAGGCAGAGCTGCGATGATCAGCCGCGTCATGTCCGACTACGACTCTGGCTACTTAGCCGGTTCCTCGCACTGTTTCGTGACGGATCCTCGCCCTCCTTCCTCCTCTTCCACTCGTAGGAGCGTTCACCTGGCCTCCTGCGTTGACAGCCCATTTTCCCCCGTCTCAGCTCTGGGCAAGTGAAAAGCGCCTTAACATCTCCTCCAATCTTCCTACTAAGTGTCGCTGAGGTTGCCCTGCCTCCACCCCGGGTACTGTCGCCCTGTCACCCAGCCCGGCTTCTGCAGAGGTTTTTCCTCCGATCTTCCTCCCACACCCAGGCTTCGACGTCCTCTTCTACTCAGGTCATCCCACAATCTTCCCTGCTTCATTCATCTCGTCCATGGATTCTCGCCAGTGCTCAATATCATCCATTGCTCAGCTTCTCTAATTCTGCCACATCAGCACCTCCACTTCTCCGCTCTGCTGACGCTCGAACCGCTCCTTGTTCCTCCCACTGACATTCAACATCTTAACGCTCGTCCTGGCTCATCTCTAAGGGTGAGATGTATCACTCCATCCTCTTTTCTCAACGGTTTCCTCATTCATATGCCCTTCAAGCACGCCATGTTTCCCACTCCTCTTTTACATTCAGGTAGATCATATAATCCCATGCTTTCTAACATCTCACTCAGGCTCCGCTCCAAATCCTGCAAGGGGTTAATCTGGTTTCTCTCATTTTTACCATTTCCTGAGGTCGACCACTCTGTGGCTTCCCCTGATGGCTTTACTGCTATGTTTAAATCATCTCTTCCCTGCCTTACTAAGAATCTCCCTTTTGGCGAGCTTCCGGCCATCTTTAAGCATTTCAGAGACGTCTTCTGCTCAGTTAACCTGAGCATAGAATACCCTCGATACCTATCCATCCCTCATCGTCGACCTACATTTCAAACATGGCTTCCTGATTTTTCTATCAGTATCACAATCCTTCTCCGCCAAAGCTGCATCCACCCTTGCTCAATCAATCTCAGTCTGCCTAGACTGGTCTGTTCTCGCCACTGAACATTTATCATGACACAAGGCACCTCTGATTCCTGCAGCTTAGTCAGCCATCAGAGCGCTCATTGTTCTTCTCTTCCTTTCTTCCACCACTCCTGCCCTGGCCAAACTCAAACTGCTGGCTTCCTGCCCCAGTCCCCCTGCGAACTGGAACGTTATCTCCTTCTTTTACGCCGACGTCGTTCACTCGGCTGACTCGTTTCAGTTTTTACAGCCTGCAGTCCCGGTCGAAAAGATGGTCTCTCAAACGGATGATTCACAATCCTTTTGTTGACAGAGCCTTGCATGTGAACACATCATAAGAGCTAAAAATATACAGAATGTAAATACCTTTAGTAACTCAAACAACATGCTGCTTTTGACCTTTTTTGCCTTATTATTTACCATAAATGAATTATTTAACTTAAATTATTACAACCCCTTTTATCATTGTCAATCTTTCCTTTGAGTGCTTTTACCCTGTTTTACCACGTATATTTATTAAACTTTTAACCGTCGCCTTCTATATTTTCCCTGTACCACTAATTAAAATTAAAATGCATAATATTTCAACTGTCTGTGAGTTTACACAGCTTATATATTGAAACTAGGAAACCTTCGTATTGCACTTAACGTGACTAACCTACCTAAGAATATTAGTACCGTCTACTGGGGAAAGGAAGAAAAAACTGCTACATTTCACAGCAACCTGTTTGCTCCATAGAAAATCTAACTATTCATTTACGCATTCGAACATTATACCAACCTTGTTCCCTTATCAACCAGGCGCTAAGGAACCATTTACTGTTTTGATACAGTTCTTAACTATATATTTTCCTGTCAAAATTGTGGAGCACACTTTCTCTCTGCACACTGGGTCGGCGCTGCTCTGTTTAGTTTGCGACAATCGATTTACAGCACCTTTCTGGACTAAGTGTTTTCAAAATATAAGCATTAACTGCATTACTGCCGCAGCAGAATGACAAACTCTTACATAACAATTTATGAACAGACAATATTAGTAAGGTCATTTTCACTGACGTAGCTCCGTCCGTGGGTTTTGCGGGGTTTTCAGGGCGAATGGTTCACTGCTGTGTGGCCCTCCCCCTTTCCTCAGTCAGAATCTTCAGCATTGTATGAAATCATTCCCATCGCCTTAGCCTAGGGCCGCTATTGGAAAAGAAAACGTATCGTTGCTTTATGCGACAACACAGCCATGGTGGAGGCTTTAAATAAAGGTTGTTCCTCCTCTACGTCTATCATGCCCTACCTCCGACGCATAACCTATCAGGCAGTGTCATTTAACTTCATGATTTCCGCTCGTCACGTTCCAGGTTATTCTAACTCAATTGCAGATGCTCTCTCTCGCTCCAAATTTCAGGTCTTTCTCAGTCTCTGTCCAACTGCCAACGTTCAACCCACTCCTATTCCACCCCTGGAAGACCTAAAACTGGATTAATACCTTCTCTCCGTTCTCTGCTCCAATCAGCTAAATACTAGGGATCGTAATTCAGGTCCAGCTCCCTCCACTTTCAGATCTTATTCTTTCACCCGGCAAACCTTCTCTAAATTCTGCATCCAGTCATTATCCTGCTTGATATTATTTACGCCTAACAGTTCATTTATTTCAGCCTCGGCCCTTTTGGGGGAAGACATCTCTAATCCTAATCCTAAACTGTTCATTCAAGCTCACATCATTCTCAGCGTTCGTATCTTCCTTCGGGGTCCAAGCACCAAAGAAATATCTGTACATAAACTTCCCTAATCGCCACCTATGTGACTTCTCATTGTGAGTCTTACAGGATTGTAATAAAAGTCTAAAAAGAGTATAAACCCCCCTTCATCAAACAAATCACTATAATCAAGCAGATCTAAAACAGGTCTAATATTATTGTGTACTGATCAGTTTTTTTTTTTAGAAAACCAGATTGTGTTTCACTAATTATTGATGAGATCCTTTCTTTTAATCTTGCAGCAATAAACCCACAGAGAATTTTGTAATCTGTGTTTAGCAGATTATTTGGTCTTTATTTATTATTCGTTTATCCTTTCCAGGTTTGGGAATTAAGGTAATTAAACCTTCCTTCCTACTAGAACTCAATGTCTTTCTCTCAATACATGCATTAATAGCCCTAGATAAAAGATGTTTAATATCCTTTTCAAAAAAACCTATAGAAATTAGATGTGGGACCATCAGTCCCTGGATATTTATTTAACAGCATTTTAGATACCACTGTCTCTAACTCTTCTGGTTTAAATTCAGACTCACATCAATTTTTTCTCTTAAATTTGTGGGATGTTGTTTTGAATTTTCTCAAAAAGACACTTAGAATCCTGTATTGAGAAGTTGGTAGAGTATAGATTGGAAAAAAATGTAAAATTGCTTCTTCAACTAATCATTGATCAATAAATACGTTAAAGTTTCTTTGCTGCCTACTTTTTTCCAAGCAGATAAAGTATGCAGAAATATTTTCTCCAGCTTCAATCATTTAGCTCTTGACCTGACATAAGCACCTTGTGCCCTTTGCAAACATAAATCATCTAATTTAGCTTTCAGTTCCATTAATCTTTGACTGTTTGTATCTAAAGAGTTACAAATTTTGTTAATTTCTCTGAATAGATCACTTTCATACTGTTTTCCTTCTTCCTAAGTTCTTTGCAGAAATGTATTGTACCCAATCTTATTTTATATTTTAAAAATTCCCATTTATTTATGTCATCTGTAACTGAGTGATCAGCTTCCACATCTTTCCACACAACTCCCGGCCCAGGCGACCTGTGCATATTTTTTAAATCCTGTTACAGTGATCATCATTGTCTAATAAACTAGCATTAAATTTCCAATAGCCTTCGTTTCTCTTTATCTTTATATTAGGTCCTATTGTTAAGCTTATAAAGCAATGATAAGATATTGGTGATTCAGAGATTGCTGATTTTGTGGCGTATGTTAAGAGATTATTATTTATTACCCAGTGATCCAATCTTGATCTACACTGTCCATTAGGTTTAATCCATGATACTCAGCGAGATCTGGGTTCAAAGTTCTCCTCACATTAGTTAAATTATTATCTGTCCTGTCATAAAACAGTTTATCAGACTATTGTATTGTTGTTTGCCTGATCTTGGAGGCCACCTATCCAACCATTCAGTTATGTTCCAATCCCCTCCCAAAAGGACATGATCAGTGAGATACCGTGTTTTTAATTCAAGAATCATCTGAGATAATTTGTTCAGTAGTTATATTTAAACTGTCATAAATAAAGCCATAAGATTAACTTATTATGAGGGTCAGGTGGTCGGTTTTGGTCACCACTATTAACCAATGTCCATTTGTGTCTCCTTTGTGTGTTAAATTTTCACACCTCCAGTTCGTTTTGTTCCATCTTGTCGCCCCATTGGTTAGCCCAAAATGTTTCATCTGTATTCGATGAGTGAGTCTCTTGGAATAAAAAACAATTCATTTTTGGTAATTTTGAAAACGGAAATAATGATTTCCTTTTGACAATGTCATTGAAGCCTCTAACACTGAGTGAACCAAATGAAATTTCCCCACTTTACATAAAAAAGTAACAGAAATAAACCTTTGATTTAAAACTGAAAAAAGGGGGTTTAACCCTAGAAACAGTTGAAATAAGAAACACTATTCAGTAAGTCAGCAATTGAACGCGTAGGCAAAAGCATTACACTTGCAAGTCCTGCAACAAAATCTGCATCTCCATCGTATCTTGCATGAACATCTTCCACTCCGAGTTGGCGCCAATCAATATATCTAAAGGGACCTCGAAAGTAGGCCACCTTTCCAGCCTTCCTGGCTTGATCAACAAGACGATTTCTCTCCTCCCAGTCCTCTCTGGGTAGCATTTCAGCAAACCTGATGCCCCGCTCTTGACAGTAAGCTGACTTTTTTGTTTTTCTCCAAATTTCTTCTTTTATAATTCTTTGTTTGAACAGAACAATGATGTTTCTGTGTTTTTTATCCATCTTCTTTCCTAGCCTGTGCACAACATCCACTTCCTCCTCAAGCCTCCTTCAGATTCAGGAATGATGTGTTTTAGAGTGACGATGACTGAAGACCTGATATCTTCATCTTTCTCCTCCTTCAAGCCTTTAAGACACAGGCTCCACCTCATTCTATATCTTTCCTGTTCTATGAGCCTCTTTTTAAGGTCAGCTTTTTGCTCCAAAGAGAAGAAAGCAGCTCATCCGGACCTCTGTGAGCCAGACAGCTTCTAGCAAAATCATCAAAAGGGCTGCATCTCTTCCTCCTGAATGAAATTGTTAATGTGGTTTGTCCCCATTTCACATTTTAATCCTGCAATCCTTAGCTTTTACTGATTGTTTTGTGTGACACTACATCAGAGATGCTACAATAAGCTTTGACATGCATGGCTTCCATATGTAAACAGATAGCAGGCAGCAAGATGACAGCTGCACGTCTCCCCGCCGCATGACTACATGATTTCCCTAATCCGGCGATACAGGAACAGCCGACTGTCTCCACCACTCCACTTTCAGTGAGCATGACCCATGCTAAGTGTTTAGCTTGACTGATGTTTGGTTCGGCTCTACAGCTGCTTTCAGAAAATAAAGTTGCCTTGTTTCTTGAACATTGCGTTATTGATTTCGTTGCTGTGCCGCTAATTATGCACCTCGGTGCTCTTATAATTACGTAATTCCTCGCCATCAACGCCTCCACAAAAAACAAGGTAATTAATAATGTCAATATAGGTAACTTTGGGCCATTATTTCGTGTTGTCTACCCAGTCCGTGAGAAGTGACAAGTGAGGCACTATTAATGATTTGTCCTCGCCGCTTTTTAAAACATCCTTGTAATGTATCCACCTCCGATGCATTGCCATTTACGCCAGGTAAAAGAAACTGCGGAGTCAAGAAAATTAAATCAACAGCAAGTGTAACCCTGCAACTGTAAACAACAGCGGAAGCGGAAGTAAAAAAAAAAAACTGCTTCTGCTACGAATTATACTACGAATCCACACTATTCCTGACTTGGCAGGAATAGTGTGGATAGCTCAGCATCCAACACCATCATCCCCTACAGACTGGTGGACAAACTGAGTGACACTGGACTGCAACGCTCCACCAGTAAGTGGATCCACAGCTTCATGTTGGGTCACAACCAGAGGGTCAGAATAGGTCAACATACATTTTCAGGCCTCAGCACCGGCTCTCCACGGGGTTCAATTCAATTCAATTCAGTTTATTTATATAGCGCCAATTCACAACACATGTCGTCTCAAGGCACTTCACAAAAGTCAGCTACATACATTCCAATTAATCCTAATCACTGAACAGTGCAGTCAGATTCAGTTATTTATTCAAATTAGTTAAAAGTTTTTCTGTCTAAGGAAACCCAGCAGATTGTATCCAGTCAGTGACTTGCAGCATTCACTCCTCCTGGATGAGCATGTAGAGACAGTGGACAGTCACTGGCGTTGACTTTGCAGCAATCCCTCATACTGAGCATGCATGTAGCGACAGTGGAGAGGGAAAAACTCCCTTTTAACAGGAAGAAACCTCCAGCAAACCAGAACCAGGCTCAGTGTGAGCGGCCATCTGCCACGACCGACTGGGGGTTAGAGAGAACAGAGCAGAGACACAAAGAGAACAAAGAAGCACTGATCCAGGAGTACTTTCTATGGGAAGGAAAAGTAAATGTTAATGGATGTAGCTCCTTTAGTCGTTTCATCTAGAAAGAAAGAACAGATAAACTCTGAGCCAGGTTGTGGGTTGAGTCCCCTGATCTACGCCATCTACACCTATGACTGCACCCCTGCTCACCACAACAACACCATTGTCAAGTTCACAGATGACACCACAGTGGTGGAGTTCATCTCTGGGGGGATGAGTGCAAATGGGAGAAGGTGGAGGGCTGACAGCCTGGTGCGCAGAGAACATCTTGCTTCTCAACATCTCCAAGGCCAAGGAGATAAGGAAAAAGAGGAAATTTCTTCACTGATCATCAGCAGGGACTGTGTGGAGAGGGTGGTTGACTTCTGCTTCCTGGGAGTCCACATTGAGGAGGACCTGACCTGGAGCATGAACACCTCTGAGCTTCTGAAGAAGGCCCAACAGAGACCGCACTTCCTGAAGGGTCTTAGGAGAAATAATCTCCCACAGAATCTGCTGGTCTCATTTTTTCACTGCTCTATTGGGAGCATAAAGACCTACTGCATCTGTGTGTGGTCCACCAGCTGTTCATTGGCTCAGAGGAAAGAGCTCCAAGGGGTCATTGATGTGGCCCAAAAGATCGATAGCTGTCCTCTGCCCACACTTGAAGAACTTCACAGTTCCTGCTGGCTCCAAAAAGCCAAGGACTGTCAGGACAATTTTGAGTTTTTTGATAGTGTTTTTCTGTAGTTTTCTGTAGTTTCTTTGATCACTGTTCAGTGATGTGTTCATGTGTTTTCCCCTTAGATTTGGTCCCTTAGTTTTGTTAGTGAAGTCTTGCTCCCCCTACTGGTTGTTTACCTTCAGATATATTTCTCAGTTCCTTGCAGCTTGTTTTTACACCTGTTCAACATTTCATCTGATTACCTGTTCCCATTTCTCATTGGTCCATCCTGCACTTCCCTCTGTTTAAAAGCTCACTGATTTTCATTGTCATTTGCTGGTTCCTCCCGTTACCTACCCTGTGTCTTTCAGCAACGGCTTCTATCCAGCTGCACCAGCTAAACTCAACAACAGCCAGAATGTAAAGGAGTACTGGAAACCTGCTTTAGAATAAATGTGTGTTCATATGGTCTTTTTAACAACTGCCTCTTTTTTTCTATTTTACATAAGTTATTTGTTGCTCATGCTTATTATGTTGTACCTAATATATCAGGGTATTCTGATCCCGAACAACAGACTCCCAGTTTTACTGTATTCATGTAACTGACATAAACCTTCTATAGCATCATTTCTGCAGCACAAATAAAGAAATAACACACTGACATGCATGTCACTACGTCCTCTAAAGACAACTAATTTAGCCAGCAGCAGTACCAAATAAGACTGACCTGCTAAGTCTGACTGCCCACAAACACTCAGGTTTTAGCTGCACACAAAGAGGAAGACTGGTAAACTCTGACTGGATGTCTGTTTTCAATGACTGTAGAATAATCTTCATGTCAGCACTGAATCAGAGGACTCTTATTTGAGGAAAATGATTTTAAAACAATGTTTTATTGTAGTGAAAAGGGAAGTTTTTAATGTTGAGTTTAAAAAATAAAACTTATTTAAATTTAAGGTGTGTTAGATCAGAATCCTGTTCAGTTTGAGCCCTTGAGGTGTTCTGATGAAGGAAGTCTTAGTTTGTGCAGGAATGAGGAAGAACATGTCAGCGTCCCACTGCAGGTATTTTACCAAAACATCCTGCAGTTGAACTTGACCAGACAAGCTGAAACACTACAAAATGACATGGAGAAGATTAGATTTGAAAGCTAAACTTTCCTTTTACATTTTAATGATACTTTAAAAGTCCAGAGACGTTTTTGGGTGTGTTGAGTTTTTAACTTTAACTTGTTCCTGAGAGCACAGTCAGCAACAGGTGAGTCAAGAAAATCTGGATATTTTCAGAGAATATCAATACAGATTATTGTGAACAGGAAGCTGAGGAGATCATGATCTCGTTTATTATTTGGTTTAATTTTTAAATCCAAACAGTCAGATCCAAAGTCACTGCCTGTGTTAAAGTAGCTCTCAGTTATGGGACTGTCACATCTACACACACAGCTCTAGAATAGCTTGTTGGAGCAGCTCTGTTACATTTGTTGTGATTCATTCTTTTAAAAACTTTTCTTTGATGTTTTCTGGTTGATGTATAGCTTTTTTTTAAAGATATTTCCTTCTAGTTTTGGATGCAGTGCATCTGGAAGGATTTTTGCTTTCTTTACTTTCAGACAGTTATAATGATACATAACCAGAGGTGGGTCTCACATTTACTTGGAACTAACACAACTCCTACATGAATATAATATACCGTTACCCCACTGACCTCTGGCCACTTTAATGATTGAAAAAGCATATTTTAACCAAGCATTCCCACCCAGTTCATCAAAAAGTGAGACTTCTTATATATTAACATACCTTTTTGTTCTAATCTTATTTTCTATCTGCTGAGCCTGCCGTAACATTTGCAGTGAACATACAGTTTATCTCAACAGTAGCTTCCAGTGTGCCAATATGTGTAAATTATCTACTGTCGGCCTTGGTTTCACAGTCTGGATGTTGTAAAACATGTGGTATGGAACTCTGTTTCTTTGGCCTTATTTTGTTATTATTTAAAGATGTTACTTTTACTCTTTTTATTTTATTATTTAAAAATTCCAGAATTTGTACCTTATTTTATATTCTTGTATGCCTGATTACATAATTTTGAGGAAAAAAACGTGCATAAATATAGACATTATGTAAATGATTGACAAAGAAAAGCCTCAAAAACAGAAATAATTTTATTAGTCTGATGTAAACACGTTAGATCTCCACACAGTGAGTTTAGCCTCTCTGTCTCTCATGATGTCACTTCCAATCTGAAACTAGGTGCTAAGTTCATTTACACTTATTTAAAGCTACAGGCCTAAACCTCTTTCTCTATGAACCTTATGTTAGCTGAAAAGATCCATGGTTTGATTTCTAGCCATGAAAGCTGAAATACAGACATCACTGCACCTGATTCTGTTGGTTAATTTAATAAATGCTTTGTTCTGTTTTAGTTTTTGTGGACTTTGACAAGGATGTGATCAGTTAGCTGAACTGGATTCATGCTGGTCTACACAATCCTGCTCAGTTTGCTTACAGTTATTTCTGCTTTTTTGTATTCTTAAAATGAGTTATCAAAAGTTGTTGAAGGAGGACCGTGTACTGGAACAAACATCAAGGACTGATACCTTTTACTGAACCTTTTTCTTTTGTCTCTTCCTTATAGTTCCTATTAAACTGGTTTTCGTACAAATCAAGATGCAATGTTCCCCTTTAAATATGTGGTCCGATGTCTTTTCTCACCTAAACTTTGTGGAAGAACAGGTTCAACCGATGATAGAAGCTGCTCTCCCTGAGGGCAGCTGCTGCTTTCTGCTTGCAGTCACTCATTAGTCTCTGTGTGTTTGGTAAATGTTACAGACTGAAAACAGAACCTCTAATCAAACTGAACTGGGCTCACAGGTTTGTTTGCAGTTGCTAAGATATAGATTAGTTTTAGTATTTTGTCCTAAATGTTGAAACATGCAGGATGATCCTGGTAAACGTTCCTCGGAGTGTTCCTGTCATCTTAAGTCCAAACGAGGCAGTGCTTTAACTTCTTAACTATTTTTGTTACTTTTCCCCTGTGAATGGTGAATAAAATTTCAATTAAAAATTCAATGTATCTTTTCAGCTTAGACTGCCTGAATGTCATTTATAAGACATGTAATTTACATGCAGATTGTCAAAATGTGTATATTTAATTAATATATTCACACCCCTGGCAGATTACGGTTTAAAATAGTCTTTTAATTTGACCAACATGTTTCTTCTGGTTGGAAGTAAAATTAATGTTTTGGAGTCCAGACTCGGATCGGAGAGAGAATCTGTGGAGGGAGCTAAAGATTAGGGTGATGGCCAGGAGGCCTTCTGTTAGGTATTAATTATCAAATAGTCAAGCTCAGAAGGAACGACACATGAGTCACATGGTAGCCCACTCTGCGGTGCAACTACAAAGTGTTGGCACCATCTCTCTTTATTTATATATGTGGTTCACACACACAGTTCAACAGATATTCCAAGCATTTAGGGGGTGTATGTGTGTCTGTGTGTGTCTGTGTGGGGGGGGGGGGGTCAGAAGGGTTAGGGTGCAGGTGTTTTGCTTTTAAACAGAGAGGGAGTGGGGACTGGTACAAGCAGCCCCCAGATGTTGCTGATAGTAGCATAACTCACTCCTCTTCCTGGGAAGGAAGAGTGATAAACAATACAAAAGTTTTCAAACCCTAACACCTTCCATGTAACCCCAAAGACATGGAGCTCATCACCAAAGAAAAATCATTAAAAATACAAGAAGAAACATGAAAAATCTGCTCAGTAATTTATAAGAAGGGTTGATGGCTGGAAAACCACAAAAAAATTCCCGTTGATTGTTGAGAAGAATATAAATAATTCTTGATTTGTCATTTTTACATAAAATGTAAATAAAAGCAGATAAATAATTTGTCTTTAAATTCATACTCTTGTCAAAATTATTTTTTGTTTTTTCACAGAAGTCTGTCTTATTTTTTTTATGGTAAAATAAAAATATTCAAATCCTAAATCTGTCCAGGTTATGAATAATTTTGGGCTTCACTGTATAGAAGAAAATATTCCTGATTGTCACACTGTAAAAAATACGTCCTTATCTGTCACTGTGGCCATGTTACTTAAATTTATGAAAGCTTTTTATTTCGTTTTTCCCCCCTTTTGTCAACATTTCTCCTGCGTTAGGAACCTGAATTTCAGCTTGGGTGAGTCCAGTGTGACAGAGGCGTCATGGCTGCTGCAGAACCTGGTGAGTTTAGTCAGACCTCATTTCTAAGTATGGATTTATCTTGTTTATGTAGATACATTTATGTGACACGCACAGGTCCAGGTGTCTTCAGTCATTAGATGTGATCATGTAGAGCAGACATTGTTATAAAAGTTCAAGAAAATAGTTATTTGATCTTTTATGTGCCTTTAAATAAAGAAGAACGAAATATGGAAGGTCTACATCTATTGACCTTTAGCTTTTTAAGGTTGTGAGGATAAAATAAAATTAAATCTTTTTCCTACAGTCAGTCAGAGCATAAAAGCGCTCTTAAAATAATAATATAAACTTCTGCTATGGCAGCCCATTTCACTTATCAGTTTATATACTTCAGGTTCAGAATCAACTTTATTAGCCAAGTTTGTTCATAAACAAGAACGTTGACTTTGGCTTTTGGTTTTTCTGGAAGAGCGATTCAGAGAATAATTCATATCCCAAAAAAGACCTTGAGGAGCACAGATCTAAAGACTGGTGGTCGTCTGTTCTGTAAAATCAAATCTGACCTCCATGAAAGTGTCTCCAGAAAGAAACCTTTGCTTCAGTCTGGAGATGAAAGCAGAACGTTTCTCAGCCTGGAATGTTTTTAGAACAAGGAAACCACTATTTCCTGGTCTTCTGGTTTTAGTTTAGTGTTTTCTTGTTTAGGTGCCAACAGCAGTTGTTTAAACTAGTTCTGTTTTAGATTACTCATTTTTTTCTTGGACCTGTTTGGTTTTGCTGCATCTGGAGCACTTAGATGTTTGCATTTAAGGTGATTTTTTAACTTGATTTTTTAAAATGATTTTGTGTCTTTTTGTCTTTGCAGATTTTGGATCTGTGAAACGTAGCAACAGCCTTGAACTCATCCAACCTTCCAGTGAGTTTAACTGGACTGACTATGATTTGCTCTGCTGATAAATGTTCAACCTGATTAGTCTTAAAATCCTTCCTGAATTCCGACAAAGACTGAAGTCAAGAAGTTGAATTGCCTCCATATTCTCATGAAATGAACACTGAGCATTTTAGACATTGTAACTTGGATCTTTTTCTTATTAATCTTCTTTCTGAAAGCCTGACCAACACAGGCTGAAGGTACAAACCATCTGGATCAAAGAAAGAGCAGCTGTGGATAAAATATTACTGGTTAAATAAGCTGAACACTGTCTTTGTTTGTCATCTATAACTGAATCTGTTTCATTACTTTTTAACAGTTTTTTGTGTTTAATTTCAGTGTCTGAGCTGAGGGTTGTTCTGCTCGGTGGGAGCTGGTCTCAGAGGGCCACAGTGGGAACCTTCATACTTGGAGACAATGGTTTCAGCAGAACATCAAACACCTTCAGAAAGATCTCTCGTCCTTTGGAGATCAAACAAATAACTGTCATCAACACCCCAGATCTCCTGTTTCCCACAGCAGGCAACCTGTCAAAGTTCATCAAAGACTGTGCTGGACTCTCTGATCCTGGACCTCATGTGCTCCTGTTGGTTCTACAGCCTGAAGACTTCACTGAGGCAGACAAAAACTGGATCCACCGAGTCCTTCAAACCTTCAATGATCAGTCATTTGATCATTCACTGATACTGACTCTGAAGCCCAGACAAAGAAGTTCAGATCCAATGGAAAAACACAGGAAAGGTTCTCCACTGAAGGAGCTGATCAGAAAATGTAAAGACAGACACTTAAAGATGGAGAAGACTGACCTTCCACAGCTGCTGACTTGATTTGATCAAATCGTGAAAGAAAACAATGGAGAACGTGTGAGCTATGAAGAGTTTGAAGAAGCACCGACCACTTTACCAGCTGATCATCAGAGGCAGGACCAAAAGAAGAGACCAGGTTCTTCTGTGGCTGCAGTTAGAGACGCTGAGTGACGGAACAACCCTGAGTAATAAATGAGTGAAAACTTTGGTTGTCTGATCTGGTTTTGTTTTTAACAGATGTTCAGCTGTTAGGCATATCAGAAAACATCTCCATGACAGTTCAGCATTTTTCTTGTTTTTAATGTAGAAAACTCCTGTATCTTCCATATCTGGGAGACGTTTGGAGAAGACATGTCTGATTTTCTGACAGATCTAAGATCTAGTTTTGTTTTTAACAGATGTTCAGTCTGTGAAGCACAGCAGCAGCTTTGCTCTGGTTCCACCTAAACTAAACTGAGTTTGATTTGCTGTGGAGAAAAATCAAACATTTTAAAAAGTTCTTACAGAAACACCACAGATGTTTGAAGATCAGGGAGAAGTAATGAAAGTTACTGAACTAAATTCCACTAAAGTTTGTTAAAGTCACATAAACAACCTTCATACAACTCAGCTAAATCTATTGACCCTCCATAAAGGACAAAGGGTCGGTGGAGGTGTGGGAGTCATGAGTTTAGATGTTTGTCCAGCATGTCTTCTTGTTTGCTCACAATAACTGAAAATGTTTCTCATCCCACATTTTTCTCTTCTGTTCCATTTTCTGCATTCAGGATTGTGTTGTTTGGAAAAAGTGATGAAAAAATGACAGAACTTGGTAATTTTATCATAAGAGACACAGTGTTTCATGGCCGACAACCTTCATCACATTGTGTGGCCTCCTGTGGAGAGTGGAGAGGAAAACCTACAACGGTGGTGAAAACCCTTGACATGTTCAGTCAGACGGAGGAGAACATGAGAACAAAAGTGAAGAACTGTGTGAGTCTCTGTCCTAATGGACCAAATGTTCTGCTGCTGTTGGTGAAACCTTCAGAATTTACTGAAGAAAACAGAGAAACGCTGAAGTTCATCCTGAGTTTGTTTGATGGAGATGCCTTCAAACATGTAATGATCATCATAACACAGAAGGAACACAACGACACTGTTAATGAACTCCTTGAAGACTGTGGAGGAAGATACTACAACATATTTGAAGAAGACTATGACCAGTTAATGACGAAGATCAGCAACGTTGTTCAGGAAAATGAGATCCCAGCACTAAAGTCTGCTTTGAACCTGGTTCTGCTTGGGAAGAGAGGAGTAGTGAAGACCTCAGCAGCCAAGGCCATTCTAGGTCAGGCAGGGCTTCATTCAGCCTCCAACTCATCAGAGTGTGTTAGAAACCAGGGAGAGGTGTGTGGACGTTGGGTTTCTCTGGTGGAGCTGCCTGCCTTGTATGGAGAAGCTCAGCAGAAGGTGATGGAGGAATCATTCAGGTGTATCTCCCTCTGTGATGCTGAGGGTGTCCACGCCTTCATACTGGTCCTACCTGTGGGTTCCCTCACTGATGAAGACAAGGGAGAGCTACAGACCCTCCAGGACATCTTAAGCTCTCGGGTCAATGACTTCACCATGGTTCTGTTCACTGTGGAGTCAGATCCAGCAGCTCCAGATGTTAACTTTGTAAAGAAGAACAAAGACATCCAGGAGCTCTGTCAAAGCTGTGAAGGAAGATATGATGTTCTTAAAGTTAAGGACCAGCAGCAGATCCCAGGACTGTTGGAGAAGGTGGAGAAACGTATTTCTGACAGGGAGAATTGGACCGGTTTCACAATGAAAACATTAGCATGTGGTCTAATGGAGAAAAAATCACACCTGCAGACTGAACTGAAGGAGTTTAACTCAAAGACCACAGTTACAGGTAAAAACTTCATGTCCCTGATTTCCTACATAAGATCAGGGAATTCAGCTTATCCGTTATTTCTGCTGTTAAACATTATTTTTTCATAAGAAATGAGATGATCCCTACTTTCACAATTCTTTTTGTCAACTTATTCTACAGCTTGCAAATTGTTATGACCTCATAATATTTTTTTTCTTGTCTGAGTCTCAGAGAAAAAGTTTGAAGCAGCAGAAAGTCCCTAAGTTGTGTATTTTCCTGCTATGCTTGGATCCTGACATCAGGACACGGTCTGCCTGTAGTATCTGTAGTATCTGTTGCAACCTGAGAAATCAGAGACAGCAGATAAAACTAATGAAATCTTCAGTTCTTTAAAGTAAAAAATATAATTTCCTTTTTTCTAGGCAGGGGGTTAAAAACAAACAGCAGTTCGATTTAATCTAATAACAAACATCTCACTACATCAGGAATAATTACTGTTTTGATTATTTCTTCTGGTTATAAATGGCTAACATTTATTTTTGCGCTGTTTATTTTTCTGACACAGACTCTGAGCCGAGCCCAGAAGCAGACTGTCTCCGGATTGTTCTGATAGGGAAAACTGGCTGTGGGAAGAGCTCATCAGGAAACACCATCCTGGGGAGAAAAGAGTTTGAAGCTCAAGCATCTCAGCAGTCGATCACCAAGAACTGTCAAAAAGCCCTCGGCAGAACTGGAGGTCGTCTCATCATGGTGGTCGACACGGAGGAGACAGGCTGGAACATGAGGAGAAGACGATTGAAGAGTACATTAAGGATGGATGTAATGAATCCTTTCAGAAGCTGATCGCTGACTGTGGAGGAAGATG
Organism: Crenichthys baileyi; assembly: GCA_036173005.1. NCBI lineage: Eukaryota > Metazoa > Chordata > Actinopteri > Cyprinodontiformes > Goodeidae > Crenichthys > Crenichthys baileyi. Next base: position 293,666 of record JAHHUM010000644.1, read on the forward strand.
TCATTTGTTTAATAACTACGATAAAAAGAACCGCTCACAGGTCCCTGAGCTGATCCAAAAGATCGACACCATGATGAAGGACAATGCAGGCAGCTGCTTTACCAGCGAGATGCTGCAGGAGGCTGAAGCTGCCATACAGAAAGAAGTGAAGAGAATCCTGAAGGAGAAAGAAGAAGAGATGGAAAAACTGAAGAAGGAGCTTGAAAGAAAACACAAGGAAGAAAAAGAAGAAATGAGAAGAAAAATGGAACAACAGAAAGAAGAAATGGAGAAAGAGAGAAAACAGAGAGCTGAACAACTTAAAGAGATGGAAGAAAACATCAAGAAGGAGCAGGAGCAGAAAGAGAAAGAGCAGCAAATAAGAGAAGAAGAAGAGAGGAAAAGGAAAGAAGATGAAGAACGACAACAACAAAAGTGGGAAAGAGAACGACAAGCTTTAGAGAAAAAAATCAAGCTGGAATCAGAAGAAAAGGAGACCATTGACAAAAAACTGGAGGAGATGAGAAGACTGATGGAGCAAAAACGAGATGCCTGGGAGACGGAAAGAAAGGAGTGGTGGGAAAACCGACACCGAGAGGATGAAGAGAGACGAGAAGAACTGAAAAGACTTCAAGAGAAATTTGACCAAGAAAGAGAAAAATATATAAACCACAATAAAGAATATGATCAAAAGAGAAGGAATCAGGAGAAGGAAAGGAAAGAATTAGAGGAAAAATATCAGAAACAACTGGAGGAAATTAAGAAAAAATATGAAGAAGAGGCCAGAAAAAAGGCTGAAGAATTTAATGAGCTCAAAGAGAAATACAAGAAATTATCTTCTCTGATGCAAAAGGAAATGACGGCTGTGAAGAAAAACCAAAAGAAAGAAATACAAGAAAAGGTTTGAGAGCAAAGAGGATTTAACAAGTAAGACAGAAAATTACTGAAAGATCAATATGGAAACGAATGATGACAAAACAAATCATAGAAGCAGGTTCTGAAAAAAAAACATAAATGTGAAGCATCCTCCAACTTCCTGTGGATCTTTGATTCCACAAAACAATCTGCTTTTACTTTCTTTAGATCTGGAGGTTTATTTCTTACCATGATGTGTTTTATTTAAAGCATTACGTTGTTATTATGAATCATTATTCAATTAAAAATTCCCCAAAACTACTGCAGGAGCTAATTAGTGAAAAGTCTGGAAATAAGTTCTTATGCAGAGTTTGATGTGTGAAATAGAACCAACAGAACCAACAGAACCAAACATCAAACCGTTGAAAACATGTTTAGGTTTGTTTAAAATGATTAAAAGCAATAAGATACAATATTAAGCAATTTCCCCCTAAAGAATAAGAAAATATGTCTAGAATCTAAAAATTCTAGATTCACTCTATTATTATAAATTATATATACACAATATTTTATATATAGTAAATTGTATATTATTGTATTCAGCCTGATCCACTCTGAATGTTTTCTGCTGAGTCGTTTATTATTCAGTGAATGATGCAACCTGACATGAAGACTGATGGCATCATGAGCTCCAAACAACACAACTAAATATGTCAGCGGTTCTAAACGGGCCGAACGGGTTCAGCTTTACAACAGGCTGAACAGTCATGCTAAACAGCTGCTTTATGTCTCAAACTGTGGTTTTTGATCATATCTACAGGGGTTGGACAATGAAACTGAAACACCTGTCATTTTAGAGTGGGAGGTTTCATGGTTAAATTGGACCAGCCTGGTAGCCAGTCTTCATTGATTGCACATTGCACCAGTAAGAGCAGAGTGTGAAGGTTCAATTAGCAGGGTAAGAGCACAGTTTTGCTCAAAATATTGAAACAGAACAGAACTGGTCTGACACATGGAGCTCAGGAAATGGACCGGTCATGGAAAGGCAGACAAGCAGGGAGACGAGCCGTGTTGATTTTAGTGACGAATAATTTTTGTTATATTTTCGTCAACGACCCGTTATTTCATGACGAAAACGACACGATGACTAGATAAAAACTACACCATAGGATAAAAACTATAATGAAATGAATAAACACATAAAAACGCTGCGGAAATGTTGACAGGCTCAACATCCAATCAGAACTAATCTAGTTTTGTGGAAGGTAAGGACAAGTTGGGGAGAGATCCAATCATAAATACTTTAGCGCATAAGGAGGCGGGACCACTGGGTAACCGTCCAAATTTGATCTAAACCCAGGAGGAAGAGACAACCCTGTGAATATTTTTCAACTAAATTCAAATGATAATTAGTCGACTAAAACTAAAGCAATTCTGATAACTCAATTATAACTAAAACTAAATTACATTTTAGTCCAAAGACTAAATTTACTGTCAAAATTAACACGAGACGAGGAGTACAGCAGAGAGAGGAGGCAACCAGCGAGGAACACAGAGAAATCAGGACCTTAAATACTGAGGCAGAGGTGGAGAAATGGCTGCAAACTGTCTGACCCACATGCAAAGATCTCTCAGAGGAGAGCGGTAAAGGTTTAACAAGTTTTTTTAAATACAAAGGAAAGTGGATGGCTGAGCTTGGAGAATAAATCTGGAACGATGGATCAATCTGAAGGAGAGGCTAGAGATGAGTGGAGGGAATAAACAAGGAATCTTAAAAGAGGAGCAATAGAAATAAATCTGAATTCAATTCAGTTTATTTATATAGCATCATTTCACAACATGTAATCTCAAGGCACTTTACAAAGTGAATTAAGTCGAGTCAGAAAGATTCCAATTCAAATGCATTAATTCCAATTAATCTTAACCATTGAACAGTGCAGTCAGATTCAGTTATTTATTCAAACTGGATAAAAAGTTTTTCTATCTAAGGAAACCCAGCAGATTGCATCCAGTCAGTGACTTGCAGCATTCACTCCTCCTGGATGAGCATGTAGAGACAGTGGACAGTCACTGGCATTGACTTTGCAGCAATCCCTCATACTGAGCATGCATGTAGCGACAGTGGAGAGGAAAAACTCCCTTTTAACGGGAAGAAACCTCCAGCAGAACCAGAACCAGGCTCAGTGTGAGCGGCCATCTGCCACGACCGACTGGAGGTTTGAGAGAACAGAGCAGAGACACAAAGAGAACAAAGAAGCACTGATCCAGGAGTACTTTCTATGGGAAGGAAAAGTAAATGTTAATGGATGTAGCTCCTGAATTGAATTGAATTAGAATAACATTAACTTAGGGTGAAATTGCCAGATTTAAAACTCTTCTAACTCTAAACGGGTTATTCTGCTGAAACAAATGTTTGGCCTCAGATCAAGCAGAGAGAAAAGGACAGCAACACCATGAAATTATGAGGCAAAGCAACAGGAAAACTGAAGGTAAAATTCAATAAATGTGATCCGAAATACTCTAATATCTATCTTTGTCACGTTTATCAAGATGTTTTGTCAGATGATTACCCTTAAAATCTATCATAGCCCAGATCACAGCATGGTCTGATGAAAAATGAAATTTAATTTCTACTCATTTTCCTCCACCTTCCTGGGCATCTGCCAAACACAAAACGTCTCTTGTGTTAAAAAACACAAAATGATTCGGCCTTTAAACAGTTTAACAACGTGTTGCTGTGCTCGTACTCGTACTCGTAAATGTAAATAGGCAATAAATGTCACTTTAATCATTTTATTAAATTATTTATAACATTTAGTCTGACTTTAAGACATGACAAGAGGCAGCAGAGGTCAGCTTTTAGAGCTGCAGAACTTTATGGACTCCAGTTATTTTAACAAAGTATCTGAAGGAATAAAGGTGATAATGATCAGAGAATATGTTTAGTAGACATCCTGTAAACTATATACCACTGATTACTATACAACAAAGCCTTGACCCTTTTCTGCGCTCTCAGTGCAAGGGACTTAGAACCTGGTTAACAACTCACATGCACAGTAACAGTGCAATATAGGTGCAATAAAATCCCTGCTTTTACCAGAAGTGGGTGTAAAACATTATAGTTATTTTAAAGACTGAAGCAGCTCTGAACGTGATTTAGTTTTTATCTTAGATGTCTTCACAACAAACGTTTAAATAGATTATAATAAAGCCAAAAGGTTGCAGGTTTTGTTTCTGTGGAAAATATGACACCAATTTAATAAGTTACCACAGATTGTTATTTTGCTTATCTGACCCAAACAGAACTTTTGTTGCCTGATTTCTGAACAGAAGCCCATCAGTCCGGTTCCAGACATCTTAATAATACAGAATATCTCCATACGAGCTGAAAAGTAACACATTCAAGAATTTGTTTACACATTTCTTAGTTTTTATTTTTTCAGTTTAGACAGGAATCTTTTTTCCTGCTCAGAGGTCAAAAAAAGGTCAACTTGTTATATTTCTCAACAGTTTCTGACAGCAGAAGGAAAAAGGAGTCGGTAAACCCAAAAATATTTGATCCTGTGTTTACTCAAATTTCTTTAGAGCTACATCACCTGTTTGACTACAGGAAAAGATAACTTACTGAGTTTAATGTATTATGAACTAAAGAACCTTGAATAATTTCATTTCTGAAGCAAAGGAAAATGTCTAAATGTACCCTTCTTTTCCTAATTAGAGGCGGTATAGAAAATGACTCACTGCCATTTTCATCTGACCATTAAAGCTGTTAAAACTTGTTTTTTTTAAATAAGAGCATTCTTTATTTCTGTATTAATTTCAGCCAAACTTAGAACCACAGTGCGTGAGCCAAAGATGTTCATCTCCAAGCCAACAACCTGAGTCTCTACTGAAACTCACCTGGACTCTCTGGTCCAAATATCTACACACTTATGTTAAAAACAACTGAAATGGGTCCTTTCTGATTAAACGTTGTCTTTAAAGGCGTATTTTGTCTGCTGTTGTTTCTCTTCAGTATAACATATGAGATCCTGAAACATCAGTGAGGTAAAAGGAAGAGAAAAAGTGTTCAGTAAAGAAATCTGTGAGCTGCTTCTAGGGATGGTCCACATGTGGGGCGTTCTTTAGTTGCTGGTTCCAGAAACAAAATCCTTTCAGGTGATTGTCTTTCTGAAAGGAACAAACTACAACTTCAGACATGATTGTTACTGACTGTGTTGTTAATTAAACAAGCCCTTCAGGTACTCTCATTTAGGGCCGAATGTGTTATTTGGGTTGTTCATTAAATCCAGTGCATATTATGGGTATTTTGATCATTTTGTTTTGCTGTGCATTATGTTTTTTAGGTTTGGTCATGTCCGCATGCTTATCTGTTAGATGTTTAACTTATTTGCTTCTTTTGTGTTTGCTTCCTTCTGTTCTATCTACATTTATAGTTTATTCCTGTTTGTTCTTTATGTTCCTGAGGTTTTCTTGTTCATCAGTCTTCCCTCCTCAGCCATAACCTCCATGTAATCCTGCTCATTTGCGCCACTTCATTTAGTTACTTTACCTGTTTAAGTTCCTGGATCCTCGTTGCTCATCGCGGGGTTCTGCTGTTTATGTCTATGCCTGTTTTTTGCCTGTGTCCATGCCAGCCTCATTCCACTTTTTGCTTGCTTGTTCACCACTTCCTGTTCTCCTCCTGCTGTCCTGTAAGTGTTTATCTTGTATTCATTACATTTTTCAACTCGCCATGCTGCTCCTGCCTGCCTGTCTGCATATGAGTCTGTTGTTTCTCAGAACCAGCTTTATTAATATCTTGCAAGAGAGAAGGATTTTTACAACATTGGACATGTGCTCAGGAGTGCTGCCAAATCATTCGGACTAGACCAAGCTAAAGTTCTCCTTATAGCAGCTTCAACAGCTTTCATATTGGTTCTCATGGGACCCAGACTCACTGCAGAGAGAGATGAGGTGAAACCTGTTTCAATTCTCTCCTAGACATGTTGACAATGGAAAATTTAACCTAACACAGTGTGGCGTACATGTTATCTCATATAAGTGCTCTGGAGACGGCTGAGGAGCATCTCTCTAAGACTAAACAGAACCATCTGTCCTAACCCTTCCCTTTGAACAAGTCAATAACAGAACAACACTAAAGAGGTTTGAATACTTTTATCAGGTCCTGCAGAGAATCAAATAAAAAACAAAGCAAGGCACAAAAATTTTCTTTAACAGGTCCAACTCCAGGTACCACACATCCTGAAAGTTCACACAGCCAGGAGTTGAATTTACAAAAAAAACTGATGAAAGGTTTTATAGCTCATGATTAGTTTTTGGTGATATTTGGTGATGAGTGTGGTGAAATAAGACTATGTTTCTCCAGGACCATGGTTCTATATAGGACAACAATGTCAAACGATATCAAATTATATCTTGGCAAAAGGTTGTTTGTAGATAAAAAGTGGAGTAATTAATTTTATTGTAATCATTCAGGTTCAACTTCTCTGATAAACTCTAAAATATACTCAACAATTGAGTCACAAGCTGGTCAAAGGGTGCTAAATTTATCTTGTATCCACCCCACTCCCACTCTGTGACACACTGTGGACCTTCACAGTGAAAATGAGTCCCACCACAGAGAAGAATTACGTTGAATCTTTTGTTTGCAGGTTATATTGTGCTTTTTATCAGGGGACCGTACCCAGCCTGATCCTGGCTGTCTGAGCTTCTGCAGAAATGCATCTGAGCATAGATTCTCCAAGAAGAGACGGTCTCTCTGATTACGCCAGTAAAGCGTTGAACCTGTTTCTATGCTGTTTAACAATGAATGATGAGGAAACGCAGGTTATAACACGTGATTTTACTGAAAGATCAAGTGTTTAAGTCATGTCATTCAGTTTAGTGATATAAGATGATAATCCATAAGAAGAAGACCAAAATAATATTAACGCTCAGCCAATACAGAGATGGCCTTAAACATTTCTGATGAGCATGGAGGTTCCTATAGATGGATTCAAGGATCCTTTCGGAAAGATTCTTGCAGCTTACAGCAGCTAGATTAATTATTTTTTAAACCACTGATTTTATACATTAAGTTTATACATGTTCACACAAGATGACCCAGATGCCTCCCAGTTGGATGGAGCAGATGAAGTCCAGCCTAGGCAGAGGTATGGAAGAAGGTTAGAAGCATTTGCGATGGACAATGCCAGGTCCAGACTCATCGTACTCCTGTTTGCTGATCCACATCTGCTGGAAGGAGGAAAGGGAGGCCAGGATGGATCCACCGTTCCAGACGGAGTACTTCCTCTCCGGGGGAGCGATGATCTAGGCCAGAAGAGATGGGCAAAATGAAGACATAACTAAATATGCTCAAAAAGATCAACAGTTTTAAAATTTGGACATTTTAGATGACCAGAAAAACATATTAAAAAACTGTGTCTGCTTAAATCATCACTGCTCAAAACCAAAGAGCAGAAACCTCAGATTACCAACTGATTACATAAAATCTATTTTCATCTGACTGCGATGATCATTTTGGCCCAAAGAGCTGATAATGTGTTGTTGCCTTGAATTAGTTAGTAGCAGGATAATCTTACAAGAGCAACTGCTGTATTTGATTGAACTTTAAGATGGTCCCAGATATCTGTTTAGTGAATGAAAATACATTTAGTTTTACCTATCTGTGTCACCGGGATTACTGAATATTCTTGCAAACGTTTCCCCAATCCTGGTACCTTTTTTAGATGCTTCCCTGTAATACAAAGCATCCCAACACCTCATCTTCAGATGAAGCTTCACATTTATTCAGACTCAGCGATGAGCCCTACGACCTGTTGGGGTGATCCATTTGGGCCGACTGGGCTGTGCTCAACGTGCTCAGCTCAGCCTTCGTTGCAGTGATGGACATCGAAGCTGACGTCATCAGAGCTATAAAACCCGTGGAAACCTAACTTTTGTTGCCATTTCCAGTGTGTCTCAAGGGACGACGCAACGAGGGCGCATCTAGAGAGACAAAAGCTCGCAGGCGAACTTTTGCTCCACACGGCCATTCCCAGAAGAGCTTGAAAGCTGGAAATCTGTCTGATACATGAAGGTCAGAAGATTCATATTCTGATCAAAGACCCCACCGTCAACCGGCACAGCTGAAACCCCACATAGGTTTATTTCCAAGGATATGAGTTTTCCTCCTTGTTCATTCAGTCGACTGCAACGGTTCCTCATATTTTCCCTGTTTTCGACGGATAAAAAGTTTACTCCCCTCATTTTCCTTCAGACCTGACCCATCCTCAACCGGAGAAGAGAAGAAATCAACGTCAAAGTGATTTCGTTCTTTTTTTATACTAAATAGGATAGGTGCATGTAAAAGTCTGGGCAGGAAGAGGCGTGGTTAAGGTGATTTAGAATCACCAGTATAATCCAAGGTATCAACTTGTTGAATGCAATACTGACTGAAGTGTTTTATGCTGAGTGTTTTGATTTGCTGTGCGACTGAATTGCGCAGCGTGGATGCAATCAGCAAGGTCCATGTTCATGTTTTTTTCCAGCTGATCCCAAATCAGCCAGGAGTTGGAAGTTGGACTTTTAGTTTTTCTATTCAAAGCTTCTGCGGTCTGAGCCTCGTGGCCTGACCTCTCCTTTGTTCCAGTTTTATAACTGGAGTTTTTCCACTGAGATCCAGTCTCAGGGTTTTATGAGCCTTTGTTTGAGATTTGGGGGAATCAGCTGCTGGCTGCTAGGAGACCCATCGTCTACCAGCTGATCCCCGATAATCGAGACATCTGCACACCAGGAGGGCTTCTTTTTCCAAGTTAACCCAAATTGCACATTTTGTCCATAAAACTTCTGGTTTGATCTTCACAAACACTCAATGCGCATATATTTTCTTTTATCATTAAGTTAGGTAGTCACTTTTATCCCTTTTGTGTAGAATAGTGCTTTGTGTTGGTTAGGTGAAAGTTTTTGGACCAGAGTAGTAATTATATCAAGGCTATATGGTTTCAATAAAATATATATTTATATATATGAATTAATAATTATCAATTATTAATGATAATTAGTAATTGATAATTAGGTGCTTTGAGCCCATAATCAGAAATCCAGAATGCATCGAGAAAACTGTTTTCCTGAATTGTGATTTTGAATGATAATTTTTGATAAATATTCATTAATCAATAATCCTAATCCTTACAGACCGACAGTTAGTCAAGGATGTTTTAAAGTACTGACATCATCAAACATGTAAAAGAAAGTCATGTACCTGGATTTTCATGGAAGGTGTGGCAAGGTGAGAGATCTCCTTCTGCAAGCGATCAGTGATTCCAGGGAACAGGGTGGAACCTCCGGACAGCATGATGTTGGCAAAAAGGTCCTTACGAACGTCCAAGTTACACTTCATAATGCTGTTGTAGATGGTTTCATGAACACCATCTGGCTCCATTTCTAATAACCACAACAACTTCAGTCAGTGTCATTAAAAAGTGCTGTGATGCTAACGCAGTCGTCATTCATTGATCAAAACGACATTCATCATGTTTTCTGGCTCTTATGCAAAATATGCAGGTCAGCAGACGTTAAAGCTTTTACAAACCAATCAAATAAGGCTTGAAGAGCGCCTCTGGACAGCGGAACCTCTCATTGCCAATGGAAATGACTTGTCCATCAGGGAGCTCGTAGGTCTTCTCCAGAGAAGGAGAAGAAGCTGCCGTCTGCATCTCCTTCTCAAAGTCTGATGCCACATAGCAGAGCTTCTGTTTGATATCATTAATGGTCTCACGCTGACCTGAAACGTAGAGTTACGGAGAACTTTTCAAAATGAATGTCCTCCTGACTTATTAGAAGATCAGCTCAAGTTCTAACTAACCAGTGGTACCGACGCTGTAGCCTCTGTCGTTTAGGATCTTCTTCAGGTAATTCGTCAGATCTACACCACCCAGATTCAGGCGGAGGAGGGCTTGAGGCAGAGCGTAGCCTTCATAAATTGGCACAGCATGACTGATACCCTCTCCAGAACCCATCACAATACCTTCAGGACACAAATATGATCAGAAAACCCTGGAATACTTTTCATTTATAGTACAACAGTGTATCTGCCAAGTAAGTTTACCAACCGGTGGTACGACCAGAAGAATACATGGACAGGACAGGCTGGATGGCCACATACATGGCAGGAGAGCTGAATGTCTCAAACATGACCTGGACCAGTGACAGAAGGCCTGGGGTTAAGAGTCTTTCTCTGCACTGTGCTAGAAGAAATGTTTTTTCTTTAGGGTGAATTTAAACTGTAGTATTATTAGACTGGACTCACTTGGGTCATCTTCTCCTTGTTTGGTTTAGGGTTGAGTGGAGCCTCTGTCAGCAGGACTGGATGCTTTGCAGGATCAACATGAAGCTCGTTGTAGAAGGTGTGATGCCAGATCTGTAAAACACAACACAGAAGCCTCCACTGACTGATAAAAATCAAGACAACTTCCATTTCATTCAAAAAGATCATCGGTTGGACCATCAAGATGTTTGGTACAGGAATGATTATGGATCAGTCTGACTGAAGAAAGATTTCTCACCTTCTCCATATCGTCCCAATTGATGACGATGCCGCGATCAATGGGATTCTTTATGGTCAGCGTGTCTCTGTGCCTCAGGGCTTCATCTCCTACAAAGCTGTCCCTCCTTCCACCACCCACAGCCAGACCCTGCACACAAACACCTTCATTTACCTACTGTCACTCATTCATTCATGAGACAAATGCAAAGTTCTGTTCGGACCTGCAGCCTGGGGCGGCCAACAGCCGATGGGAAGACAGCGCGGGGAAAGTCATCTCCAGAAAAACCGGCTTTGGTAAAACCGGAGCCGTTGTCTATGACAAGTGGAGCAATTTCTGTCTCCATTTCTGAAACAAAAAATTTCCATAAATGTTGCATTAAGGACAAAAAATTTAGGATTTAAACCCTGACATCTCTCTCACATCACTGTAATGCTCTACTTATTGTAGGATCCAGATAAACAGTTCCTCTGAGGGGGTCTCCCATATCTGATGGGATGTGTCCAGGGGCGTCAGGGCAGCTTGGTTAATTAAGAAAAATGGACCGAGTTTGACAGACAGCAATAACAGGGGGTGCATCGTTCTCACAGCAGCTGCAGCTGCAGAGCAAGAGCGTGTGTGTGTGTGTGTGTTACTGTGCAATAACAACATTTTAAGTTGCACCAACAAAAGCTATGAGTCCTTAAGATGAATTCATGGTCTGTTTCCCTCTGCTGGGTAAATGATGGAGTTAATCTGGACTCAGAGTTTATAAATGAGGTTGATGGGGAAAAAAAAGTTCCTGAGAAAGTCTTTCCACTTTCTTCACCCATTGATCCTGTTTGGGGCCATAGTGGTGCTGGTACCTACCCACACACATCAGTGGACCAGATGGAGGATGCATCTTGAATGGTTAGTTCATTCCCAAAAGCAAAAAATCATTCCTTCACATATCAGAGTGGGGCTTAGAACCTCCATTTAACCAGAAACACATTATTTATCCCAGAGTGGATCCAATTAAGGGTGTTCATTAACAGAATCCTCGGTTCAGCTGTTAAAACAGAGGAAAAACAAAAGAAGACTCATTCTGACACTTACCTGTTGAAGGTGGGCCACAAGCTCTAACTTCCTGTAGGCGAGCGAATTAGAAACGACCTTTGTTCAGTTTTTTAGTCTCTGCTGGACCACAGCGTTGCTCCTGCTGCTCAGTGTTTGTAACTGCATCCAGGGCCTGGTATAATTTTGTAAAAACAGTAACATGCTGATGTTATCATAAGTAGTATGGATTCATACAGCATAGTTAGTTATCAAAATATGATGGATTATTTTTACATTCATCACAATCAGCTTGTTATGCTGCAGTAAAACTGTGGAGCCAAATGAGACAAATACACCTTTCAGGTCACCTTGTGCCTTGCAAACAGCCACAAAGTACTACTTTATCTAAACAGTATTTTATGTATTTTTTATCATCTGAAAGGCGTGGTGTACATTTTTATTTCTGGCTGAATGTTCAGGGTCATTATCCTGCTGGAAGGGGAACCTTGATTAGGTCACTGGTGAAGGAAATGGGTTGCATTTCATCAAGAGGCATCAGAGTAAATGGGGGTAAATAAAAAAACTTACCAGACGCCAAATATATGAATGTATCTAATAGCTGCTATAACCTCTAATATCTTTCCAATATGGCGTCCATCTGGGATGAATCTTAACGTTAAAGGGTTTTTCAGGTGGCGTAATCTCACATGTAAGAGATGATTTCCTGACACAGCACAGACTTTATGATAGTAATCCCAGTTTGTCAGATAAGTCAGTCACAGTTTCTGTGAGGTGATTTCTGACCCGATGACATGTAGCCTAGTGATATTTCAGCATTTCTGGTAAACAAGAGATCATTTATCAACACATCGGTTCTGTCTTTAAATGTTTATAACTGCGTCAACTGCCTGAAACGGTCCTTTTTAATAGACATCGTGAAACGAAGACACTCTGATTATCTTATCTCAGGATTGAATTCCTACAAATCACCAGCTGTTCATTTATCTCCTGCCTAAGCTGCAGCTGTCCAGAGGTTGAAGTCTAGCTGGCATCATTGTCTTTATCTTTATCTTTATATGTCCCTCCTCTGCTGCTGATGCCCATATTTGGTTTTACCAAACCACACTGAATGTAGCAAACAATAATGCATTATCACTGTAGTGTAGCAGCGGCATCACTGAGCTGCTCGGCCTCTTCAGGGTTTCTGTTTGCAGCTGAAGGTCACCAGATAACATAAAGACAGGTGGAAGTAAAACATCTGTGAGACTTCACTGACAGGCCACCAAAAGCTCACCTGCAGCAGGTAGGATACATGTTCCCTTTATGTTCGTAATAATATTAACAATCAAATTAATCTGGTTTAAAATGGGTCCTATAGCAGCTAACTGGTGGGAGTATTTTTATTAAATCTGCATGAAAATAGTTCATCTTTACTGCATATTTACTTTCTGTATGTTTCATCTTTCATTTCAATTAAAAAACATCAAACATCAAAATGAAAACATATGGTGGTTTTTGATATGATTCAATATAACTAATAAGATTTCAGTTCAGGTCGTCCTGCCATGTCCAGGTAACAACAGAACCCTGTTACTGTGATTCGGACCTCTGGGATGTGCAGAAAAATTCAAAATATGAGAAACAACTGACTTATTATCATTATCATTATCACTATCATTATTATTATTATTATTATTATTATCATTATCATTATTATTATCATTATCATTATTATTGTGTGTGTGTGTGTTCCTGTCTTGGCATCACAGTGAGAACCATTTTCCCGATTTCACCATCAAATTGAGGACCGTTTGTACCAAATTGAGGACATTTTGCTGGTCCTCACGACCTATTTTGCTAACGGTTAGGTTTAGGACTAAGGTGTGAATTGAGTTTAGGTTAAGGTTAGGGTTAGGCATGCACTGGTAATGGTTAGTTTTAGGGTTATTTTCAGGGTTAGGGCATAGAAAGGGTTGAAAATGACTGAAAATGAATGGAGGTCAATGGGAGTCAACACATGGTCCTCACTACATATAGCAAAACAAGAGTGTGTGTGTGTGTGTGTTGGTGTGTGTGTTGGTGTGTGTGTGTGTTGGTGTCTACGTGACTCAACATTAAAACCATTTTGAACAGACTTGAATACAGCAGAAATCAATAAAACCATAGAGATCAGCTTGCGCCCCCTGCAGGTCTATCAGTGAGTTTTTCTTAAATGTTTCATTCTGTCCCCTCAGTGACACATAAACATCATGTTTAGCATTATTTTCTCAAAGAGCTGCACTAACAAAGCCTCTTCCTGGTCTCTATGTTAATCACTATACATGATGTTTAAAACACAAAAATAATGCAAAGATATAGTTCTGACTTGGATCAGAATAGATCGTGTTTTTCTGTCAGTGCCTTTTAAAGTTTTAGTATTCTGTTAGATGGTGACTCTTTGCTTCAACTGTGGCGCCTTTAAAGGCGTCGCTGCCTGTTTCTGCCGACACCTAGGTGTACCAGGGACACAGAACAAAGGAAATCTTTTTGCTGGAGCTCAGTTTAACAATGAAACCTTAAATCAGATTGCAAACGAACAAAATATTACTAATAATAATAAATATCTGGTAGGATGGAACTAAAAGAAGGTATTAGATGGTAAAAGGTGACCCTATCAGTGAGCCCAGAGGTGGACAGGTGTGTAAAACATTGGCATATCTGGGTTATTCTTCTTTATTATTATTATTATTTGATGAAACACAGTGCTCATATTTTGTGTTTAAACATCCAAGCCTTTATAAGGTTTCGCAGGACATTCTTTTATGTTAAACCTAAAGATTAAACAGTGTTGATATAAAAATGTTTTATTTATTCTGATTCTCTAATTTGTTTGAAATTATTGAACTTCAGTAAGAATCTGAAGTGTACTGGAGGATAATATGATGAATTTCTGAAAATGTTTCCTTTCAGAAATGGATGATGATATTGCTGCACTCGTTATTGACAATGGTTCTGGTATGTGCAAGGCTGGGTTCGCTGGGGATGATGCTCCTCGGGCCGTCTTCCCGTCCATCGTTGGGCGTCCCAGACACCAGGTCTGAACATTAAAGGCTCCTCCAAGCACCGAAGGGCTGAGAGACTCAAACTGAAGGTGTGTTTTGTGTGCAGGGTGTGATGGTGGGAATGGGACAGAAGGACAGCTATGTGGGAGACGAGGCCCAGAGCAAGAGAGGAATCCTGACCCTGAAGTACCCCATCGAGCATGGGATCATTTCCAACTGGAACGACATGGAGAAAGTGAGACTTTGCTGGGAAAACCTTTAGTTTGTGTCGGTCATTTTACCAAACATCACATTCCTCTGGTCTCCTTGAAGATACTGGAGAGGATTCAATTCAGAAAACTGAACAGAACATTTCTTTCAAACTATGTTTTTGTCAAATGTGTGCAGATCTGGCATCACACCTTCTACAATGAGCTCCGTGTTGCTCCTGAGGAACATGCAGTCCTGCTGACAGAGGCTCCACTCAATCCTAAAATCAACAGGGAGACAATGACCCAGGTAGGTTCTGACCGACCGAACCTCTGTCCAGAAGACTCCTGAACTCAGCCATCATCTCAAGCTGATGCGGGTTGTTCCTTTGAACACAGGAATGTCCATTTCATTCGATCCAATCATCCAGATAGATTCTAAGCCAGTTACATTCATTCAGATTTGATCCTGGTTCTAAAACCATGCAGTAAAGTTCAGTTCATTTTTCAGACTGGTAGAAATGTTCTTTCTAAGGAAACCCAGCTGGTTCCACCTCTCCTCCTGCATGGTGGCAGATTCAACCACCTTCTGCCTGTTGTTTCCGGATCAAACGTCTCTGCTGTCCCAAATTTACTCCAATCATTGACGACTGTCTTCAGCGTGTAAAGGTGTAAAAATGTAATCGTCATTTAGATCCTTTTTAAATCTCTTTGCAAAGTTTTTCTTTCACTAAACTCACCAATCAGCAGACGTTTAATCCAACCATGAATGCGTGAAAGTAGGGAAGACACTGTTAGATGTTCAAGGTTACCCTACCTCTGAACTCTGGGGTTAGTGGGTGCAACAGAAGCCTGATTTTGTAGAAATATGTAATTAAAATTAATGTTTGTTGAATTTCGTTGTTGATTCTAAGCTATTTACAGTAAGGTGAAAAAGTATTTACCGTTAAAGATTTCTAAAATGTTAAACATTATCAAAAAGTTTTTTTTCTTAAATCATCAAATAGTTTTTAATGTCATATAAAGATCAGCTGAGTAAATATAAATGATGGTTTATTTATTAAGGGAAACTCTGACCAAACCAGCCTGGGCTCATGTGAGAACGTTATGAACATGAAAATAATTGTGACTTTCTGTCTTTTTTCTCTCTGGAGCCGATTAAGTTCTGTCCCCCAGAAGAACCTTAGATAGAAGACATTATGAGTTACTGATGTTTTTAGGGGAGAAAAGCAAAGAACGATCTGTTTTAAACGTTAGGGTCCATTTGGTTACACTTGATCCCGTTTTCTCGCTCCAGATCATGTTTGAGACGTTCAGCACTCCTGCCATGTATGTGGCCATTCAGGCTGTCCTGTCTCTGTACGCTTCAGGTCGCACCACAGGTCAGTCAAGAAACACGTTGTTTGCCCCTTAGTGGACATTAATGGAACTGCAGTAAAGTTTCAGTGGAGCGATGGTTTGAAGGTCTGAATCTGGAACCAAGAAGGTTCTCAAACATTTATTTATAGGACTCTGATGTTTCCTTGCAGGTATTGTGCTGGACTCTGGTGACGGCGTCTCTCACACGGTGCCGATCTACGAGGGCTACGGTCTTCCTCATGGTATCCTCCGCCTGAATCTGGCTGGTAGAGATCTGACAGACTACCTGACCAAGATCCTCACAGAGAGAGGTCACCATTTCAATACAACAGGTGAGACACAAACTGAGTGTCCAGAACGATTATTTCCTGAACTTCATGTGTTGACTGTGGGACGCTCCGACTCTGAACTTCAGCCGAGAGGGAAATTGTTCGAGACATGAAGGAGAAGCTCTGCTACGTGGCTTTGGACTTTGAGCGGGAGTTGCAGACGGCAGAGCGTTCTTCTGCTCAGGAGCGGAATTACGAGCTTCCTGATGGAGAACTCATCACCATCGGAGACGAACGGTTCCGCTGTCCCGAGGTCCTCTTCCAGCCTGCATTCGTCGGTTTGTGATGATCTCTGCACACTTTTCTTGATAAACGGATCAGAATGTAGTTTTCACAGTTTATACATTTTACTGAGAACTGCAGCAATAACTGTGCAATATTTCCTACTTGGATCTTTCTGAAATATCTGTCTGCTCTCCTAAACCTGCACCTCTGCGTGTGTTTGCCTGAAACAACCCTGTTGGCAGCTAATGAACTCTGATGTTTCAGGGATGGAGGCAGACGGGATTGATGAGACCACCTTCAACAGCATCAGGAAGTGTGACATGGACATCCGTTGTTCCCTGCTTGCAAACATCGTGCTGTCTGGAGGAACCACCATGTTCCCTGGCATCGCGGACCGCATGCAGAAGGAGATGACAGCCAAGGCTTCAAAGAGCATGAAAATCAAGGTACACAACTTATTTATCTCTTTGTTTTATGCAGATCAGCAAATCAAGATTATATTTAATCATGCTTCGTGTCAGAATGTCTCCTTACTTTCCTTACGTTCCTTTTTCGTGTTTCCTTTGTATGATACTTAATCTAGAAAATAATGTACAACCATCCCATGTAAGATCAAACCATGTTGGGTTAAATTACCAACATTCTTGTGAATAAAAGTCTTGGAGATCATGCATCACTTGTTTTCCAGGTTATCGCTCCCCCGGAGAGGAAGTACTCCGTCTGGATCGGCGGCTCCATCCTGGGCTCCCTCTCAACCTTCCAGCAGTTGTGGATCAGCAAGCAGGAGTATGATGAGTCCGGACCGAGCATAGTCCACCGCAAATGTTTCTAGACGGCTCGGTTTCCTGAGTCCAGACAGCGGACATGATTTCATCTGCAGAACTAAACGACCACAGCTGAGCTTCACCCTTAGTTTAAGACTGTGAAACTGCTGTTGTTGAACCCTGTGACCCCAATAAAAGAAACCTGTCTTCTGTTTCGTGTTTTTTTGCTGCATTCATTTTAATCAGTTTAAACAGATTTTTTTTGATTCACAGAACAACCTCTTTGAGCTCTTGTTTAGTTTCATGAATGAACATGTTTGCTCTTATCTGGTTAAAGGGGAGATTCAAACAATTTAAAACTGTAATGATGATGTTTTAGACTTCATCAGAACCGGGTGAAGACGGCCAAAATGGCAACTAAGGAAGACGATAATCAGGTTTAAAAATGGTTGAAAAGTTTATTACAATAAATACAAAATGAAAATCAACTAAATCCCAGAAACAAGAAGTTGTAAAAAAAAAAAGAATCCAAATTCCAGCTAAGAAATATGAAACAACTAAAACCCAGATCAAAGATTAGACTCTAAGGCTCAGCCCGCTTCCTGAGGTCCTCTGCAAAGACGGCTGCTGCTGCTCTTCTTCTTCTTCTACTACTGCAGCTGCCCCCTCCACCTGCTGGATTTCTTTCAGTGCTTCCTACAGGCCCTCCTTGATGCTGGGCCTGGGCCACGGTCTGGACCTGGTTCTGAGGTCTTCTGCTGGTCGTGATCCGCCCTTTCGCGGAGGAGGGCTCCTCTCCCCCTCTGCTGTGTACTTTAAAAACCTAGAGCTGCCTTCTGATTGGCTGTTCCATCCAGACAGGTGTGAGTCATTTTTTAATCACGTTGAAGCAACAAACAGTAAAAATCATACAACTAAAATAATACTAAAAACAATCGAACAAATGCAGAAAAAACATACATTATACCTCCTGTAACAGATTCTCTCACCTGTCTGTGGCTCTCAGCAGCAAGGTTATTATCGTTAATGAAATAACGAAACCTAGAAGTAAAAAAAAACATTTTCGTTAAACTGGGTAAAATAAAAAAAAGGAAAAACTTTGCAAAAAAAAAAAAAAAAACTGGGCTGAAACTGCAATGAGTGGGTTTACAAAACTAACAAAATTACCTTAATTTTATAGAGATGATGTTTTTAAGGTTTTTGTTTGTGTTATTTCAAAAAAAAAATTGAAAATCTAGGTTTGGGTTGTTGCGGGTTTTTTTTGTCCCCAGAGTCAAACCCTGGATTTCTTGGCTGGGTTCCCCCGATTTAAAATCTCCCCTTTCCCAGCCCGTCTGTCGGGTGGGCCTTCCCCCTCTTTGGGGAAAGGGCTGGAGGTGACCTGTGCTCTCTCCATGTTCAGATGATGGTTTGAACATAATTCTGAGATGTTCAAAGCTTGGGATGTTGTTGTGAAACCTCACCCTGCTTTAAACGGAAACACTTTCTTCTCCTTGACCTCCCTGCTGAGTTCCTTGATCTTCAGGGTGCTGTTTTGTCTGTCTAGATAACGTTTGTGTTTTGTATTCTGAGAATGAACAAGGCTTCTTACTATTCTCTTAGGTTTTAGTTCAAGCTATAAGTTGAGAAGGTTCATAGCAAACCACATGTTCCTGGACTAGATTAGATGGAGGAGGTGCTTAGAGTTCTTCCAGTAAGTCTGGTTTGGTAGATAAAAGAGTAAATCATTATTCAAAAATCAGCAGTTATACATTTTATCTCCAATCTGGTCCAGATAATAACAGTAATCATAATAATATTTACACAGACGTTGTAACATGTTACTGATAGTGGAATATTGGTGGAAGGAGGCCTGCTGTTAATCACACCTGAAGCCTCACTAATATTTAATATTCCACTGGACTTCTACAGCATCTTCTGTCCTCATTCATGAGTCATCATGAGTTCTTCCACATCCACCTCCAGCTAATGACAAAGATGTTTTTTGAGGCTCCAACCTCCAAGCGTCTCCTTCTGGTTGCATCGGTGCGTGAATGCAGGACTGACCTGAAACTCATACAGACTCAGAGTTGAATAAAAACAGTTGAAACATTCAGGTTCAGATTGATTTATTACTCTCTGTGGCTTTTAAAGCATAAATGAGTCCTCTGACCTCCTGTGCATGAGATGAATAACTAGAATTATAGCTACTTACATGCTTCAGTCTGCTATATAAACTCTGATTTAAAGGCTAAAGTATTAAAAATTTCAGAACTAAGAAAACTTTTGTCAACTTGCTGCTTAAATGCTCTGACAACTCCATTAAGATGCATCTATTAGCCGTGAATTTGTTGAAATCTGCAGATAGTAATTCTGTCTACAAGCAATAATTGTTTAAACTGACTGCTGGTTTCTGCCTAACAGTGTAGGGTCCATGAGCAGATCCTCAGAATATAAACAAGCGATGGGTCCAGAAAACAAAGACACAAACAAGGGTTCACGTGTGTGACTCGGGTCCGGTTCAGGTAGGAGGCCCAAAGATCGGCCCGAAAAGGCACAGAAGGTGAAGTCCATGAAGCGTCTATGGAGACAACAGAGGTGGATAAATGGGTTTGGTGGGGGTCACCCGAGGATAGCTGGATCCAACAAGGATTCCTGGAAGGTCCCTTCAACTTTGGTTCGAGATAGATAAGTTCTACTGGTGTCACCGGACCTTGCAGTGAAGGCACTAATCAGTATCTGTCAGCTGGCAACACCAACACTGCTGTGAAGGTCTCCAGGGCTGTGAGTTCAGGTTAGTAATTATTTCTGCTTATTAATGTCTGCATATGTTTGTATAAAAATCTGTAATCAACAGATCTGCTCTGTAAATATCGTGTTCTGTGGTTTTCAGTGCTTAAATTTTCTAATTGCTGATACTGGCCACCATTACAAAATGTTTCTTTACCAATTAGAGAATTATGACTATTTTTGGTTGGATTGTTAATGTTGGTAAGAAATTAAAGTTGCACTGTTGAGGCAGACAGAACAGTGAATCTAGAGATGCATGTTTGTGTTAAATGCATGAATTTATCACAAACTAAGGTTAAAAAAATCAAGGTTTGCAATATAAAACGTGAAGTTAGTGAAATCAATGGTGTGAATGAGTGGAGGATGAATATGAAAGTGTTGTATTTCACAATAATATATGAAGCAGAAGGCAGCAGCAGACCTGAGGAGGAGAGCAGAGACACTTCAGATGAAGGTCTGGGTTTACAGCCTTACCAGGTGCTCAGGTGTCCCACATCAGTAATCAGAGCTGGATGTGATTATACCCAACCTAACCACAAGGGGGGGATATAACATTCATGTTGTATTGAGTCAGATGCTGATGAGTTTTTAAAAGAGGTTTGAATGATTCTGTGACCTGAGCAGATATGTGGAGGTAAGCTGTGAAGGTTCATTCACCTCTAGCTGTTAATTATGATCTCGGGACGTTGAGGAGAAACTGGCTGGTTGACCAGAGTTCTGTTAAAGGTCTGTGGATCTGATTCTGAAGGAGATTTCTACCTTTTATTTTGACTTCGTTTTCTTTAAAGGCTTCGTAGATTTTAGGCTTTTCTCAGAGATGTTAGTCAAGTATAGAAGCCTCTTTCTAAAATGTTTGCAGATTAATGAGGAACAGAAATGACTTCACTTCTGTGGCCAGTTCTCTGTTAGGAAGTAAAACTGACACATTATTCATAAAACATAACAGAATCACTGGCAGAAATATGTGTAAATGTTTCCATCTGAACATCTGCAATGTTTTATGTTCTGATCATTTCTGAACATCTATTTATTGCATCTCACCCTATGTTAATTGCTGCATATTTACATTGTTCTAATTAAAGTCCAGCTTTTAGTATTTTATAGGATTAAGTGTGAGTTTCACTGCAATAAACCGTCACAAAGAGTTTAATATCAGAACAAAGCCTTTTTTATCCATGTGTTGAAAATATTTGATGGTATCATATGTAAAAACTATTTGATGGCTTTTGCTTGGCTGGAGATTTTTCTGTTTTACAGGAGAAGACCAGGAAAATCATCGAGCTCATCAATAAAACCAACCCAGACCGAAACAATTCTACAAATAAACACTTAAACCGACAAGAAGCAACTGAGCAACAAACCAACCAATCAATAATCAATCAGTCATGCAACCCAACCAACAACTGAGCTACTTCCTGTCCAAAAAATGCCGAATATGTTTATTCAATTCATTTTCTTTAACTGGACACAGATAAACCATCAGCTGGAAACCAGCAGGAAAGAACATGTTAAAAATTATATTCAATAAACCTGCATTCTGATGAGGCTCATTTAAAAGCACCTTTAGAAAATAACTTTTACACAGGTACTAAACACACTTCTAATTAAGCCTCTATGTCTGCATAAAATGTTATTTTATTGTTCTGATTTAATATTCTTATTTCAAATGTTGAGTTTTTATTGGCTGGAAAATCATCACAATTAACAGAAATAAAGGCTTGAAAACACCAGTCTGGTTCTAATTAATCTTTATAATGGTTGAACTGACTTACTGCAATAAATATTTATTAATATCCTAAGTTATTGAATGAGTCTGTAGTTAAAGCTGCATGAAAACTTCCAGAACTTGCTCCGGTTTCTTAGTTCATGGTTCTATTGGGACAATAAAGACGTCATCTTCTGAGCTGTTCAGTGCTCCTTCCAGCAGGTCTTCATCTTCCTCCCAACTGAATGATGATCATCTAAGCCTGTCTCTTTAGAGCTGTTACTCCACATGTTTCCATCACACAAGCTCAATTAAATAGGTTCAGAACCAGGTTCAGAACCAAGTTCAGCCACAACAGAACCAAGTGTTAGCATCTGCTGTTACAGCTCCACCTGCTGGACATGCAGATATCCAACTATTGTTTCATGAAGCCAGTTCATTTGTTAAAACCAGGGTTGATTCTGATATTCACCATGCTACACACGAAGAACCGTAGAACAGAAGCAGGATGTAATAAAATCATGAGACGTGTTTGCAGAAGAACAGCAGCCGACCGGGTCACATGGAGAGGTCAGAAGGTGCCAACCAGCCAGTGTGGAGACAGTAATTTATATGATGTGTTAACCTCAATGAACGCAGCACAAACACAGGCTGGTTACAGAGTAGATGGAGAACAATCAAGTAGTTCCAGATGGAGATGTTCTGTTTAGGTTCTAATAGAGCCGAAAATCTATCAGAGGGGCTTGTTTTCAGAAAACAAATCACTTATGACCCAATAAACACTCAGATGCATCAATGGTCTAATTATTAAGCCTTATTGACCGGATATTAACCTTTAAAAGGCTGAGAAATTATTATTATTAAAAACGGACTATCTGACATTTAAAAACTAATGTGCAGCAAAGAAAAGGTAACATGGAATTTTAAATAGTTGCCTAAAAAGATCACAGCGAAACAGAACTTTAACCAGAACACACCTACTTACCTAAAGCATGTTACTAGATGTAGATAAATCCTGAATACATTTAAATAAAAATAAAGCACAAAGTAAATACAAATAAAACTAAAACATCAGTAAAGCAACAGTACTACGAGTAGAGCTGCTGTCATCATGTTGTTGCTGATTTTAATCTGATTATCACAGGATTTTTCTTCTCTGGGTCTCAGAAACTTCCAACATAATTTAAACGGGACTCCAGTCACAAGAAACAGGTGTAGTCCTAAAACCAGCCAGCAGGTGGCGGTTCGATTTGGCTCTGCACTTTAACCTAAACCAAGAATCTATAAAAGGATCCAAAACTGGAGAACCAGAACTCAATGAGGTGCAGTTTTCAGGTCGGTTCTTCACAGTGTTTGATGGACGCTGGCTTTGTCTCGGTAGGAGGCCACTTCCTAAACTCTTCATCACCATCTGCTCCCTCATCCAGCTTCTCCACAGTTTCCCATGTGATGTTCAGCAGTCCTGGATAAGAAGGTCAGAGCCAGATTAGAGGTGGGAAGAGTAGTCGTCTCACAGTCTGAAGGTTGTGGGTTCTATTCCAGCTTTCCTCCGGGTCCCGGCAAGGGACTTATCCCCATGTTTTCCTATCGATCTTGACGGGGTATGAAAGTAAATGTGATTGGTGAATATGGCTTAGTTTCTGAGGGGGGCGGTTTGGCTGAATAAGTCAGCCCTTTCCCAAAGGAAGGGCCGCTGGATCCCCCAATCAACAGAAAAATTTTAACTATGTCAGGGGTTCTGATCCATATGTTTATTAATAAACTTCATTTCTCTGAGCTTGAGCGCATTCCAGCATCAGTCAGACCAGTTTATTGTGACCTCAGCGTGTTCCTAATGCTATACAACAACAGAGTCATTTACTGAAGGACCTCTGGAGGAATTTAAGTCCAGGCTTCACTCAGGACAAAAACATCACTGTACTTCAGAAACTTTATCAACTCCCAAGATAACACCGATTCTGCTGGAGCTTTGAATTCATGTTGAATATTTCTCCTGCAGGAAGCAGGTAAAAAGTCCTGATTGGTGGTAAAATATCTCCTCATCCTTCTGCACGTGATTTCATTTAATCCATCACTTCACTGTCACAGACCTTTTCTTTCCATCATGACACAAACCTCTCCAGTGTTATAATACCAGACTGAATCAACATCATTTCCACACATCTGAAAGCTAGCTGCTGCATTAGATACTGTGTGTGGAGATGGGTCGGTTCTCCCTGTGGTTCCATTTTCCCAGTTTTAGCTCAAAGGTTGGTGGGATAACGTTGTTCCAGGTATCACTGATCTTCTCCATGATCTTCAGTGATGGAGGTAAACCTCAGCAACATCAGCCCAGGAAGCTTCTCTGGGACCTATCGGACCACATTCAGCAGGATGTGACACCATCATGGTTGTGATGCCGTTAGTTTGGGTCCTCGCTGACTGGAAGGAGATTAAAGATGGTCTGTGGTGTTGATTAAAGCTTCAGATGGTCCAGTGGGTCGGGCAGTGGGGAGACATTACTTAACCTCATAACTGCTTACTGACAGAGCGGTGGGAAAGTATTTACCTCCTAACAAATTTCTTCTCTTTTCTCTTTTTCTCAGGCTTTAAAATCTAAAATCATAAAACAAATTTTAACACTAAGCAAAGATGATCTGAGTGAAACTAAAAAGCTAACCAACCAACCTGTCGAATAGTTTTAATTCGGAGACACTGCAGGGTTTCCCAGCTTGAACTTGGATTTAAGTCCAGACTTTGACTAGGTCACTCCAAAATCTTAATCTTACTTTGCTTTGCTGGTGGGATTTGCCTCATCTTCCTGCTGTGAAACCAAATTAAAATTTAGTTTAATGTCATAAACTGATAGCAGGACTTTCTCCATCAGGAGAGCAGAATTCATGGTTTATTAATTGTGGAACGTTGTCCAGATCCTGGAGCAGCACATCTATCCCCAGACCATCATACTGCCACCACCCTGTTTGACTGTTGGTGTGACGTTCTTTTTCAGAAATGCTGTTAGTGTTACTTCAGACAACAGGATGCAGACCTTCCAGAAAGTTCCTCTTTGGCCTCCTCAATCCACAGAATATTTCCCTATCAGTCTGGATCGGACCCAGAAGCTGTCCAGCACAGCCCAGAAGTTCCTAAATAACAAAGCTTTGCAGAAACTTTTCAAAAAAGCTTCATAAAATCTTCAAAAATTTTTTTTGATTAAACAGAAACATTCAACAATTTCTATAAATTATTTAAATGAGGCTAATTTATGAAGTTTTTTAATCTCTGTGGGTCAACAGGTCTTCACTTACATACAGCCTGAAATATCTCAGCATTCCTCTGCAGATAAAAAGTGTCTCTGGCATAAGTGTCGACATTATTTGCATCTGGTTCAAGTCTCTACATGTTGGTTTTGAGGAAAAGCAGCTTGCTTCTTCAGAGCACACCTGAGCTGAGGATTCCCAGGGAAGCTGCTACATACATCCAGTCCTGGAAGCTTCAACTAAGCTCTCACCTTTTTTGGTCTGTGTGTTGCTGCATGTTAATCAGTTTCAGCAGGAAAGTGTGGTTTGGGAGACTGACGCTCCTTCCTTACAGGCCAGAACCAGTTGGGGAATGTTGGCAATGTCGGCTGAGCCCGCCTGCAGAGAGCGACAGGTCAGAGATGTGCATCAGCCTGCTGAGGCAACCTGGCTCTGTCGCTCCTCTGCTGCATGACGGTTACATCCGGACAGGAAAACCTGCAGCTTTATTTCCTCAGATGGGCTGGAAAACCAAAGATTTGCTTCTAAACTTATAAACTGACAGTTATAGACATGATGGTGCATGAGGATCAGTGTTTTTACTAAACTAAAACTATTGTCAAAACTAAAAACTTTTTTTGTTTTGTCATAAGAGCCAGAATTTTTTTTTCTGTTTATTATCCCTGAAACAAAATTATATTGTTTACAAATAATGTCAGTTTCTCTTTGCCTGTTATTTGTAAGTTTGATCTATAAATGAATCTTTACCCTGAAAGTTAAGACTTTTTAAAACATGTTTCTGCAAAGTTTCTGCAGCTGTCAGATAAACGTAGCAGAGAAGGTCAGAATAGTTATCAGAACGTGGTTCTGTAGATGTAAACGAAAATCATGTTCATGATGTGCTTGCTAATAAATGACGAGAATCAAAAGTACATGAAGTCAGTTATGTCTGTGCTGCAGGTACGCTGCTTTTCTGTCCATATAAGGAAAACAGGAGTGTGCTGTAGCAGTTACACTAAAACATACATGCACAGCTGAAATTTTCCACTCATATTCAGACTTCAATGTGTTTTAACTCAGGTTTGAGTGTATTTGTCCTTCTGCACAGTTAAAAGGTTTCCTTGAAACAACAGATTTCCTTTTTTTTATAACCTCATATTTAAAAATGTTACGTTTGGCAGCATCACATTTATTCATCTCACTGCAAGTAACACCAGACTGATATGACGTGCATTAAAATTAAACCAGTTTAACTATAAAACTGTGAAGTAAAGCAGAACTGCAGGGGCCTAAGTTTCCTCGTTGCAGCAGGTTTGGTGAACTTCAGTTAAGTCCATACAAGGACAGACGGGAAGAAGC